>JARCFY010000022.1:13012440-13310440 GCA_029233225.1 Lepidodactylus listeri | reverse complement strand
CCTCCGCTCCGGCTCCATTTCTGCGCTGCCTCTCAGGCCGCTCCCCCGACCGGCCGGCCGGCCTGCTGCAGGGAGGGACTTCCGGCGGGGAGCGAGGCAGGCCGGAGGCGAAGCCAGCGAGGGACGGACACCAAAGGCCCGCCCCCCCTTCCAAGAGCTCGAACCTGATCCCCTGCCTTTGACTCCCAAGTGGACCTTCCCGGGATCCAGCACGATTCCTTCTCCCCCCCCCCCCCCCGTTCTCTCTCCCCATTCAGAAGCGAACCCTCCGCGCGCGCCCCCCCAGCCTTCTTTCCCCCCTCCGTTCGGCCCCTCTAGGAAACGGCTCTGTATGTTGAACCCTTTCAGTGCTGTAGACCGAAGGAAAGCGCGTCCCGCCCCCTCCATTAGGCCCCTCGGTCAGGCTGCCGTCAGGGACGCCTTATGCTGCTGAATGAGGCTGCTCTGGAGCAACACCGCGCGGGATCCCACTGCTATTTATTCCTCCATCTATAGGTAAAGAACGGTCAAGGTTTCCCTTGCTCGGAAGCCGGTCGAATAGGGCTCTAGGGATGCGGTGCTCATCTCCAGTTCCATGCCGAAGAGCCAGCGCTGTCCGAAGACGTTTCCGTAAGACTCAGTTGGGGGAGGGGTTCAGACGTTGCTAGATGATGCTGTTCTTTAAATGGACCGGTGTAGATGACTGGCTTTCTCTATTGCCCCGTGGAGATCAAATGCAGGACCTCAGATGCGAGCAGAAGGTGCCCAAAGGGGAGTTTTAACCAATATTTCTTGCAGGAGTGAAGGGACAGAGCCCGGATTCGGAGAAAGGAGGCTGGATTTGGACCCCGCCCCCCCCCCCCCTCTTCAAGTTTTTGCTCTGTCCCGCAGGGAGGAAACTCTCCACCTGCAGCCCCAGAGACAGAAGGAGAAAGAGGGAGATCCCTGCCTAGGAAGGAGAAAAGCCTCTGGCAGGAATAACACAAAAGAGGAACGTGAGAGAGAGAGAGAAAGGCCTCTCCTCCAAACAGGCATCTAGGCACTGACCTCGATGGACTGAAGGTCTGATTCACTATCAGGCAGCTTCGTGGGTGTGCGGGGGTTGGGTATGCATCTCCCCCCCCCCCCCCGTTTAAACCATTTTATTGACTGTTTATATTGAAAAATACAAAATTCACAAGTAACGTAAAGCTTATATAACCAGTAACAATCAAAATAAAGTCAACATAATGTGCATAATAGCACCATACAGTTTCAAAATATCTGTTGTTTATAGCAACAACTTTTTACCATAAGTTAACTTACAAAAGTTTTAAGGGTTACTGTATCACTGAACGAATAGTTTAACCCACATTTCAAAGTTCTGGAGAACAAACTATCAAAGTACACCTTGTGGTATTGAGACCATTCCGCTGAAATGAACTGTTGCTGAGACAGGTATTCAAGGACCGGGAACCATTTACCGGTAAAGGCTGAGTGTAGGGACGATCCAGCCGTGGAATTTAATTGAACTGTGACAGAATCCATAAGATAATGTGCCCAAAGTTTCCTAAACCAGACCTCGATATTTGGTGGCTTGTCGTCTTTCCAGTAAGGTGCTATAGCAGTCTTGGCTGCATCTAACATAACCTCTGTGGTAGAACCAAGCATTCTAGGTCTTACTTTCTCTGGCCAATAGTTCAAAACTAAGGTTTCAGGCAGGAAAGGGACCGAAATTGAGGTGACTTTTTCTAGAACAGATAG
Organism: Lepidodactylus listeri; assembly: GCA_029233225.1. Taxonomy (NCBI): domain Eukaryota; kingdom Metazoa; phylum Chordata; class Lepidosauria; order Squamata; family Gekkonidae; genus Lepidodactylus; species Lepidodactylus listeri. The sequence goes on along the minus strand of JARCFY010000022.1, from coordinate 13,308,718 downwards.
AGCTTCCTTCCAGAACTTCTTAACTTTCTCACACCCCCACCGACAGTGCGCAAAGTTGCCAAGTTGCCGGCACCCTTTCCAGCAATATGGGGAGTAATTTGAGGCAATAAGGGATAGTCTGGCTGGTGTGGCATACCATCTTGTCATAATTTTCAGATTTTGTAAGCGTACTGACATTACCTCAGAGTTGTGTCTTTTGGATGCCCAAATTTGAGACCAGGTTTCCTCTGTAAGAGAGGCGTCACAATCTTTCTGCCAAGAAGACTGATATTTGGGGGGAGTAAGACATAGAGTTTTGATCAGTAAAGAGTATAAAGCCGATCTTAAGCCAGTGTTCCGGGAAGTAAAGGAACCTCTTATCATTTCCAATTCTGTACGGGGTATAGCTATTATACCATCAAGGATAAGGGCAGAGTTCTCCATCTGGCTCTCAAAAATGAGAAGCGCGCATACTGGGACTGTGGAGAGGGGCAGTGGCTCAGTGGCAAAGTGTCCGCTCGGCATGCAGACAGTTCCAGGTTCAGAGCTGCTGCCCCTCAGAGTAGACCAGACTGACCTTGACAGAGATCATGAAGGTTGCCATCTGGCCTGGAGAAAAATGTCCTGTCCCTTCCATAGAGGCTCCGCATGTGGAAATGAGCAGGGGAAGGCTTTCATGGCATGGAGACAACAGCCCATTAAGTAAGCCTCTCCTAAAGGGATGGAGCCAGACTGGTGTGGGTCAAATGGCTGAACGTGAACAAAAAGGAAATTACCCCAGGCAAGGTGCTGGTTGGGAAGGCCTGAGATCTGAAACGATATCGTGTTTCCCACTTCCACAAGCTCTGCAACAGGGAACTATTCAAGAGGGCTTGTCTTCTTCGCAGGCAAAAGAGTTACAGAGGGCTAAATAATTCAGAAAGTTGACTTGGATAAATCATTAGGGGATGTGATCTATACTGCTGTGATGTGCCTGGGCTGAGATCAAGCTGAAGACCTGATCTCCTCTGTGACACCTATCAGCTTAAGACCCGGGGTGATTAAATAAATCACAGGTCCCAGTGGTACCAAATAGGTGGTGGCAGGACCTGCTTTCAAACTGTTGGGGAGATTAGGAGTGCAGGAACGTTTCCTAGGATTCCCATTCCCGCCCGGTTGGGTAAGGGCAGGGGGATGAAAACTGGAAGGACCCTACAGCAGGCCCAAGCGCTGGATCAAGCCCTCAGAGGGCTTCCATCGGGCCCACACTGGAACTGGCCATCTCCTGCTTCCAGTTCGGTTGCTGCTGCTGCTGCTGCTGCTGCATAGCTGGCTTCGCCAGACTCTCTCAATCGCTGGGCGGCAAAACTTGAGGGGCTGTGGCTTAGTGGTAGAGCCTCCGATATTCATGCAGGTTCAATCCCTGGCATCTCCAGTTGAAAGGACCAGATAGTAAGTGCTGAGAAAGACCTCAGCCTGTGACCCTGGAGAGCTGCTGCCAGTTTGAGTAGACAATACTGACCTTGATGGACCAGGGGTCTGATTCAGTAGAAGGCAGCTTCCTGCGAAACATCCGTATGAAATACTGTAGGCTACTGAACAGCTCCCCGTTAAGAGAGAGTCACAGCCCAAGCAACAGAAAGACACTGCACCTGCCGTAAGAGTACCTTAATTAAACCGGGTAAACATGGGTAAGCTGGGGGGTGGGGGGGAGAGAATGAACCTCTAGAATGCATCCAAAGCAACCCAGCTGGTTCATCTGCACAACTGAGCAGAAGGTGGTTTGGAGACTATACGGAGGGGAGGGGCCGTGGCTCAGTGGAAGAGCCTCTGCTTTGCATGTGGGCTGTAAGAGCACCTTCATCGCTGCCTGAACTGTGCCATCGTAGTCCAGAAGCCTTATTTTTTCCAGGGTTATCTAGTGGCAAAGATAAACGGCATACTCAGGCAGAGGGAAAACTGGAATCTTAGCATGGGATCTACAAACCTGGGGATTTCAACTGCCAACAGACCTAGCAACATGTTTTTTTAAGCCTGGGCGGTTTGGCTGCTCCATTTCCCATATGCCTGTTTGTTGCAAAAGTCTCATCTAGAGAGACTGCAGATAACAGCTGATTAAAGTCAAGCCGGTCCACAAGAGATATGCTGTGGAAGATGGAGAACTGTTGGGAGAACAGAGATTCCAGGTGTTAGTCTGAAGCAGCAGAACAAAGTTTGAGTCCAGTGGCACCTTTACGATCAACAATGATCAATGTTGCAAGGTGCACGGGGAACCCAAGGGGAGGGAGGCTGTAGGCATGGCCAACTTGAAAGCCAGCCGGAACTCCGTTCCTGTGCGTTCCTGCCTAAAAATACCCCTGGGGGCAGATGAAATAAGGTACTTGAAATCTGGGACTAGCAAACAAGACGTTGTGATTTGATTCCACTGTCACAGGGCACGCCTCCCGGCCCCCCCCCCCCCCCCCCAAAAAAAAGATTTAGGAGATGAAGTCTATAAAGTCTGAGACTCAGCCATACATTTCAGTGACTCAGGAAAGCTCATCCCCTGGTAGAGGGTGAGCAGTAAATCAGCATCCAGCATAATGAAGATGTTTAACAGATTCAAGGGCCAAACACATTTTCTTAGTCTTTCAGGTGCCACTGGATGCTTTCTCTTTTCCACTGCTACAGACAGGCCAACACGGCTACCCACCTCGAACTATCATGGAATAAATGTCAGATGTTCGAGAGCTGCAAGACATGAACAAATAGGACACTTTTTTTTACTGGGAAATATGCAGATTTGCTTTTTATTAACATTAAACCAGAGTGCCAAAAATAATAACAAAAGGGGTAAAAGCAGATATCGATAATGATATTTATTTGTCCAGTGGTATTTCTTTGCTAATGAAATTTAGCTTCCCCAGCTGCCCTGCCGGGAGCCACACACCCGAGGAAGGCGCTGCAGGGACCCCCCTGGCTTCGCAGAGAGGTGCGAAGGAGACAACCCCCTCCACACACCCAGAGGGAGGGGCTTTCCCCGGCCTCCCCCCAACTACGGTTGCCAGGTCTGGGTTGGGAAAAAGCTGGAGACTTTGGGGGTGGAGCCAAGAGCCCCACCCGGAGGCTAATGCAAAAACTGAGGGTCACAGTGATAGGAAGACATACAAAATACTGATACACTGATAAGTCGCTGTTTGAATGTAAACCTGCCCTTGATGCATTGTTTGAGTGAAACATATTTTTCTCTATGTACTGTTTGGGTGAAAGATATCTTTTTATAATATCTGATACCAATATTTAGAGATTGGAAAATACAAAAAGGATAAAGCCTAAAATTGCTCTACCGTAAACATATATTTCCTGTGCACGCTGATATCTTACTGGTCTCCTGCAGTGTCCTTTATTTAAATTCGCTTTTAGAATAGTCACTTTACGATCTGCAAATATACATACCATGTGCATAAGACAAACAAATGGTCACATAAGACAAACAAATGCTCAGAAATGGAGTGCACAGCAACGGTTTGGTATTCTGGCTCAGCCACGCATTTCCCCAACAAAGGCAACTGTGATGCCATAGTTTACTGAAATTCAGTACAAAGTCGGCCAAGACTTTAAATACTCTGGGGCAATAATAGGTAGTGGGCTGATTCCAAACGCAGTGGCTAGTTTCCACTGATTCCTCCTTCCTACTGCAGACCTCCCGGTTCACTTCATTCCTCATGATACCCTTTCCCCCAGAAGCAACATTTCATGGAGCTAAGTGGGAGGAGGGTGGCAGGAGAGTTTCATTCTGACACAGGATCCAGCACAGTGTTTCCCATGGCTGAGTCCAGACATCGATGGATACTGCACTTTAGCAGTCATTGGCAATTGGGGCTTATCCATACAAGAAGATCCAGGTGCAAATCAGGGCAGCTGCAAAACAACAGAGCCATAGCCCCCAATGTGTGGATACAGCCCACATTCTACTGTGTGTATGCAAGTGCCGTCCAGTTGCAGCACACAAGTGGCAATCCCAACAAGCGGCTTTCAAAGGAGGTGAGAAGCAGAGGCAGTTTGCCCTTGCCTTCCTCTTTCACATCCTCCGGGGATGGTCTCCCATCCAAGTCCAGACCCGGCTTAGCTTCTAAGACCTAAGGAGGCTGGGCTCCATCTTGCCACCTTCTCTCCCCTCCACATTTTAAAGGTTTCCCCCCCTCCCCCAGGCCCGGGAAGGCGCCCTTTAACCACGAACGGCGAGTTGCGCCCCTCGCCGGGGCTGGGCAAACAGGTGCAAAACCTTTCCCGGCCTCCCCCAGCCCCGGGACGGCGCCCCTGAACCCCTAAAGGAAAAATGCGCCCCTCGCGTCTGCTCTCCGAACGGCTTTTGCCGTTCGGAGAGCAGACGCGAGGGGTTCCTCCCGCTCCCCCAGGCCTGGGAAGGCGCCCGTTCCCCGGGAACCGCGAAATGCGCCCCTGGCGGCCGCTGGGAGCTCAGGCCCGAAAGGTTGCCCGCCCTCCCCCAGCCCCGGGACCGCGCCCTTCAACTCCCCGTCCGCCGGGGCAGCGAGAGGGGGAAGAGGGGCCCCTTAGGAGGCCGGCGACGGCGGGAGGGGCAGCCCCACCACCCCTTGGGCACCTTCCTGCCCTCTTCCCCTCCGCTCCGGCTCCATTTCTGCGCTGCCTCTCAGGCCGCTCCCCCGACCGGCCGGCCGGCCTGCTGCAGGGAGGGACTTCCGGCGGGGAGCGAGGCAGGCCGGAGGCGAAGCCAGCGAGGGACGGACACCAAAGGCCCGCCCCCCCTTCCAAGAGCTCGAACCTGATCCCCTGCCTTTGACTCCCAAGTGGACCTTCCCGGGATCCAGCACGATTCCTTCTCCCCCCCCCCCCCCCGTTCTCTCTCCCCATTCAGAAGCGAACCCTCCGCGCGCGCCCCCCCAGCCTTCTTTCCCCCCTCCGTTCGGCCCCTCTAGGAAACGGCTCTGTATGTTGAACCCTTTCAGTGCTGTAGACCGAAGGAAAGCGCGTCCCGCCCCCTCCATTAGGCCCCTCGGTCAGGCTGCCGTCAGGGACGCCTTATGCTGCTGAATGAGGCTGCTCTGGAGCAACACCGCGCGGGATCCCACTGCTATTTATTCCTCCATCTATAGGTAAAGAACGGTCAAGGTTTCCCTTGCTCGGAAGCCGGTCGAATAGGGCTCTAGGGATGCGGTGCTCATCTCCATTTCCATGCCGAAGAGCCAGCGCTGTCCGAAGACGTTTCCGTAAGACTCAGTTGGGGGAGGGGTTCAGACGTTGCTAGATGATGCTGTTCTTTAAATGGACCGGTGTAGATGACTGGCTTTCTCTATTGCCCCGTGGAGATCAAATGCAGGACCTCAGATGCGAGCAGAAGGTGCCCAAAGGGGAGTTTTAACCAATATTTCTTGCAGGAGTGAAGGGACAGAGCCCGGATTCGGAGAAAGGAGGCTGGATTTGGACCCCGCCCCCCCCCCCCCCTTCAAGTTTTTGCTCTGTCCCGCAGGGAGGAAACTCTCCACCTGCAGCCCCAGAGACAGAAGGAGAAAGAGGGAGATCCCTGCCTAGGAAGGAGAAAAGCCTCTGGCAGGAATAACACAAAAGAGGAACGTGAGAGAGAGAGAGAAAGGCCTCTCCTCCAAACAGGCATCTAGGCACTGACCTCGATGGACTGAAGGTCTGATTCACTATCAGGCAGCTTCGTGGGTGTGCGGGGGTTGGGTATGCATCTCCCCCCCCCCCCCCCGTTTAAACCATTTTATTGACTGTTTATATTGAAAAATACAAAATTCACAAGTAACGTAAAGCTTATATAACCAGTAACAATCAAAATAAAGTCAACATAATGTGCATAATAGCACCATACAGTTTCAAAATATCTGTTGTTTATAGCAACAACTTTTTACCATAAGTTAACTTACAAAAGTTTTAAGGGTTACTGTATCACTGAACGAATAGTTTAACCCACATTTCAAAGTTCTGGAGAACAAACTATCAAAGTACACCTTGTGGTATTGAGACCATTCCGCTGAAATGAACTGTTGCTGAGACAGGTATTCAAGGACCGGGAACCATTTACCGGTAAAGGCTGAGTGTAGGGACGATCCAGCCGTGGAATTTAATTGAACTGTGACAGAATCCATAAGATAATGTGCCCAAAGTTTCCTAAACCAGACCTCGATATTTGGTGGCTTGTCGTCTTTCCAGTAAGGTGCTATAGCAGTCTTGGCTGCATCTAACATAACCTCTGTGGTAGAACCAAGCATTCTAGGTCTTACTTTCTCTGGCCAATAGTTCAAAACTAAGGTTTCAGGCAGGAAAGGGACCGAAATTGAGGTGACTTTTTCTAGAACAGATAGAGCTTCCTTCCAGAACTTCTTAACTTTCTCACACCCCCACCGACAGTGCGCAAAGTTGCCAAGTTGCCGGCACCCTTTCCAGCAATATGGGGAGTAATTTGAGGCAATAAGGGATAGTCTGGCTGGTGTGGCATACCATCTTGTCATAATTTTCAGATTTTGTAAGCGTACTGACATTACCTCAGAGTTGTGTCTTTTGGATGCCCAAATTTGAGACCAGGTTTCCTCTGTAAGAGAGGCGTCACAATCTTTCTGCCAAGAAGACTGATATTTGGGGGGAGTAAGACATAGAGTTTTGATCAGTAAAGAGTATAAAGCCGATCTTAAGCCAGTGTTCCGGGAAGTAAAGGAACCTCTTATCATTTCCAATTCTGTACGGGGTATAGCTATTATACCATCAAGGATAAGGGCAGAGTTCTCCATCTGGCTCTCAAAAATGAGAAGCGCGCATACTGGGACTGTGGAGAGGGGCAGTGGCTCAGTGGCAAAGTGTCCGCTCGGCATGCAGACAGTTCCAGGTTCAGAGCTGCTGCCCCTCAGAGTAGACCAGACTGACCTTGACAGAGATCATGAAGGTTGCCATCTGGCCTGGAGAAAAATGTCCTGTCCCTTCCATAGAGGCGCCGCATGTGGAAATGAGCAGGGGAAGGCTTTCATGGCATGGAGACAACAGCCCATTAAGTAAGCCTCTCCTAAAGGGATGGAGCCAGACTGGTGTGGGTCAAATGGCTGAACGTGAACAAAAGGGAAATTACCCCAGGCAAGGTGCTGGTTGGGAAGGCCTGAGACCTGAAACGATATCGTGTTTCCCACTTCCACAAGCTCTGCAACAGGGAACTATTCAAGAGGGCTGGTCTTCTTCGCAGGCAAAAGAGTTACAGAGGGCTAAATAATTCAGAAAGTTGACTTGGATAAATCATTAGGGGATGTGATCTATACTGCTGTGATGTGCCTGGGCTGAGATCAAGCTGAAGACCTGATCTCCTCTGTGACACCTATCAGGTTAAGACCCGGGGTGATTAAATAAATCACAGGTCCCAGTGGTACCAAATAGGTGGTGGCAGGACCTGCTTTCAAACTGTTGGGGAGATTAGGAGTGCAGGAACGTTTCCTAGGATTCCCATTCCCGCCCGGTTGGGTAAGGGCAGGGGGATGAAAACTGGAAGGACCCTACAGCAGGCCCAAGCGCTGGATCAAGCCCTCAGAGGGCTTCCATCGGGCCCACACTGGAACTGGCCATCTCCTGCTTCCAGTTCGGTTGCTGCTGCTGCTGCTGCTGCTGCTGCTGCTGCTGCATAGCTGGCTTCGCCAGACTCTCTCAATCGCTGGGCGGCAAAACTTGAGGGGCTGTGGCTTAGTGGTAGAGCCTCCGATATTCATGCAGGTTCAATCCCTGGCATCTCCAGTTGAAAGGACCAGATAGTAAGTGCTGAGAAAGACCTCAGCCTGTGACCCTGGAGAGCTGCTGCCAGTTTGAGTAGACAATACTGACCTTGATGGACCAGGGGTCTGATTCAGTAGAAGGCAGCTTCCTGCGAAACATCCGTATGAAATACTGTAGGCTACTGAACAGCTCCCCGTTAAGAGAGAGTCACAGCCCAAGCAACAGAAAGACACTGCACCTGCCGTAAGAGTACCTTAATTAAACCGGGTAAACATGGGTAAGCTGGGGGGTGGGGGGGAGAGAATGAACCTCTAGAATGCATCCAAAGCAACCCAGCTGGTTCATCTGCACAACTGAGCAGAAGGTGGTTTGGAGACTATACGGAGGGGAGGGGCCGTGGCTCAGTGGAAGAGCCTCTGCTTTGCATGTGGGCTGTAAGAGCACCTTCATCGCTGCCTGAACTGTGCCATCGTAGTCCAGAAGCCTTATTTTTTCCAGGGTTATCTAGTGGCAAAGATAAACGGCATACTCAGGCAGAGGGAAAACTGGAATCTTAGCATGGGATCTACAAACCTGGGGATTTCAACTGCCAACAGACCTAGCAACATGTTTTTTTAAGCCTGGGCGGTTTGGCTGCTCCATTTCCCATATGCCTGTTTGTTGCAAAAGTCTCATCTAGAGAGACTGCAGATAACAGCTGATTAAAGTCAAGCCGGTCCACAAGAGATATGCTGTGGAAGATGGAGAACTGTTGGGAGAACAGAGATTCCAGGTGTTAGTCTGAAGCAGCAGAACAAAGTTTGAGTCCAGTGGCACCTTTACGATCAACAATGATCAATGTTGCAAGGTGCACGGGGAACCCAAGGGGAGGGAGGCTGTAGGCATGGCCAACTTGAAAGCCAGCCGGAACTCCGTTCCTGTGCGTTCCTGCCTAAAAATACCCCTGGGGGCAGATGAAATAAGGTACTTGAAATCTGGGACTAGCAAACAAGACGTTGTGATTTGATTCCACTGTCACAGGGCACGCCTCCCGGCCCCCCCCCCCCCCCCCCAAAAAAAAGATTTAGGAGATGAAGTCTATAAAGTCTGAGACTCAGCCATACATTTCAGTGACTCAGGAAAGCTCATCCCCTGGTAGAGGGTGAGCAGTAAATCAGCATCCAGCATAATGAAGATGTTTAACAGATTCAAGGGCCAAACACATTTTCTTAGTCTTTCAGGTGCCACTGGATGCTTTCTCTTTTCCACTGCTACAGACAGGCCAACACGGCTACCCACCTCGAACTATCATGGAATAAATGTCAGATGTTCGAGAGCCGCAAGACATGAACAAATAGGACACTTTTTTTTACTGGGAAATATGCAGATTTGCTTTTTATTAACATTAAACCAGAGTGCCAAAAATAATAACAAAAGGGGTAAAAGCAGATATCGATAATGATATTTATTTGTCCAGTGGTATTTCTTTGCTAATGAAATTTAGCTTCCCCAGCTGCCCTGCCGGGAGCCACACACCCGAGGAAGGCGCTGCAGGGACCCCCCTGGCTTCGCAGAGAGGTGCGAAGGAGACAACCCCCTCCACACACCCAGAGGGAGGGGCTTTCCCCGGCCTCCCCCCAACTACGGTTGCCAGGTCTGGGTTGGGAAAAAGCTGGAGACTTTGGGGGTGGAGCCAAGAGCCCCACCCGGAGGCTAATGCAAAAACTGAGGGTCACAGTGATAGGAAGACATACAAAATACTGATACACTGATAAGTCGCTGTTTGAATGTAAACCTGCCCTTGATGCATTGTTTGAGTGAAACATATTTTTCTCTATGTACTGTTTGGGTGAAAGATATCTTTTTATAATATCTGATACCAATATTTAGAGATTGGAAAATACAAAAAGGATAAAGCCTAAAATTGCTCTACCGTAAACATATATTTCCTGTGCACGCTGATATCTTACTGGTCTCCTGCAGTGTCCTTTATTTAAATTCGCTTTTAGAATAGTCACTTTACGATCTGCAAATATACATACCATGTGCATAAGACAAACAAATGGTCACATAAGACAAACAAATGCTCAGAAATGGAGTGCACAGCAACGGTTTGGTATTCTGGCTCAGCCACGCATTTCCCCAACAAAGGCAACTGTGATGCCATAGTTTACTGAAATTCAGTACAAAGTCGGCCAAGACTTTAAATACTCTGGGGCAATAATAGGTAGTGGGCTGATTCCAAACGCAGTGGCTAGTTTCCACTGATTCCTCCTTCCTACTGCAGACCTCCCGGTTCACTTCATTCCTCATGATACCCTTTCCCCCAGAAGCAACATTTCATGGAGCTAAGTGGGAGGAGGGTGGCAGGAGAGTTTCATTCTGACACAGGATCCAGCACAGTGTTTCCCATGGCTGAGTCCAGACATCGATGGATACTGCACTTTAGCAGTCATTGGCAATTGGGGCTTATCCATACAAGAAGATCCAGGTGCAAATCAGGGCAGCTGCAAAACAACAGAGCCATAGCCCCCAATGTGTGGATACAGCCCACATTCTACTGTGTGTATGCAAGTGCCGTCCAGTTGCAGCACACAAGTGGCAATCCCAACAAGCGGCTTTCAAAGGAGGTGAGAAGCAGAGGCAGTTTGCCCTTGCCTTCCTCTTTCACATCCTCCGGGGATGGTCTCCCATCCAAGTCCAGACCCGGCTTAGCTTCTAAGACCTAAGGAGGCTGGGCTCCATCTTGCCACCTTCTCTCCCCTCCACATTTTAAAGGTTTCCCCCCCTCCCCCAGGCCCGGGAAGGCGCCCTTTAACCACGAACGGCGAGTTGCGCCCCTCGCCGGGGCTGGGCAAACAGGTGCAAAACCTTTCCCGGCCTCCCCCAGCCCCGGGACGGCGCCCCTGAACCCCTAAAGGAAAAATGCGCCCCTCGCGTCTGCTCTCCGAACGGCTTTTGCCGTTCGGAGAGCAGACGCGAGGGGTTCCTCCCGCTCCCCCAGGCCTGGGAAGGCGCCCGTTCCCCGGGAACCGCGAAATGCGCCCCTGGCGGCCGCTGGGAGCTCAGGCCCGAAAGGTTGCCCGCCCTCCCCCAGCCCCGGGACCGCGCCCTTCAACTCCCCGTCCGCCGGGGCAGCGAGAGGGGGAAGAGGGGCCCCTTAGGAGGCCGGCGACGGCGGGAGGGGCAGCCCCACCACCCCTTGGGCACCTTCCTGCCCTCTTCCCCTCCGCTCCGGCTCCATTTCTGCGCTGCCTCTCAGGCCGCTCCCCCGACCGGCCGGCCGGCCTGCTGCAGGGAGGGACTTCCGGCGGGGAGCGAGGCAGGCCGGAGGCGAAGCCAGCGAGGGACGGACACCAAAGGCCCGCCCCCCCTTCCAAGAGCTCGAACCTGATCCCCTGCCTTTGACTCCCAAGTGGACCTTCCCGGGATCCAGCACGATTCCTTCTCCCCCCCCCCCCCCCGTTCTCTCTCCCCATTCAGAAGCGAACCCTCCGCGCGCGCCCCCCCAGCCTTCTTTCCCCCCTCCGTTCGGCCCCTCTAGGAAACGGCTCTGTATGTTGAACCCTTTCAGTGCTGTAGACCGAAGGAAAGCGCGTCCCGCCCCCTCCATTAGGCCCCTCGGTCAGGCTGCCGTCAGGGACGCCTTATGCTGCTGAATGAGGCTGCTCTGGAGCAACACCGCGCGGGATCCCACTGCTATTTATTCCTCCATCTATAGGTAAAGAACGGTCAAGGTTTCCCTTGCTCGGAAGCCGGTCGAATAGGGCTCTAGGGATGCGGTGCTCATCTCCATTTCCATGCCGAAGAGCCAGCGCTGTCCGAAGACGTTTCCGTAAGACTCAGTTGGGGGAGGGGTTCAGACGTTGCTAGATGATGCTGTTCTTTAAATGGACCGGTGTAGATGACTGGCTTTCTCTATTGCCCCGTGGAGATCAAATGCAGGACCTCAGATGCGAGCAGAAGGTGCCCAAAGGGGAGTTTTAACCAATATTTCTTGCAGGAGTGAAGGGACAGAGCCCGGATTCGGAGAAAGGAGGCTGGATTTGGACCCCGCCCCCCCCCCCCCCTTCAAGTTTTTGCTCTGTCCCGCAGGGAGGAAACTCTCCACCTGCAGCCCCAGAGACAGAAGGAGAAAGAGGGAGATCCCTGCCTAGGAAGGAGAAAAGCCTCTGGCAGGAATAACACAAAAGAGGAACGTGAGAGAGAGAGAGAAAGGCCTCTCCTCCAAACAGGCATCTAGGCACTGACCTCGATGGACTGAAGGTCTGATTCACTATCAGGCAGCTTCGTGGGTGTGCGGGGGTTGGGTATGCATCTCCCCCCCCCCCCCCCCGTTTAAACCATTTTATTGACTGTTTATATTGAAAAATACAAAATTCACAAGTAACGTAAAGCTTATATAACCAGTAACAATCAAAATAAAGTCAACATAATGTGCATAATAGCACCATACAGTTTCAAAATATCTGTTGTTTATAGCAACAACTTTTTACCATAAGTTAACTTACAAAAGTTTTAAGGGTTACTGTATCACTGAACGAATAGTTTAACCCACATTTCAAAGTTCTGGAGAACAAACTATCAAAGTACACCTTGTGGTATTGAGACCATTCCGCTGAAATGAACTGTTGCTGAGACAGGTATTCAAGGACCGGGAACCATTTACCGGTAAAGGCTGAGTGTAGGGACGATCCAGCCGTGGAATTTAATTGAACTGTGACAGAATCCATAAGATAATGTGCCCAAAGTTTCCTAAACCAGACCTCGATATTTGGTGGCTTGTCGTCTTTCCAGTAAGGTGCTATAGCAGTCTTGGCTGCATCTAACATAACCTCTGTGGTAGAACCAAGCATTCTAGGTCTTACTTTCTCTGGCCAATAGTTCAAAACTAAGGTTTCAGGCAGGAAAGGGACCGAAATTGAGGTGACTTTTTCTAGAACAGATAGAGCTTCCTTCCAGAACTTCTTAACTTTCTCACACCCCCACCGACAGTGCGCAAAGTTGCCAAGTTGCCGGCACCCTTTCCAGCAATATGGGGAGTAATTTGAGGCAATAAGGGATAGTCTGGCTGGTGTGGCATACCATCTTGTCATAATTTTCAGATTTTGTAAGCGTACTGACATTACCTCAGAGTTGTGTCTTTTGGATGCCCAAATTTGAGACCAGGTTTCCTCTGTAAGAGAGGCGTCACAATCTTTCTGCCAAGAAGACTGATATTTGGGGGGAGTAAGACATAGAGTTTTGATCAGTAAAGAGTATAAAGCCGATCTTAAGCCAGTGTTCCGGGAAGTAAAGGAACCTCTTATCATTTCCAATTCTGTACGGGGTATAGCTATTATACCATCAAGGATAAGGGCAGAGTTCTCCATCTGGCTCTCAAAAATGAGAAGCGCGCATACTGGGACTGTGGAGAGGGGCAGTGGCTCAGTGGCAAAGTGTCCGCTCGGCATGCAGACAGTTCCAGGTTCAGAGCTGCTGCCCCTCAGAGTAGACCAGACTGACCTTGACAGAGATCATGAAGGTTGCCATCTGGCCTGGAGAAAAATGTCCTGTCCCTTCCATAGAGGCGCCGCATGTGGAAATGAGCAGGGGAAGGCTTTCATGGCATGGAGACAACAGCCCATTAAGTAAGCCTCTCCTAAAGGGATGGAGCCAGACTGGTGTGGGTCAAATGGCTGAACGTGAACAAAAGGGAAATTACCCCAGGCAAGGTGCTGGTTGGGAAGGCCTGAGACCTGAAACGATATCGTGTTTCCCACTTCCACAAGCTCTGCAACAGGGAACTATTCAAGAGGGCTGGTCTTCTTCGCAGGCAAAAGAGTTACAGAGGGCTAAATAATTCAGAAAGTTGACTTGGATAAATCATTAGGGGATGTGATCTATACTGCTGTGATGTGCCTGGGCTGAGATCAAGCTGAAGACCTGATCTCCTCTGTGACACCTATCAGGTTAAGACCCGGGGTGATTAAATAAATCACAGGTCCCAGTGGTACCAAATAGGTGGTGGCAGGACCTGCTTTCAAACTGTTGGGGAGATTAGGAGTGCAGGAACGTTTCCTAGGATTCCCATTCCCGCCCGGTTGGGTAAGGGCAGGGGGATGAAAACTGGAAGGACCCTACAGCAGGCCCAAGCGCTGGATCAAGCCCTCAGAGGGCTTCCATCGGGCCCACACTGGAACTGGCCATCTCCTGCTTCCAGTTCGGTTGCTGCTGCTGCTGCTGCTGCTGCTGCTGCTGCTGCATAGCTGGCTTCGCCAGACTCTCTCAATCGCTGGGCGGCAAAACTTGAGGGGCTGTGGCTTAGTGGTAGAGCCTCCGATATTCATGCAGGTTCAATCCCTGGCATCTCCAGTTGAAAGGACCAGATAGTAAGTGCTGAGAAAGACCTCAGCCTGTGACCCTGGAGAGCTGCTGCCAGTTTGAGTAGACAATACTGACCTTGATGGACCAGGGGTCTGATTCAGTAGAAGGCAGCTTCCTGCGAAACATCCGTATGAAATACTGTAGGCTACTGAACAGCTCCCCGTTAAGAGAGAGTCACAGCCCAAGCAACAGAAAGACACTGCACCTGCCGTAAGAGTACCTTAATTAAACCGGGTAAACATGGGTAAGCTGGGGGGTGGGGGGGAGAGAATGAACCTCTAGAATGCATCCAAAGCAACCCAGCTGGTTCATCTGCACAACTGAGCAGAAGGTGGTTTGGAGACTATACGGAGGGGAGGGGCCGTGGCTCAGTGGAAGAGCCTCTGCTTTGCATGTGGGCTGTAAGAGCACCTTCATCGCTGCCTGAACTGTGCCATCGTAGTCCAGAAGCCTTATTTTTTCCAGGGTTATCTAGTGGCAAAGATAAACGGCATACTCAGGCAGAGGGAAAACTGGAATCTTAGCATGGGATCTACAAACCTGGGGATTTCAACTGCCAACAGACCTAGCAACATGTTTTTTTAAGCCTGGGCGGTTTGGCTGCTCCATTTCCCATATGCCTGTTTGTTGCAAAAGTCTCATCTAGAGAGACTGCAGATAACAGCTGATTAAAGTCAAGCCGGTCCACAAGAGATATGCTGTGGAAGATGGAGAACTGTTGGGAGAACAGAGATTCCAGGTGTTAGTCTGAAGCAGCAGAACAAAGTTTGAGTCCAGTGGCACCTTTACGATCAACAATGATCAATGTTGCAAGGTGCACGGGGAACCCAAGGGGAGGGAGGCTGTAGGCATGGCCAACTTGAAAGCCAGCCGGAACTCCGTTCCTGTGCGTTCCTGCCTAAAAATACCCCTGGGGGCAGATGAAATAAGGTACTTGAAATCTGGGACTAGCAAACAAGACGTTGTGATTTGATTCCACTGTCACAGGGCACGCCTCCCGGCCCCCCCCCCCCCCCAAAAAAAAAGATTTAGGAGATGAAGTCTATAAAGTCTGAGACTCAGCCATACATTTCAGTGACTCAGGAAAGCTCATCCCCTGGTAGAGGGTGAGCAGTAAATCAGCATCCAGCATAATGAAGATGTTTAACAGATTCAAGGGCCAAACACATTTTCTTAGTCTTTCAGGTGCCACTGGATGCTTTCTCTTTTCCACTGCTACAGACAGGCCAACACGGCTACCCACCTCGAACTATCATGGAATAAATGTCAGATGTTCGAGAGCCGCAAGACATGAACAAATAGGACACTTTTTTTTACTGGGAAATATGCAGATTTGCTTTTTATTAACATTAAACCAGAGTGCCAAAAATAATAACAAAAGGGGTAAAAGCAGATATCGATAATGATATTTATTTGTCCAGTGGTATTTCTTTGCTAATGAAATTTAGCTTCCCCAGCTGCCCTGCCGGGAGCCACACACCCGAGGAAGGCGCTGCAGGGACCCCCCTGGCTTCGCAGAGAGGTGCGAAGGAGACAACCCCCTCCACACACCCAGAGGGAGGGGCTTTCCCCGGCCTCCCCCCAACTACGGTTGCCAGGTCTGGGTTGGGAAAAAGCTGGAGACTTTGGGGGTGGAGCCAAGAGCCCCACCCGGAGGCTAATGCAAAAACTGAGGGTCACAGTGATAGGAAGACATACAAAATACTGATACACTGATAAGTCGCTGTTTGAATGTAAACCTGCCCTTGATGCATTGTTTGAGTGAAACATATTTTTCTCTATGTACTGTTTGGGTGAAAGATATCTTTTTATAATATCTGATACCAATATTTAGAGATTGGAAAATACAAAAAGGATAAAGCCTAAAATTGCTCTACCGTAAACATATATTTCCTGTGCACGCTGATATCTTACTGGTCTCCTGCAGTGTCCTTTATTTAAATTCGCTTTTAGAATAGTCACTTTACGATCTGCAAATATACATACCATGTGCATAAGACAAACAAATGCTCAGAAATTGAGTGCACAGCAACGGTTTGGTATTCTGGCTCAGCCACGCATTTCCCCAACAAAGGCAACTGTGATGCCATAGTTTACTGAAATTCAGTACAAAGTCGCCCAAGACTTTAAATACTCTGGGGCAATAATAGGTAGTGGGCTGATTCCAAACGCAGTGGCTAGTTTCCACTGATTCCTCCTTCCTACTGCAGACCTCCCGGTTCACTTCATTCCTCATGATACCCTTTCCCCCAGAAGCAACATTTCATGGAGCTAAGTGGGAGGAGGGTGGCAGGAGAGTTTCATTCTGACACAGGATCCAGCACAGTGTTTCCCATGGCTGAGTCCAGACATCGATGGATACTGCACTTTAGCAGTCATTGGCAATTGGGGCTTATCCATACAAGAAGATCCAGGTGCAAATCAGGGCAGCTGCAAAACAACAGAGCCATAGCCCCCAATGTGTGGATACAGCCCACATTCTACTGTGTGTATGCAAGTGCCGTCCAGTTGCAGCACACAAGTGGCAATCCCAACAAGCGGCTTTCAAAGGAGGTGAGAAGCAGAGGCAGTTTGCCCTTGCCTTCCTCTTTCACATCCTCCGGGGATGGTCTCCCATCCAAGTCCAGACCCGGCTTAGCTTCTAAGACCTAAGGAGGCTGGGCTCCATCTCGCCACCTTCTCTCCCCTCCACATTTTAAAGGTTTCCCCCCCTCCCCCAGGCCCGGGAAGGCGCCCTTTAACCACGAACGGCGAGTTGCGCCCCTCGCCGGGGCTGGGCAAACAGGTGCAAAACCTTTCCCGGCCTCCCCCAGCCCCGGGACGGCGCCCCTGAACCCCTAAAGGAAAAATGCGCCCCTCGCGTCTGCTCTCCGAACGGCTTTTGGGGTTCCTCCCGCTCCCCCAGGCCTGGGAAAGCGCCCGTTCCCCGGGAACCGCGAAATGCGCCCCTGGCGGCCGCTGGGAGCTCAGGCCCGAAAGGTTGCCCGCCCTCCCCCAGCCCCGGGACCGCGCCCTTCAACTCCCCGTCCGCCGGGGCAGCGAGAGGGGGAAGAGGGGCCCCTTAGGAGGCCGGCGACGGCGGGAGGGGCAGCCCCACCACCCCTTGGGCACCTTCCTGCCCTCTTCCCCTCCGCTCCGGCTCCATTTCTGCGCTGCCTCTCAGGCCGCTCCCCCGACCGGCCGGCCGGCCTGCTGCAGGGAGGGACTTCCGGCGGGGAGCGAGGCAGGCCGGAGGCGAAGCCAGCGAGGGACGGGCACCAAAGGCCCGCCCACCCCTTCCAAGAGCTCGAACCTGATCCCCTGCCTTTGACTTCCAAGTGGACCTTCCCGGGATCCAGCACGATTCCTTCTCCCCCCCCCCCCCCCCGTTCTCTCTCCCCATTCAGAAGCGAACCCTCCGCGCGCGCCCCCCCAGCCTTCTTTCCCCCCTCCGTTCGGCCCCTCTAGGAAACGGCTCTGTATGTTGAACCCTTTCAGTGCTGTAGACCGAAGGAAAGCGCGTCCCGCCCCCTCCATTAGGCCCCTCGGTCAGGCTGCCGTCAGGGACGCCTTATGCTGCTTAATGAGGCTGCTCTGGAGCAACACCGCGCGGGATCCCACTGCTATTTATTCCTCCATCTATAGGTAAAGAACGGTCAAGGTTTCCCTTGCTCGGAAGCCGGTCGAATAGGGCTCTAGGGATGCGGTGCTCATCTCCATTTCCATGCCGAAGAGCCAGCGCTGTCCGAAGACGTTTCCGTAAGACTCAGTTGGGGGAGGGGTTCAGACGTTGCTAGATGATGCTGTTCTTTAAATGGACCGGTGCAGATGACTGCCTTTCTCTATTGCCCCGTGGAGATCAAATGCAGGACCTCAGATGCGAGCAGCAGGTGCCCAAAGGGGAGTTTTAACCAATATTTCTTGCAGGAGTGAAGGGACAGAGCCCGGATTCGGAGAAAGGAGGCTGGATTTGGACCCCGCCCCCCCCCCTCTTCAAGTTTTTGCTCTGTCCCGCAGGGAGGAAACTCTCCACCTGCAGCCCCAGAGACAGAAGGAGAAAGAGGGAGATCCCTGCCTAGGAAGGAGAAAAGCCTCTGGCAGGAATAACACAAAAGAGGAACGTGAGAGAGAGAGAGAAAGGCCTCTCCTCCAAACAGGCATCTAGGCACTGACCTCGATGGACTGAAGGTCTGATTCACTATCAGGCAGCTTCGTGGGTGTGCGGGGGTTGGGTATGCATCTCCCCTCCCCCCCCCGTTTAAACCATTTTATTGACTGTTTATATTGAAAAACACAAAATTCACAAGTAACGTAAAGCTTATATAACCAGTAACAATCAAAATAAAGTCAACATAATGTGCATAATAGCACCATACAGTTTCAAAATATCTGTTGTTTATAGCAACAACTTTTTACCATAAGTTAACTTACAAAAGTTTTAAGGGTTACTGTATCACTGAACGAATAGTTTAACCCACATTTCAAAGTTCTGGAGAACAAACTATCAAAGTACACCTTGTGGTATTGAGACCATTCCGCTGAAATGAACTGTTGCTGAGACAGGTATTCAAGGACCGGGAACCATTTACCGGTAAAGGCTGAGTGTAGGGACGATCCAGCCGTGGAATTTAATTGAACTGTGACAGAATCCATAAGATAATGTGCCCAAAGTTTCCTAAACCAGACCTCGATATTTGGTGGCTTGTCGTCTTTCCAGTAAGGTGCTATAGCAGTCTTGGCTGCATCTAACATAACCTCTGTGGTAGAACCAAGCATTCTAGGTCTTACTTTCTCTGGCCAATAGTTCAAAACTAAGGTTTCAGGCAGGAAAGGGACCGAAATTGAGGTGACTTTTTCTAGAACAGATAGAGCTTCCTTCCAGAACTTCTTAACTTTCTCACACCCCCACCGACAGTGCGCAAAGTTGCCAAGTTGCCGGCACCCTTTCCAGCAATATGGGGAGTAATTTGAGGCAATAAGGGATAGTCTGGCTGGTGTGGCATACCATCTTGTCATAATTTTCAGATTTTGTAAGCGTACTGACATTACCTCAGAGTTGTGTCTTTTGGATGCCCAAATTTGAGACCAGGTTTCCTCTGTAAGAGAGGCGTCACAATCTTTCTGCCAAGAAGACTGATATTTGGGGGGAGTAAGACATAGAGTTTTGATCAGTAAAGAGTATAAAGCCGATCTTAAGCCAGTGTTCCGGGAAGTAAAGGAACCTCTTATCATTTCCAATTCTGTACGGGGTATAGCTATTATACCATCAAGGATAAGGGCAGAGTTCTCCATCTGGCTCTCAAAAATGAGAAGCGGGCATACTGGGACTGTGGAGAGGGGCAGTGGCTCAGTGGCAAAGTGTCCGCTCGGCATGCAGACAGTTCCAGGTTCAGAGCTGCTGCCCCTCAGAGTAGACCAGACTGACCTTGACAGAGATCATGAAGGTTGCCATCTGGCCTGGAGAAAAATGTCCTGTCCCTTCCATAGAGGCGCCGCATGTGGAAATGAGCAGGGGAAGGCTTTCATGGCATGGAGACAACAGCCCATTAAGTAAGCCTCTCCTAAAGGGATGGAGCCAGACTGGTGTGGGTCAAATGGCTGAACGTGAACAAAAGGGAAATTACCCCAGGCAAGGTGCTGGTTGGGAAGGCCTGAGATCTGAAACGATATCGTGTTTCCCACTTCCACAAGCTCTGCAACAGGGAACTATTCAAGAGGGCTTGTCTTCTTCGCAGGCAAAAGAGTTACAGAGGGCTAAATAATTCAGAAAGTTGACTTGGATAAATCATTAGGGGATGTGATCTATACTGCTGTGATGTGCCTGGGCTGAGATCAAGCTGAAGACCTGATCTCCTCTGTGACACCTATCAGCTTAAGACCCGGGGTGATTAAATAAATCACAGGTCCCAGTGGTACCAAATAGGTGGTGGCAGGACCTGCTTTCAAACTGTTGGGGAGATTAGGAGTGCAGGAACGTTTCCTAGGATTCCCATTCCCGCCCGGTTGGGTAAGGGCAGGGGGATGAAAACTGGAAGGACCCTACAGCAGGCCCAAGCGCTGGATCAAGCCCTCAGAGGGCTTCCATCGGGCCCACACTGGAACTGGCCATCTCCTGCTTCCAGTTCGGTTGCTGCTGCTGCTGCTGCTGCTGCTGCATAGCTGGCTTCGCCAGACTCTCTCAATCGCTGGGCGGCAAAACTTGAGGGGCTGTGCCTCCGATATTCATGGTAGAGCCTCCGATATTCATGCAGGTTCAATCCCTGGCATCTCCAGTTGAAAGGACCAGATAGTAAGTGCTGAGAAAGACCTCAGCCTGTGACCCTGGAGAGCTGCTGCCAGTTTGAGTAGACAATACTGACCTTGATGGACCAGGGGTCTGATTCAGTAGAAGGCAGCTTCCTGCGAAACATCCGTATGAAATACTGTAGGCTACTGAACAGCTCCCCGTTAAGAGAGAGTCACAGCCCAAGCAACAGAAAGACACTGCACCTGCCGTAAGAGTACCTTAATTAAACCGGGTAAACATGGGTAAGCTGGGGGGTGGGGGGGAGAGAATGAACCTCTAGAATGCATCCAAAGCAACCCAGCTGGTTCATCTGCACAACTGAGCAGAAGGTGGTTTGGAGACTATACGGAGGGGAGGGGCCGTGGCTCAGTGGAAGAGCCTCTGCTTTGCATGTGGGCTGTAAGAGCACCTTCATCGCTGCCTGAACTGTGCCATCGTAGTCCAGAAGCCTTATTTTTTCCAGGGTTATCTAGTGGCAAAGATAAACGGCATACTCAGGCAGAGGGAAAACTGGAATCTTAGCATGGGATCTACAAACCTGGGGATTTCAACTGCCAACAGACCTAGCAACATGTTTTTTTAAGCCTGGGCGGTTTGGCTGCTCCATTTCCCATATGCCTGTTTGTTGCAAAAGTCTCATCTAGAGAGACTGCAGATAACAGCTGATTAAAGTCAAGCCGGTCCACAAGAGATATGCTGTGGAAGATGGAGAACTGTTGGGAGAACAGAGATTCCAGGTGTTAGTCTGAAGCAGCAGAACAAAGTTTGAGTCCAGTGGCACCTTTACGATCAACAATGATCAATGTTGCAAGGTGCACGGGGAACCCAAGGGGAGGGAGGCTGTAGGCATGGCCAACTTGAAAGCCAGCCGGAACTCCGTTCCTGTGCGTTCCTGCCTAAAAATACCCCTGGGGGCAGATGAAATAAGGTACTTGAAATCTGGGACTAGCAAACAAGACGTTGTGATTTGATTCCACTGTCACAGGGCCCGCCTCCCGCCCACCCCCCCCCCCAAAAAAAAAAAAAGATTTAGGAGATGAAGTCTATAAAGTCTGAGACTCAGCCATACATTTCAGTGACTCAGGAAAGCTCATCCCCTGGTAGAGGGTGAGCAGTAAATCAGCATCCAGCATAATGAAGATGTTTAACAGATTCAAGGGCCAAACACATTTTCTTAGTCTTTCAGGTGCCACTGGATGCTTTCTCTTTTCCACTGCTACAGACAGGCCAACACGGCTACCCACCTCGAACTATCATGGAATAAATGTCAGATGTTCGAGAGCCGCAAGACATGAACAAATAGGACACTTTTTTTTACTGGGAAATATGCAGATTTGCTTTTTATTAACATTAAACCAGAGTGCCAAAAATAATAACAAAAGGGGTAAAAGCAGATATCGATAATGATCTTTATTTGTCCAGTGGTATTTCTTTGCTAATGAAATTTAGCTTCCCCAGCTGCCCTGCCGGGAGCCACACACCCGAGGAAGGCGCTGCAGGGACCCCCCTGGCTTCGCAGAGAGGTGCGAAGGAGACAACCCCCTCCACACACCCAGAGGGAGGGGCTTTCCCCGGCCTCCCCCCAACTACGGTTGCCAGGTCTGGGTTGGGAAAAAGCTGGAGACTTTGGGGGTGGAGCCAAGAGCCCCACCCGGAGGCTAATGCAAAAACTGAGGGTCACAGTGATAGGAAGACATACAAAATACTGATACACTGATAAGTCGCTGTTTGAATGTAAACCTGCCCTTGATGCATTGTTTGAGTGAAACATATTTTTCTCTATGTACTGTTTGGGTGAAAGATATCTTTTTATAATATCTGATACCAATATTTAGAGATTGGAAAATACAAAAAGGATAAAGCCTAAAATTGCTCTACCGTAAACATATATTTCCTGTGCACGCTGATATCTTACTGGTCTCCTGCAGTGTCCTTTATTTAAATTCGCTTTTAGAATAGTCACTTTACGATCTGCAAATATACATACCATGTGCATAAGACAAACAAATGGTCACATAAGACAAACAAATGCTCAGAAATGGAGTGCACAGCAACGGTTTGGTATTCTGGCTCAGCCACGCATTTCCCCAACAAAGGCAACTGTGATGCCATAGTTTACTGAAATTCAGTACAAAGTCGCCCAAGACTTTAAATACTCTGGGGCAATAATAGGTAGTGGGCTGATTCCAAACGCAGTGGCTAGTTTCCACTGATTCCTCCTTCCTACTGCAGACCTCCCGGTTCACTTCATTCCTCATGATACCCTTTCCCCCAGAAGCAACATTTCATGGAGCTAAGTGGGAGGAGGGTGGCAGGAGAGTTTCATTCTGACACAGGATCCAGCACAGTGTTTCCCATGGCTGAGTCCAGACATCGATGGATACTGCACTTTAGCAGTCATTGGCAATTGGGGCTTATCCATACAAGAAGATCCAGGTGCAAATCAGGGCAGCTGCAAAACAACAGAGCCATAGCCCCCAATGTGTGGATACAGCCCACATTCTACTGTGTGTATGCAAGTGCCGTCCAGTTGCAGCACACAAGTGGCAATCCCAACAAGCGGCTTTCAAAGGAGGTGAGAAGCAGAGGCAGTTTGCCCTTGCCTTCCTCTTTCACATCCTCCGGGGATGGTCTCCCATCCAAGTCCAGACCCGGCTTAGCTTCTAAGACCTAAGGAGGCTGGGCTCCATCTTGCCACCTTCTCTCCCCTCCACATTTTAAAGGTTTCCCTTTTAAAGCTTTTGCCGCTCGGAGATCAGACGCGAGGTGCGCATTTTTCCTTTAGGGGTTCAGGGGCGCCGTCCCGGGGCTGGGGGAGGCCGGGAAAGGTTTTGCACATTTTTTGCCCAGCCCCGGCGAGGGGCGCAACTCGCCGTTCGCGGTTAAAGGGCGCCTTCCCGGGCCTGGGGGAGGGGGGGAAACCTTTAAAATGTGGAGGGGAGAGAAGGTGGCGAGATGGAGCCCAGCCTCCTTAGGTCTTAGAAGCTAAGCCGGGTCTGGACTTGGATGGGAGACCATCCCCGGAGGATGCGAAAGAGGAAGGCAAGGGCAAACTGCCTCTGCTTCTCACCTCCTTTGAAAGCCGCTTGTTGGGATTGCCACTTGTGTGCTGCAACTGGACGGCACTTGCATACACACAGTAGAATGTGGGCTGTATCCACACATTTGGGGCTATGGCTCTGTTGTTTTGCAACTGTTCTCTGTTCTCCCAACAGTTCTCCATCTTCCACAGCATATCTCTTGTGGACCGGCTTGACTTTAATCAGCTGTTATCGGCAGTCTCTCTAGATGAGACTTTTGCAACAAACAGGCAGGTGGGAAATGGAGAAGCCAAACGGCCCAGGCTTAAAAAACATGTTGCTAGGTCTGTTGCTCATAAGGCTTTGTGAAAAGGCAGACATGGCAGTTGAAATCCCCAGGTTTGTAGGTCCCATGCTAAGATTCCAGTTTTCCCTCTGCCTGAGTATGCCGTTTATATTTGCCACTAGATAACCCTGGAAAAAATAAGGCTTCTGGACTACGATGGCACAGTTCAGGCAGCGATGAAGGTGCTCTTACAGCCCACATGCAAAGCAGAGGCTCTTCCACTGAGCCACGGCCCCTCCCCTCCATATATTCTCCATACCACCTTCTGCTCAGTTGTGCAGATGAACCAGCTGGGTTGCTTTGGATGCATTCTAGAGGTTCATCCCCCCCCCCCCCCCCCCCAGCTTACCCATGTTTACCCGGTTTAACTAAGGTACTCTTACAGCAGGTGCAGTGTCTTTCCGTTGCTTGGGCTGGGACTGTCTCTCTTAACGGGGAGCTGTTCAGTAGCCTAAAGTATTTCATATGGATGTTTCTCAGGAAGCTGCCTTCTACTGAATCAGACCCCTGGTCCATCAAGGTCAGTATTGTCTACTCAAACTGGCAGCAGCTCTCCAGGGTCACAGGCTGAGGTCTTTCTCGGCACTTACCATCTGGTCCTTTCAAGTGGAGGTGCCAGGGATTGAACCCGGGACCTTCGGCATGAATATCGGAGGCTCTACCACTAAGCCACAGCACCTCAAGTTTTGCCGCCCAGCGATTGAGAGAGTCTGGCGAAGCAAGCTATGATGCAGCAGCAGCAGCAACCGAACTGGCGGCAGGAGATGGCCAGTTCAGGGTCCTTCCCGTTTTCATCCCCCTGCCCTTACCAAACCGGGTGGGAATGGGAATCCTAGGAAACGTTCCTGCACTCCTAATCTCCCCAACAGTTTGAAAGCAGGTCCTGCCACCACCTATTTGGTACCCCTGGGACCTGTGATTTATTTAATCACCCCAGGTCTTAAGCTGATAGGGGTCACAGAGGAGATCAGGTCTTCAGCTTGAGCTCAGCCCAGGCACATCCGGGACCATCTCTCTGCTGCCGCCACCAGGCCAAAAGTCAGAGGTGCGTCTGTCTGGTTGCCTGGTCTCCAGAGGGCCTGTTGCAGGCCTTTAAGAAGCTTTCCCAAATTAAAAATCACTTGCCCTCCCCAAACCTCCTTGAAAACAGAGAACCCTTGAGAGTCTCACTGGTTAGAAATATTCCCAGCTCAGCAAACCCTGCCTGCTTTGACTGATACCTTGGTGAGCATGATCCAAGTTTCTCCTTTATATGTGTGTTCAGAGACGCAAACGCACTCACACCCAGGCCCACAGGGAGAGGTGGTCCCACAGATAGGAGCGACCCAGCCCATGAAGGGTTTTGCATGTGACAGCAAATAACTGCAATTGAGGCCAGTAACTCATAAGCAACCATTGGCGCGACTAGCCTGGGAAATGCATGTTCCGGCCGGCTCCCAGTTATAGCCTTGGTGCAGCATTGTGCACCAACCGGAGTCTCCAAGTGGATTCTGAGGGGAGAACTATGTAGACTGCATGCCTCCAAGTTACCATAGGGTGGATCCAGGTAGCTAGAGAGGCTTCAGGAAAACATAAGAACTAGACACATTAAGTGAGGCAAAAATTCCATCGTGGGATCCTAGTTTCAAGAAGCTGTACACAGCAGTATAGATCACATTCCTGTATAATTTATCCACGTTAACTTTGTGAATGATTTAGCACTCTGTAACTCTCTTGCCTGCGAAGAAGACAAGCCCTCTTGAATAGTTCCCTGTTGCAGAGCTTGTGGAAGTGGGAAACACGATATCATTTCAGGTCTCAGGCCTTCCCAACCAGCACCTTGCCTGGGGTAATTTCCCTTTTGTTCACGTTCAGCCATTTGACCCACACCAGTCTGGCTCCATCCCTCTAGGAGAGGCTTACTTAGTGGGCTGTTGTCTCCATGCCAGGAAAGCCTTCCCCTGCTCATTTCCACATGCGGAGCCTCGATGAAAGGGACCGGACATTTTTCTCCAACCTCCTGGCAACCTTCATGATCTCTGTCAAGGTCAGTCTGGTCTACTCTGAGGGGCAGCAGCTCTGAACTTGGGACCGTCTGCATGCCGAGCGGACGCTTTGCCACTGAGCCACTGCCCCTCTCCCCAATCCCAGTATGCGCGCTTCTCATTTTTGAGACCCAGATGGAGAACTCTGCCCTTATCCTTGATGGTGTCATAGCTATACCCCGTACAGAATTGGAAATGATAAGAGGTTCCTTTACTTCCCGGAACACTGGCTTAATATTGGCTTTATACTCTTTACTGATCAAAACTCTATGTCTTAATCCCCCCAAATATCAGTCTTCTTGGCAGAAAGATTGTGACACCTCTCTTACGGAGGAAACCTGGTCTCTGATTTGGGCCTCCGAAAGACACAACTCTGAGATTACGTCAGTGCGCTGACAAAATCTGAACATTATGACAAGATGGTATGCCACACCACCCAGACTATCCCTTATTGCCTCAAATTACTCCCCATATTGCTGGAAAGGGTGCCGGCAAACTGGCAACTTTGCGCACTGTTGGTGGGGGGGGGTGAGAAAGTTAAGAAGTTCTGGAAGGAAGTTCTATCTGTTATAGACAAAGTCCCTTTCCTGCCTGAAACCTTATTTTTGAACGATTGGCCAGAGAAAGTAAGACCTCGAATGCATGGTTCTACCACAGAGGTTATGTTAGATGCAGCCAAGACTGCTATAGCACCTTACTGGAAAGACGACAAGCCACCAAATATCGAGGTCTGGTTTAGGAAACTTTGGGCACATTATCTTATGGATTCTGTCACAGTTCCATTAAATTCCACGGCTGGATCATCCCTACACTCAGCCTTTACCGGTAAATGGTTCCTGGTCCTTGAATACCTGTCTCAGCAAATGGTGACCCTCAGTTTTTGTGGGAAAAGGATGCTGGACTAGATGGCCACTGGCCAGTGATCTATTTCACCTGAGAGCCAGTTCGGGGTGGTGGTTAAGTGTGCGGACTCTAATCTGGGAGAACCAGGTTTGATTCCCACTCCTCCACTTGCACCTGGCTGGATGACCTTGGGCAAGCCATAGCTCTGTACCAGCTCTTCTCAAGGACAACTTGGGAAAGAGCTCTCTCAGCCCCACCTACCTCACAGGGTGTCTGTTGTGGGAGTCGGGAAGGGAAGGGAAAGGAGTCTGTACCGGGATGTAGCTAGAAAGGCTGATTCACCTTGTGTTAAACGGAGCCAAAACGTGGCACGCAGACCCAACTGTGCGCTTAATTTGGGCCAGTCAGCGCCTGTCAGCTTAGCCTGCCTCACAGGGTTGCTGTGACGGATAAAAAGGGAGGCGACGAGAGCCCCTGCGTACTCTACTGTGAACTCCGTGGAGGGAGGGAGGGTGGGAAAAAAATGTTAGCGATAGCCCTAAATACCAGGGGGTCATTTTTCAAACTTTTAACACCTGGGACACAGGGCTGTTGTTCCCCCCCCCCCCCACCTCAAATCAGAATGGCAGGCACACACCTCTTTCTGACATCCATGAAGATATTTCCTTCATGACGTCGTAACACCAGGCAAAGATCCTCCTAACCTCCTGAGCAGCGGACTGCTTAATCCTACCTCTGGCATCCCCCCCTCTCCCCCCACCCAACGCTATGGCTCAGGGACACTACTCCCCTTCCTAGAGAACGGTAATCTTTCTCATATTGGTTAGTGCAGCGGAATTAGGGTCCGGAGTGAGTCTCGGTCCTCTTAAACCCACGGGACTTTAGTTTCTATACTAATTAGCCTCTATACCTGAATCTGTGGTTCTGTTTCCCATGAGGCTTCGGGACTCTGCTAAGTGCTGTGGCCTCCTGGTACCGAGAGCCCTGTCCCTGACGTTTGCCTTTTGGAATGTTGATACATTATCAGATTCTAAATAGATAAAGTGCTCTGAACCTCGCTTCCTGGGACTCTCTTAGACAGCCTTGACCCTCCGAGTCAACGTAGCTTAACTCATCTTTCCTTGACTTTCCTGACCCCAGAGATAGGAAGAATGGGCTGAGCTTTGTCGCATACGTCAGATGTATGTCAAATGCTCATCACGGACTCGACTGACAGTCACATTAGCTCCCATGGTCGGAAAAGGGCACTTCATGTCTGAAT
The DNA here is from genome assembly GCA_029233225.1 of Lepidodactylus listeri. Taxonomy (NCBI): domain Eukaryota; kingdom Metazoa; phylum Chordata; class Lepidosauria; order Squamata; family Gekkonidae; genus Lepidodactylus; species Lepidodactylus listeri. The sequence continues at coordinate 13,280,931 of JARCFY010000022.1, read as the reverse complement.
CTAGTTTTGTTCCTGGTTGTTCTGGCCAACCACCCTCCGTTATGGGTCTCGATGGAGCAACCAAGGATATCCGTTATAGAATTACAAGTGCACTGTTTATGTATTGGGGCTCTGTTGAAATATTCTGTGTCGAATACTGAAATGCTGCAAGAGTGTTTTCTAACTTAAGAGTGTATTATTAGTTGTAGATTTTCCAGGCTGCGCGGTCGTGGTCTTGGCACTGTAATACCTGACGTTTCACCGGCAGCTGTGACTGGCATCCTCAGAGGTCTAATATAGAAAGAGGGAGTACTCTCTGTGTCAATGTGAGAAGAAAAATGGTAGGCAGGTAATTGATATCTACTCAGGAAGGTGGGGGTCTGTTCTCACAGGTTGAAGTTTGTGGTGATAGAAGTCAGGACTTGGGTATTCAGTCCACACTTGGCCTAATCTACAGTCTGGTTTTGTTTTGTTTTTAAAAAGTGTGATTTTAACAGTGATTCAAATGTAGAATTCGCTGCCAGAGGATGTCGAGATGGCCACAGGAATAAACAGTTTTCAAAAGGGATTAGATAGATTCATGGAGGATAAGTCTTATCAATGACTGCTAGCCATGGTGGCTGAGGGGAACCTCCTCAGAGGCACTAAACCTCTGGATCTCAGAGCCAAAAGGCAACATCAGGGGAAGGCCTCGGCCACTCTGCCCTCTTGTTGACCATCCAGAGGAACTGGCCGGCCACTGCGTGAGACAGGACGCTGGACTAGATGGACCCTCAGTGGTCTGATCCAGCAGGGCTCCTCTGATGTCCTTATGACTTCCTTGAGCATCACTCTCCTGGTTTTGAAACTGTGCCAAGCCCGGTGGGGTTACAGGAGGCGGTCTGCCACGTCAGCTCCAGGCAGTGGCCGGGTTGGCGTTGCTTTGCAGACACCCTATTGCTTTACCGCTCTTCTGTTCCCACAGCTGGTGCTGGGTCCTAGCGGGGTGCTCCAGGGGATACGTCCGGGGAAGTGCTATGTGGACATGTCCACTGTCGACGCAGACACGGTTACGGAGCTGGCCCAGGTAAGCGTACTGGACTTGAACATTCAGTGCTTCTCAGGGTGGGACATGAGGTTTTGCTCATAGTCCATTCATTGTTTCTTTTTGGGCATTATGACTCTGGGGCAGTGGTTCTCATGCTGCGGGGTCAGGACCCCAAAATGTGTTGTGACTCCTTCTTCAAGTAGGTTGCAGGGCCGGGAGGGGGGAGATAGGGCAGGAGTGGACTGAGAGAGGAGGTCTCAAAGACAGTTGTTGGGTTAGGCTCAGCCGAATACACACCGTGGCCATGAAAGACTCAATCTTGTTTCTCTGTGATGCTATATATTTATATTGAAAAGTAAAACGGAACGCTTGTTCATTGTTTAACTGATGGAAGCTTCTCATGTTTTATGTTAGGGGAAAATAATAGTGTGGAGCTACTTTGCAAGGGGGGCGCAAAAAACGGGGTCCTGTTTCACAAGGTTTGAAAACCCCCGGTTCTAGGAAAATCTGTTCTAAAAGAGTAAGACCTTTAGCGAGCACCCCCGCCCTTCTTATTAGGGATAGATCTGCTTAGGTTTAGCTTAGTTACACCCTTCTGTTATTTTAACCTTTGCAGGAACCCAAAAGTGCTTTAAAACACAGCTTAAATAACAATATCTTAAGTAAAACAGGCGCCGAGAAGTAAGCATTCTTGTGTGTGTTTGTTTGCTTGGCCCTTCCAGGTGATCGTATCCAGAGGTGGCCGCTTCCTGGAAGCACCCGTCTCAGGGAACCAACAGCTCTCAAACGATGGAATGCTGGTGATCTTGGCCGCCGGGGACAGGGGCTTGTACGAAGACTGCAGCAGTTGTTTCCAGGCCATGGGGAAGACCTCGTTTTTCCTGGGTAATTCCCTCCGCTCCAGCACCAGAAGAAATCTCGATAGGTCTTGCACAGACTCCCAACAGGGATCTCGATAGGCAGGTCTTGCACAGGCTCTGACAAAGCTCGCTTGCCCACCCGATTTCCTGTTTGTGTAGGACCCAGCTTTGTGGAGGCCAGCTTGCGTCCCTGTGCGCAGAGGTGCAAGGGGTGCGTGTTTCAGCATGAGGAGAGAAAACCATGGGTGCATGTTTGGAATTCAGGTCCCGTTAGAGAGGCTGGGGCTGTCAATTCATGCTCTTTCAAACCAACCCGCGAAAGGGAGGGGATTGATTTCCCCCACTGTCTTATTACACTGTCACCTTTTTGCATTCTTCTGAGGAAGGAGTTGTCTTGTACTTTCAGGCCCAGTTGCTTCTACAAACCAGGGCTCTAATGTACATGAAAATAATCCTAGAATCCCAGAGTTGGAAGGGGCCACACGGGCCCTCTAGTCCAACCCCCCTGCTCAGTGCGGGATCAGTCCAGAACATCCCCAACAAGTGTTTTGTCCAGCCGCTGCTTTAAGACTGCCACAGGGAGGGAGAGTTCACCACCTCCCGAGACAGCCAATTCCACTGTTGCACAGCTCTTACTATAAAAAGTTTCCCTAAGATCCAGCTGGTCCCTTCCCATCCTTGATTTAAACCCATTCTTGCAAGTCCTCTCCTCTGCTGCCAAGAGGGACAGCTCCCTGCCCTTCACTTAAGTGACGGCCCTTCCAATACTTCAAGAGAGCCATCCTGTCCCCCCTCCGCCTCCTCTTCTCCAGACTGAACATTCCCAAGCCCCTCGGCCCTTCCTCACAGGTCTCCAGGCCCCCAATCATCGTCACTCTCCTCTGCACCCGCTCCATTCCGCCCACATCCTTTTTGAAGTGAAGCCTGGGGGGGGGGGATGCCTTGTTTCACAAAGCAGGTCTTGAGACCCCGTGCCCGTCCTAAGGAGAGCCAGTTTGGTGTAGTGGTTAAGTGCACGGACTCTAATCTGGAAGAACCGGGTTTGATTCCCCACTCCTCCACTTGCACCTGGCTGGATGACCTTGGGCAAGCCATAGCTCTGTACCAGCTGTTCCCTCAAGGACAGCTTGGGAAAAGAGCTCTCTCAGCCCCACCGACCTCACAGGGTGTCTGTTGTGGGGAGGGGAAGGGAAAAGGAGTTTGTAAGCCGCTCTGAGACTCCCTTGGGGAGTGGAGGGCGGGGTATAAATCCAATCTCTTCTTCTTCTTCTTCTAACATCGGCCTTCAGTCTCAAACTCAGTCCACCCTACTGGAGACCACCGGTGTTAAGAACTTGGGGTTGGGTGTATTGGGGCTGCTGAAGACCAGGGAGGAATTGTGTCATGCGATGGAGCAGAGTGATACAGAGGGGAGACGTACCACCTAAGCCTGTATAGCCTGCCTCTGCTGTCATTTGTCAAAAAGGATTGGGAAGAGAGCAGCGTTTCAGTGGCTCTCTCCTCGCCCACAGGGGAAAGAACAGTGTGTGTTGCTGGATATTTCTCCAAAGAGGTTTGGATCCAAGTAAGCTGGATTTGGGTTTGGGTTTGGGGGGTCACCTTCATAGGGGTGGGTTACGGAAGACTGTCCCACAGAATCCCACAGAAAGCCAGTTTGGTGTAGTGGTTAAGCGTGCGGCCTCTAATCTGGGAGAACCGGGTTCGATTCCACTTGCAGCTGCTGCTGTGGCCTTGGTTTGCAGCCGCTTGGTGTGAGCTCCTTAGTTTTGGAGATCTGAAGAGATCGGCTAGCCGGGAGACAGTCTGACGTAGTGGTTCTGAGCGCTGACCCTAATCTGGGGAACCGGGTTTGATTCCCCACTCCTCCACATACAGCTGCTGGTGTAACCTTGGGTCAGTCACAGTTCTCTCAGAGCTGTTCTCTCAAGGGCAGTTCTCGAAAGAGCTCTCTCAGCCCCACCTGCCTCACAGGGTGTCTGTTGTGGGGAGGGGAGGGGAGAGGAGATCATAAACCGCTCTGAGACTCTGAGCGAAGGGTGGGGTATAAATCCAGTCTCCTCTTCTCTTTTCTCCTCCTGTACAGGGGAAGTGGGCAACGCCGCCAAGATGATGCTGATCGTGAACATGGTGCAAGGGAGCTTCATGGCCACAATCGCAGAAGGCCTGACTCTGGCCCAGGTGACCGGCCAGTCCCAGCAGACCCTTCTGGACATCCTGAACCAAGGGCAGCTCGCCAGCATCTTCTTGGACCAGAAGTGCCAAAGTAAAGTCCTCTCCCACCCTTCTCCCTCTCGCGGCCTGTGAAGCATCACTGACCGGGTTCAGGGGAAATCAAGACTGCTTTCGGGGCTCCTTGGGCTGCCAGCCTCTAGCCAAGGCCTGTAGATCTCCTGAGATTACAGCTCATCTCCAGGCTAGAGATCGGTTCCCCTGGAGAAAAACGGCTGCTTTGGAGGACGGGCTCGTCCGGCGTTCTATCCTGCTCCAGCTCCTTCCCTCCCCAAGCTCCGTTCCCTAAATTTCCAGCAATTTCCAAACCTAAAGCTGGCAAATCCCCCCTCCCAGTGGAAGTGTGGGGTGGGCTTATTATAGTGAGACTTAAACTCCAGCCTCCCTACAATACTGAAATGTGTGGTTTGGTGATACTTGTGTGGTGTTACCTAGGTAGCAGCCACAGCCAGGGCCTTGATTGGAGAGGGTGATGACAGAGTCACTAAAGGGAGAGGCCACCGTCCAGCAGTGGCCATGTTCTTTGCACAGAAGAGATCCGGTCCTGTTCGCCTGGAGCTAAAGCGGCCTTAGCAGTCGGGGGAACTGCCTCCACTCAAAGCCCTGTCCATTCAAGTAAATTCCAGGCGACATGAACGAGCAGCATGACTCGTTGGCAGGTGGACTCGCACACTTGGAAGTGGGTGGATTTGAAGGTGGCTGTGAAATCCATAAGCAGAGACGAGAAGCCGTTGACAGCAGCAAAATATACCTAGCGTTCATCAAAGTTGCCTCCCCCTCCCCCCTCTGTGTTTTCCAGACATCCTGCAAGGAAACTTTAAACCAGATTTCTACCTGAAATACATCCAGAAGGACCTCCGATTAGCCATTGCACTAGGCGACTCCGTCAACCACCCGACTCCCATGGCAGCTGCCGCCAACGAGGTACGTGCCGTCTAGGACCACCCCCCGTCCTTCCAGGTTTCAGGGACGGTTTCTGAAAACCGAGGGTAGCTCCGGGTCTGGGCGCAGGCCTGCTGTTGGGCCCTTGAAGACGCTGGAACTCCAAAGGGGTCATCGGCGTTTCCCCCAGGGTACACCTTTCGGAAACAGAACCGCTTTTCAGGCAGTAATAAGAATGCAGTTGCCTGTTCAAGTATTTCCAAGATAGTATGAGAGACAGTATCTGGAGCAAAGTCAAGGCAGGGGGAATGAATTCCGGAGTAATTCTGCTGGCCTGAAATAGCGTCCAGATGGAGGTAGGAATGTGTTGCATGGGTTGGGTCAGTTGCCACCGCAGGCCCATAGCCAGGATTTTGTAGCTTGTGGGGCAGTTTTTTTCCTGGTGGGGTTGCCATTATTTGCCATAGTGAAGGAGGGTGAGCATGCCCCTCTCCCCTGCAAGATTTAAAGGACCTTTCAGCTAATTGGCGGGGAGCACATGGCCCGCCGATCAGACGGAGGACCCTTTAAATCTTGCAGGAGGGAGGGAAATGGGGGTTTGCCACCCCCCTCGCTTCTTCTCAGAAGCATTTAAAGGATCCCTTTAAACACTTTTGGGAAGAAGCAGAGGGGCCTTTGAGAAAGGGGGGGCAGGTTCTTTCAGGAAGGGGGCGGAGTCCCCAATAGCCCCACCGTGGCTACGAGCCTGTGCCACCAACCTGGAGGGAAGTACCATAATTAGTCAAAAGGGCTTGCAGAATCAGGAATGACAATTTAAAAAATGGATTAGGCAGATCGGTTGCAGTAGGTCTGTTCTTTGTGCTCAACGAGTTTGTTCTTTACAAAAAATTTTTTGAAGACTTCCCCCTGATTCTCTTCAGAGGGGCCACATTTTGCATCTTCCCTATTTGCCCTTGCTCTCTTGATAGAATAGAGTCAGTCTCCCATACTTACCCTCTATAATCTCAGATGCCATTTTATTCTGCCACGGCTGGTGAATTTCAGTGATTTAAATCCAAACCGGGTAGCGCCCTTCCTACTCTCTCATCTAATATAGCCTTGGATGTTGCATGGAATTTTTTCCCCCCATTTGTCTTTAGAGTAGAAATAGAGATTATAAATGAAATTTCAGATTGTCATACCGCTCAAGGCACTGAGAGATAGAGCTAATAAAGGACAAAGGAAAGGAAATAGTCAAAAGTGCTGTCACCATGTCTGACTGAGACAGGCCAAGAGCATCTGCTGGCTGTCAGATTGACATTATCGTATCTTGTAACTTGCTTACTGACTGACTGAAAAGAACCAGTTTGGTGTAGTGGTTGGGAGCGCGGACTCTAATCTGGGAGAACCAGCTTTGGTTCCCCACTCCTCCACATGCAGCCAGCTGGGTGACCTTGCGTCAGTCACAGGTTCTCTCAGAGCTGTTCCCTTAAGGGCAGTCCTCGAAAGAGATCTCTCGGCCCCACCCACTGTTGCGGGGAGGGGAGGGGAAAGGAGAGTGTAAGCCGCTCTGAGACTCCTTCGGGTAGTGAAGGGTGGGGTATAAATCCAATCTCCTCCCCCCCCTTCTTCTATCATGCTTGCAATTCACCCAGTGAAAAAGGCAGAGTATAAATGAAAACAATAAATAGTTGCTTCTGTGCACCTTGTTTAGGGAGCAAGCGCGTGCAGATGGGTGTTCTTGCTGAGCCCCTACAGGCGCCGGACTCTTCCCCACATGCCGACTTGTCCAGTTCTCTGAATTCAAGTATCTTATTAGAGTTTCGGAAACCCTTTCTTGATTAGGGTGGAGGTTTTCCCCCTAACCAGAATGTATCTGGTAGAATTCGGTTATTGAACAGTGTGCATAGAGGTTGGGTTGGATTTTATTCCCTGTTGACATCTTAGTTGCTACTAAATCAAATTTATATCTTTGCCCTGTTTCTGCCACCTTTCTTCCGTGTAAGGTCGCCGTGCAGACTCAGCCAGGCCTCTCCATCGCATGCCCTGGTTTAAAATTACCTTTTTCTACCTGAAAGGAGGGTTTAGGGTTTTCTGCCCCCACCAAGAAAAAGTTTGGTCTCTCTTTAATTTGTGTGCAAGTTAGCCGGGGAGAGTAACTTACACAAATCTTCCGCGTAAACCCCTTTCTTGGAGAAGGGGTTATTGTTCATGCAGGATCGGCCTCCCGTCAGAGAAATACGGTAGCTGTTTCCCAGGCTCCAATTGTTCGGAGCTGTGTGGGCAAGGGCCATCTCACCAAGCTGCCTACGCAAATGCTGTCGCGAGGCAGCACAATGTGCGCGGCTGGATCTGGCCCAGACTGCACCCAGTCGCTGCCAGGCAATGGAAAGCCCCGGGGCAGGATATTGCGTACAGAGGCTTCATGTTGTGACCCTCTGTGTAGACAGCCGGGTTCTGATCCCCTCCCGAGCTTGACGCTTGCAAAGGAGGAATTTAGGCACGTGCGGGAGCCCCTTCTGGGGTTCTTTGTTTCTTCTTCTTTGGAAGCAGTCGGGTTGCACAGTACACAGTGATTTCACAATGTTACTTGGATGAATGGTTAGAAACTGTAGCGTGTACTACTTTCTATAGCTTGCTGTAAGTAGAATCCTACTGTGTAATTTTGCATCATCTAATGTGTCACGGTGACACTTCAATGCTTTGCTTCAGTTCTGTTTTTAGATTTCAGGTTGGTTCTGCAACCAGTTTGGTGTAGCAGTTAGGAGCATGGATTCTAATCTTGGAGAAGGAGAAGAAGAGATTGGGTTTATACCCCGCCCTTCACTACCCGAAGGAGTCTCAGAGCGGCTTACAATCTCCCTTCCCCTCCCCTCCCCACAACAGACACCCTGTGAGGCAGGTGGGGCTGAGAGAGCTCTTCTGAGAACTTCCCTTGAGATAACAGCTCTGAGGGAACTTGTGACTGACCCAAGGACACACCAGCTGGCTGCATGTGGAGGAGTGGGGGATCAAACCCGGTTCTCCCAGATTAGAGTCCACATTCTTAACCACTACACTCCTCCACATGCAGCTGCTGGTTGATCTTGGGAAAGGAGTTTGTAAGCCGCCTTGAGACTCCTTCGGGTAGTGAAGGATGGGGTATCCAATCTCTTCTTCTAATCCCACTGCATTTTCATGGAATGTCCCATCCTGTCGCCTGTATTGTCTCAGTTTTTTTAATCCGCATGAGAAAGGTGGACTATGAGTAACATAAATTGAAAAATAAAAACGTATAAAGCAGCCATCTGCTAAAGCAGGGGTCCCCAACCTTTTTGAGCCTGCAGGCAACTTTGGAATCAAAACATAAAACAGCTGCCACAAGAGGAGAAGCCAGACCCAAAATGGCCACTTCGGCTTCCATCCAGCCAAAAAAGTGAAGTTCCTCGTGCTGTGGTGGCGGCTGCTGCCTGAGCGACATATTTTTAAAAATCTGCTCCGCCAATCAAATCACCGATTGCCAATCAGAAGGCTTGCTGAGCAAAAGCCCCACCCACTTCCTAAAAGCCACTAGGCGGGCACCAGGAAAAGTGTCCACGGGCACCGCATTTCGGGGGGAGGGACCTCCGTGCCCAGTGGTGGTTAGCTGACGATGCTGATTCCCAAAAGACGAGACTGACCCTCCCCTTTCCTCTCTGTGTCTCCCGCAGGTCTACAAAAGGGCGAAGGCATTGGACCAATCAGACAACGACATGTCGGCCGTGTACAGAGCCTACATCCACTAGGGCCCCTCCCCCAGTTCTTATTGTTAATACCATGATTATTAATTATGACGACGAATACTGGGTTTTTAACTCTGGACCAGTCCATCTCTGTCTGTCTCTCTTTCCCCCGTTTCCCCCCACCCTCTCCATTTTCTCCTTTTTTTGTAAAATACTGGGGTGGGGGGGACCCTCTTTGGGCTCTGTCACGAAAGCCGGTGCTGCCCCCCAGCGTTCCCGCGCCGGCAGAAGCAAGAACCGGGGGCGAGGGAGGAATCTGCTCATTGCCACCTCGACAGCGAATTCGTCACCTCCCCCCAGCGGCAAGAGTCACAGAACGGAATTGGCAACAGGTCATCCCCGGATGCTGGACTCATGTAGGGATATCCGCGGCTTGCTTTCTTTCACTCCTTGGTTGTACGAGTGGCCCCGAGTTTGCCGTTTCTTTTTTAACCGCGTTTCACTCTTTCTTTCTTTTTTTGCGCCGTGGGTGCCGTGTACGCTGGCCCTCTTCGTGTGCCGGGGACGGTTAAGCAGCAGAGATCCCCATCTGTCCGCAGTCCGAGGGCTCTGGGACGGGAACCTGACCCCCGTAGGGCTGATCTGTCCCTGGAACGATGGATCGAGAAAGCAGTGGCCCCGAACGCGGCGTCGCGTCTCAGCACCAAGCCCCCAACACCACAAAGGAAATCTTTCTCGTAAGATTGACACAACCAAACCTTTGGCCTCCCCACCCAGTGCGGCTTGGTTTTTCGAACACAGGCTTTTTCGTACAGCAGCAGAGCTCTGGTGCCTGGAATATGTTTGCCGACGCTGATCCTTCCCCCCCAAAAAAGGTTGCTCTGCCCCAGAGATCATTCGTAAAACAGTTTTGCTTTTTTAAATAATTCAGGCAATGAAGTAGTGTGTGTGTGTGTGTGTGTGTGTGTGTGTGTGTGTGTGTGTGAGTTTTAGATGAGGGGAAGAGCAAACTTTCATATCCTTTTGAGACCTGCGCTGAAACTCCCCGCATCACTGTGGCCGGCTGGCATTTGAAAGAGAATTCTTGGAGCAAAAGCCCCGGGGCGAGGAGGGCTCATGTTAGGGGTGCTCTGAGACTCGGCTTGAGGGAGCTTTGGGATCTAGCGGGAATCTCAGCTTTCGGGTTTTCCCGTCACTGAAATTGGAAGCCAAATCCGCCTTTAGGAACCGTTGACTAGCTAGCGAGCTGCTGGTGGAAATGGCGGCCTCTGCCTTGGCATAGCACGGGCTCTTTGGTACAGGTGTGAACTCTCCCGTTGAACAGGCTCCACCTACTTGGTCGCATCTGGGGAATATCTTTTTCAAAAAAGGAAATGCTGAGCGGCTTCCGCTGATGAAGTTAAAGCCTTTTAAGGCCTGTCACCGTATTGATCCCATAGAAAAAAGTAAGCCAGGAACCCAGACGGCCAGTTTGAGATGTCCAGCTCATGTTAGGGAGTAGTAGGCCTTTGCACGCCAAACCAAACTCGGGGAACGTCCTTGTCCTGCCAGAATGGCTGGCCCCACAGAAGGCATCATGTCGAACCCATAGCGCGGTTGCCCTCTCACTCCCAAAAGGAAACGTGAAGAAATATATTCTGAACGGAGGAAACGTGGTTGCTCTTTCAAACTCAGAAGTCTTTTTCTAAAAAGGAAAACAACCCCTTTCATCAGTATTAATCTTTGACGAGAGCCGTGGGCCAAAGCTTGGGCGGTGTGCGCAGCCAGGGGGTCAGGATCTTGCTGGCCCAGCCCCACCTGAATTTCACGTGTACACAGGCACCCCCCGAGTGCCCAGCGCAAGTCAGCCCTGCCTGCACCGTGACCCCCTCACCTTGATTTTTACAGCAAGCTAGTGATGCCACTCTTACCCTCCACGTGTCGGTCTGCCCACAGGCCACTGTGCATACACCCATGTGCAAAGCATGTGTCAGGTGGGGGTCTAGGGGAAGTGCAGGGTGAGAGCGGAGCCTGCATTCCTGGTGGCAGCCGAAGGTTGAGGTTTCTTGGTGGTTTTGGAGGGGAAGTGCCGGTCTTTTGTTAGAGTGCCTGATCTTTCAGTTGCCTCTTCCTCCTCCAGCCTGCTTTTGAGATTTTCACCTGGCCATCCATCCGGAAAAGGAAGCAAACAAATAAGAATCCAGCTCTTGGGGGGGGGGGGGGGGAACGGGCATTTTGTATGCTGGAATTTAACCAGTGGTCCAATCGTACTGCGTGTGGTGGTGGAAGGGGGAGGTCACGTCGCTGCAAGAGTATTGGGGCCGTGCCCCCGCAGGGTCCTTACCAGGACAGCTCGGAAGCTGGCGATCTCTGTGGGCTTATTTTTCACGGAAGAAAACGGATAAGGAGTTTGCAGCTTCCTTGGGTGACAAGAATGAAGATCGGCTTAACGGACCATCTTAATCACACCTGAAAAGCCCCCAAAGAGGGCAGCACAGACCCTGAGATGGCAACCGGCTAAGGTCTGGGCTGCCTCAGAATGATTGCTAGGTTTACGTTTTGCCGCAAAGACACCCCTCCCCCCCCCAAAAAATGGCACCTGAAAGGACAGCCGGGACATGGTGGCCTAAACTCCGGTGGGCCCAGAAGCAGGCATTGATCTATTGGCCCATGGCCTGGTAGACCTGTTAGTTTTCCAGCTGCCACATGGGAAGGCCTGATGTTCACGCCCCTCGAAAGGGAAGCCGGTGGTGTTCCAAATCCTCGGGCCGGGTCTGTTCAAATCCCATTAGGTGGTTCCAGGGCGGAGGGGGAGAGGATTCAGTCCGGTTTGCCAGAAAACATGATGGACCCTGGCTTCAGTCATCGTTGTCTTAATATTGTTGACAAATATTGTAAAGTTCCTTTTTTTTTTTAAATGAGGGTTTCCGTTTTTAGCAAATGCTTATTTCCCCCCCTGTTTCGTTCCCTTCCGTTTTTAAGAGGAGAAAAAAAATGTGACACTTGTGAAAAGCTTGTAAGGAGAAAAAAAAGGATTTCTTTTAAATTTCCCCGCCCCACCCACCCCCCTCTTTCAATCACAGATCTATAGGTAATTAAGGTTGTGAATTTTTTAAAATGTTTTTTGCCTTGTTTTTAATTAACGTTTGTCATTCAAGATAGGACGTGTGGTGATGATTAAATGGCAAAACCCGATGAAATGATTTTTCCCCCCTTGTGCAATTAACTAAGCTACTGGCTTTAAGGAAATAAAACCTTTCTTGGTAAACACAATGCCACTTGTCTGTTCCTAAAGCCCCTTTTTACCCACCCACCCTGGATATGATGCCAAAAGAATCTCACCCTGTGAGTGAGGTGGGGCTGAGAGAGCTCTTTCAAGGACTGCTCTTGAGAGAACAGCTCAGAGAACTTGTGACTGACCCAAGGTCACCCCAGCAGCTGCATGTGGAGGAGTGGGGAATCAAACCCAGTTCTCCCAGATTAGGGTCAGCACTCCTAGACCACTACACCAAACTGGCTCCCAGCTAGCCGATCTCATCAGATCTCCAAAACCAAGGAGGATCGGCTCTGGTTTGTATTTGGATGGGAGACTAAGGAAGTCCAGGGTCATTACCCAGAGGTAGGCAAAGGGAAACTACCAGCTGAATGTCTCTTGCCTTGGAAGACCCTACAGAGTCGCCATGAGTCACCTGCGATTTGAGAGCACTTCCACCACAGCACAGGGTGCTTTTTTCTGGCTCCACGCCGAGAAGCTCCGCTGCTGGGCTATCGGAACAGCAGAGTGGTGATCCCCCTGGCGCCCGCCAAGATTTCCTGGTTAATCTGTATCCCATGGCCCTGCCCCTTTCGGCCTAGTCGCTCAGGAAAGAGCTCGTGCTCTCAGATCAGCGGCCCGGCTGCTCAGGGATTTCCCCCACAATCATCGGCTACAGCAGAGGAGGAGCTGGATTTGAATCCCGTAGCATCTTGGAGACTTGACAGATTTTCAGGGCATGAACTTCTGTGAGTCCAAGCTCGTAAGTATCTCACAAAGGGAGATTTGGCTCTCAAAAGTTCAGACCCCCAAAATGGTGTCGGGTCTCTAAGGTGCCCCTGGAATTGAATCTGGCTGTTCTCCTGGAAACCAACCCGGCCACCCTATGAACGTAGCTCTACGATGGGTTGCGCATCTCCCCCCCCCCCCCCCCGAGAATATCGAAGCTCTAGTTGCATACAGAATCATAGAGTTGGAAGGAACTTCCAAGGTCATCTAGTCCAACCCCCTGTGCGATGCAGGAGATTCACAAAGACTTCTTCCCCCCCCCCCCCCCACACACCAAGATGACAAAAGTCCAGGATCCCCAGCCAAAGTGGCCTGGAGAAAAATTGCTTCCTGACCCCAAAGTGGCAATCAGCATTTTCCCGGGCGTGTAAGAAAGGGCCACGAGAACTAAGCACTGAGGCAACCCTTTCTGCCCTCCCTTCTCGTGATCTGCCTAAGTTCACAGAATCACCATTGCTGTCAGATGGCCCTCCAGCCTCTGCTTGAAAACCTCCAAAGGAGGAGAGCCCACCACCTCCTCCCAAGGAAGCCTGTTCCACTGAGAAACCACTCTAACTCTCAGGAAGTTCCACCTAAAGTTTAACCGAAAACTTCCTGATTTAATTCCAACCCGTTGGTTCTGGTCTGACTTTCTGGGGCAACAGAAAACAACGCCACCCTATCCTCTATGTGACAGCACAACAGAGATACATTTCCTCCGGCAGAGCGTCCTGGGTGCGTCCAGTAGATTCTCCATGACACTCCTCGGAGGGTCGCCTTGCGTGGCTTGGCAGCGATCCGAGGACATAACAGCAAAGACGGAAGCTGTCTTGTTCACCATCCTTCAGCCTGCGATCCCAGTACAGGTCCTGTTTGTTTTCACGAGGTTTTCTGTGGCACGTTTTAGGCTGGTTTTGCGGTGGCACGGATGCCTGGAAGCTGCAAGCTAAGCCGTTAATCCACCCTTCTCTTAACCAACCCATCCTTCCCTTCTCTTAGTCAGAAATGGATATCTGAGGCAGTGGGGGACAACTTGCCGGGGGGGGGGTCAGTTTAAACAGGAGTTAGGCCTGCTCCCTCTTCTTCAGAAGAGTTCCCGCTTGCAAAATTTCTCAGTAGGGCATTGCTGGCTTCAGTGTGGGGTTTTTCCCCGCCAAAGGAAAGGTTTCTGCTCCTGCAGAGCTGCAGCGGGAAAGAATACGCACACAGGTATTTCCAAGAGAGAGGCAACCTTTGTTTTATTTATTTACTGTCAGGGAGGACTTGATTCTTTATTACTTCACCTCATCCCGAGGAGGATGGCGGGAAGCAAGTTTCAACCAGAGCTTGTACAGAAAAGGAAACGGAAGACAAACCTGCCCCATACCGGTTAACGTAGGTCGCTTTATAAAAGGTATGCCTTTGGGCCAGGCACATTCTCAACCTCTCTTCCCAGTTCATGAAACACACATGCTCCTCTGCGTTCCTGGGGGGAAAGAGCAGTATTAAAACAAAAGGGGGTTACAATTGACTTTAGCAATGATTACCCTTTAATCTTGTGCTCCAGAGCGGATGCCTAGCATACACACATACACTGAATTAGAGCTGCTCCAGAACGTAAACACTTTTTGTCATCCTGGTTTAAACCAAGACTTGGGTTTCCTCACTCATAATTTCTAACAACCCAACAGGACCCGTGTTTTAGAAACTTCATAGACTGTACATAGACCTGGATGGGCCAGGCTAGACCAATCTTGGAAGCGAAGCAGGGCAGAGGCAAGCAATGGCAAACCGCCTCTGAACATCTCTTGCCTTGAAAACTCCACTATCACGTGTCTCAGGCCATGGCTATTGATGTCGATTTGTCCTTTCATGCTTCAAACTGCCTCTTCCTTAATTATTTACCCTACTTTATTACACTTCTGTTTATTTTCACTGCATGCCAGTGCATCCCAGGTGTATAAGTAGAGAATCACAGCTGGCCCAGGACAGCAAGCCAATCCTTGCTCATTTCTTGCCCCTTTCCCCCTTCTCTTCTGCCACTTTCTTACAATGCGTACATTTTTTCTGCCTTTCCTGTTGTATCTGATGAAGTGAGCTTTAACTGTCAGAAGCTCGTACTGGAATAAAAGTTGCTAGTCTAACTTTCAGGTGGACTTCTGTTTTGTCTTACATGCATACCCTGAATGAGGTGGACACTTTTTCTCCCTTTCCCGTTGTATCTGAGGAAGTGAGCTTTGAACTTCAAAAGCTCACTCTTTTCCTTTCTTTTTGCCTTACACACTTTTGCCTTACACACATGCCCTGATATGAATGCATCATAATATAGCAGGGCTTTTGGATCATGCATTAATTAAATTTATTTATCGTAGAAATTTATCTCTAAGGGCTTTTTCAGGATTTATCCTTAGCTCATCCAAAGAGGCAGCATAAAACCCAAGGGAGCTTTGATTCTGAAACACTCATACCCCGAAAACCTCCCTGGTCTCTTAAGGTACGTATTTATAGCATTGTAACAAGTGCAGAAAAGGACAACTGGAATGATAAAAGGGTTGGAGCACTTTCCCTATGAAGAAAGGTTGAAGCACTTGGGGCTGTTTAGCTTGGAGAAAGGAGGGCTACGGGGTCACATGATCGAGGTTTGCAAGATTATGCATGGGATAGAGCAGGTAGAGAAGTCCTTTTCTCCCTTTCTCACAAGACAAGAACTCCTTGTGGGCACTCCTTGAAATTGCGGAGCAGTCAGGCCAGAACGGATAAAAGGAAGTACTTCTTCACCCAAAGAGTGATGAACTCGTGGAATTCACTGCCACAGGAGGTAGTGGCAGCTACAAGCATGGAAGGCTTCAAGCGGGAACTGGAGAAACATCTGGAGCAGAGGTCCATCAGTGGCTGCTAGCCACAAGGTATAGATAGGAACTCTCAGTCTGGGGCAAGTGATGCTCTGTCTTCTTGGTGCTTGGAGGGGGGGGCACAGTGGGAGGGCTTCAGGAGTTCTGGCCCCACTGGTGGACCTCCTAATTGCCCCTGCTATTTTTGACCACTGTGTGACTGAGTGCTGGACTGGATGGGCCACTGGCCTGATCCAACCTTGGCATCTCTTATGTAAGGCTGAGTTACCAGCTCGGGTTGGGAAATACCTGCAGATTTTGGGTATCGAGCCTGAGAAGGGAAGGTTTGGGGAGGGGGGGGGGGACTTCAGCGGGGTATAATCCCATAGCATGCCAGTTTCTCCAGATGAACTGACCTCTGTCGCCTGGAGCTCAGGTGCAATCCCAGGGGATCTCCAGCCGCCACCTGGAGGTTGGCAACCGCAGCTACCGGACTGGACTCCCGCCCCCGCGACCTCCTGCCTTTCTCCAAGGCCATCTGTTCTGTGACGTCACCAGCCCTTGGCCCTTTGTGACGCCACCAAGCTCCTCCCCCTTCGCGGAGAACGTGTTCATCCGTGCCGCAAAAAAAAAAAAAAACCCACCAAGGCGACAGAAAACCCGATCCAATCAGCCATCCGCTCGCTTCCATAGTTGCTAGGCAGGAAACGCCAGCGCCCCGTCGTGAGAGAGGACGACGTTGAAGAGGGAGAGGAGATGGGCGGGGCGAGGAGGGTCTCCGGGTCGTCCGGCCAACGAGAACGCCCGCGCCTGAGGCGGCTGTCCAATGAGGGGCGAGGGGGGCGGAGCTCGGGCGCCGACGCCGTCTCCTCAGTCGGTCCCCTCAGACGGCTGCCGCTCGCTCCAGGTCGCGTTTGTGAGGCAGCTCGGCGGAGGCGGCAACGATGAGGATGGCGGCGCTAGCGAGCGCGGCCGAGCGGGCTGTCCTGGTGAGCGAGAGAGCGCGTCGGAGCCATTTCTGCGGGGGGAAGCGGACAGTGATGGGCCCGGCCGGGCGGGGGAGGAGGGGGTTTGGGCGTGACGTCATAGGCCCCGGTTCCCCCCCCCCGGGGACGTGACGTCACAAGCATTCACTTAGCTTGACCCTCCTCAAGTTCAGTGTTGCCAACCTCCAGGTTCCCAGAACGAAAATTTTATTTTGGAGGTGGGGAAATTTGGGTGATTTGAGGGGGGACAGAGATTGGGGAAATAATCCATTCCCTGGAGCTCCCATTTCATCCAGGGGAGTAGTCTAGAGACAGATTATATTGGGGTCTCCGGGAGGTTGGCAACCGTAACGATCTCCGGGCTACCGAGATCAGCTTCTGTGATGTCCCAGACCCAGCTAAACTCCCTCCCCCGAATCTGTAGGAATGTCCCAGCCTGGCACTGGTAGCCCTGCCTCAGCCACAGTGGATCGGCGGGGTCGGCTTCAGGAAGGCTGGTTTTGTGATGTCATAATCGTAACTGTGACATCACTGACATGGGTTGAGCCTTGTTGCGGGGGAACGGATGTGTCCAACATTGGGTTCCCTTCCTCAATTGCATGGCGATGGGCCTAACAGAGGGGATGTGGCTCAGCGGCAGAGCCTCTGCTTGGCATGCTGAAGGTCCCAGGTTCAATCCCTGGCACCTCCAGTTTAAAGGACCAGAGAACAGAAGAGGAGAAGAAGATTGGATTAATACTTGAGCGGAGTCTTAGAGCGGCTTACAATCTCCTTTCCCTTCCCCTCCCCGCAACAGACACCCTGGGAGGTAAGTGGGGCTGAGCGAGCTCTCCCGAGAACTGCCCTTGAGAGAACAGCTCTGAGAGGACTTGTGACTGACCCAAGGTCACGCCAGCAACTACATGTGGAGGAGTGGAGACTCAAACCCGGTTCTCCCAGGTTAGCCTCCGTGCTTCTGACTACCACACCAGACTGGCTCTTTGAGACCCTGGGGAGCCGCTGCCAGTCTGAGTAGACAATCCTGACTCTGACAGATGGAGAGTCTAATTCAGTCTAAGCAGCTTCATGTGTATTCAGCCTTCTTGTCTGGAAGGTTTGGTTGAATGACATCACTCATGCCTGTGTGATGTCACCATCAGTGGGTTCTTCCCATTCCCCCCAGTGTAGGTGGTGTGTGTCATTATCAGCTTTGTCCCTATCTGGTGACATAGCACTTCTTGCTGCAAGTGGGGATGGGCAGAGAGATCATGTTTTGTTATTTTTAAAGAAACTGCTGTGTCTCTGTGGGAGATGGGCTAGCCAGCCTTTAATTGCTGTGTTTTCTGCTGCCAAGGAAAGGAAAGCTACCCTGCCTCTGCATGTGGAGGATCCATTGACCTCCTAACCACTTTTGCCACTGAAAGGGAGCCTCTTGCTTCTGAGCTGTTGGTAGGGCCAGCCTTCATATTTTTCAAAACTTTTGTTGCCAAGATCTTGCTGTTATCCATCGAAGGAGCAGCACTGGTCACTCCAACAGCCAGCCTGTTCCTCCGTGCCTTGTGATAGCAATTAAGGTCAGTCGATCAGCTCTAACGACATTTCCCCTTCAAACAGGGAGCTTGCAAGGCCTTTGGTTTCCCAAGGAGTCTGCAGTCCCTGGAATGCATTTATCAGCCTCACCCCTGTGTGCTTGCATGGGCAGCAAGTCTCGCCCCTGGCTGCACAGGCTTGGGTGAGATTGTCCTTCTGCAGACCCGTAGAGTTTGGTGTACCTGTACTGTCAACTTCACCTCTAAAGTTGGAGGGTTAGGAAGACACTAAGGATTCTTAAACTCTCCGCTGTAGGGAGCTCTGTCGGACTTTGCTGCATCTCATACATGTTTAAGATCTGACAGCCAAGATGATTAGGGGCTTGGAGCATCTTCCCTGTGAGGAAAGGCTGAAGAGTCTGGAACTTTTCAGTTTAGAGAAGAGACAACTAGTGGGGGGGGGGGAACATGAAATACTCCCTCTAAGCTGGGGAGTCTTGTGAGCAAAAATCCTACTTTGTGAGCTACCGGCATGAAAGTTGTGAGTGAGCGATTTGGCTACAGCATAAATTAGTTTGCTCTGGAGCCCTCCTTCCTGAGCAAAGACACAAATGTGGGAGCCGGAGGCTAAAAAACTGTGAGCTAGCTCCCACCAACTCAGCTTAGCGGGAGCACGCATGATAGAGGCGTATAACATTATTCATGGGGTGGAGAGAGGTGACAAAGAGAAATTTTCCTTCCTCTCCCAAAATTCTAGAACTCGAGGGTATCCAATGAAGCTGATGGGCAGTAGGTTCAGGACAGACGAAAGGAAAGACCACTTTACATGGTGATCGAAATGTGGAATTCGCTGCCAGGGAATGTAGTGATTGCCACAAACATAGACAGCTTTAAAGGGGGATTAGATAGATTCATAGAGGATAGGTCTATCAGTGGCTACTAGCTATGGTGACTAAAGGGAATCTCCACATTCAAAGGCAGTCAACTTCTGAATTCCAGTACTGGGAGGCAACATCAGGGGAAGGCCATAGTCCATATTCCCTGTTGTTGGCCGTCCAGAGGAACCGGTTGGCCACTGCGTGAGACAGGAGGCTGGACTAAACAGTCTAATCCAGCGGAGCTCTTCTTATGTTCTCATGACCATTCGTGAACCTACGCATTTTTGAATTAATTCAAGTTTCATTTTGCCTGCAGAGTTACAGTGTGACTCAGCCGAGTCGCCCAGGAACATTGTGCACCAAATTACTTGAAGCAGCTGCCCCGTCTCAGGGCTGCGTTCACTTGGACACCGTGTCCAAGCACTGCAAGAAATCATTCCTTCTGGGGCAAGTAGTCATGAGCAAGTATCATTTAGTTATGCGCAACCTCTGCTTATTTGGTTTTCCCCATGGTGCGCCAGCATCGTGTAAATGAGCCAAGGTTTCAATGATGCTGTAATGCTGGCATCTGGAATGGAGGAACCCTTTATGTCAGGCTTGTGAAACTTGTGTCGCTGGCCCTCTTGGGCTACTTATGTGGACTGCCTCCCCACCCCTTCCTTCTTAAGAAACCCAGAGGATAGTCCGACAGAGGCTGGACAACTTTGCCTTCTACTACTTATGTTATAATTCAGGCAGCTAATGCTCAGAGCTTCACTGACAAATGCTCTTGTTCACTGGTCTGCAAGCAGCCGTCAGTCAGTGCTCTCTAGCGCACATTCATTTATTTGCATTAGGCCGGTTGGGCTCTGGTAGGTTACTCTGATAACAACAGCCTTTTTTCCTGCCAGTGTCCAGAATGCAAAGGCCAGTCTGTGGTAGATTTTCAGCGCAACCCTGTGCATAGAATTGCACTGCTTGACTGTTACATGGTACATTGCAGTTTCTGTCCGTCCACGAAAGTCACTTTTATTGAGGTTTTTGGTAATACGTCCTTTCAGTTTTAATTGATCAGCTTGTCCAGGTCATATACCAACTATTTTTAAAACCCTAGTTTGTATTAGATGTAGGCAGAGAGGGGCTTAGAGGAGAGAACTGTGCTTTGAGTATGCTTGTCTTCAGCCGTGCCACAAGGTATAGATGGAGCACACTGTCTGGGGCAAGTGATGCTCGGTATTCTTGGTGCTTGGGGGGGGGGGGGCAACAGTGGGAGGGCTTCTGGAGGTCTGGCTCCTGATGGCACCTGGGTTTTGGCCACTGTGTGACACAGAGAGTTGGACTGGATAGGCCACTGGCCTGATCCAGTAGGTCCTCTGTTACGTTCTTATCCCCTCCATGGCACTGGGGGCGATCCATGTTGCATTCTTGCTGTTGTGAAGGTGGGAAATCTCTGCAGGCTACTTCACGAGTGGGGAAATCTCACGATGAGTAATCTCAGTGCACATTCGGTGCAAGGAAATGCCCTCTCTGCACGTGGTCAGTATCTGTTGGGGGCGATGGAGGGCTTAAGTGGGAAAGATCTCCGCCCTTAAGTGGGAAAGATCAGGAGGCAGCATCTAGTATGCCTGTCACGTGGCAGGAGGTGTGTCAGGGAAGGCCATACCACCTGTTTTGGTCTGAAGGGGGGGAGCCAGAAGTGATGGGAAACAGCTGGAAAACATGACCCCTGCTCCGTTCGGTTCTCCCGAAAAGCAAATGTGGGTGACCGCATGGAAATAGGTGTAGGTTAATTATTACAGCAACGTTGGTATCTTTGGGGGTCACGGACCTTTAGGAGGCTTTGTTTGCATTCTCAAGGGCCAGAGAAGGAAGGTCTGCAGTGCCTTCCGGAACAAAATCTTGCTGACCTTCCATCCTCCTTGAAGGTCCCAAGCAGCACACGGTGCTATCCAGGAGGTGCTACGTGCCGCCTTCATGTTTGCTGCTGTGCAAACAAATGCATTTCGGAGAGCATGGGGGGGGGACTGGTATTTCCATCTGTACCTCCCCCATTCTTGAAGCCTTCAGGAACCTTCCCCCAGTCCTGCAAAAAGTACCATGGCTGGTATATTCTTCCAGATCAAGGCCCCAGTTTTTTTAACTTCCAGTTGGTCGCTTTTGAACACATGAGGCTGGCTTACACTGAAGAAGAACCAGTCAATCAATAGGTTTATTGTATTAAGTCGTTGGCCATTACAGTATACAAAAATACAGCAGTGAAAAAGAAGAAGAAGAGTTGGTTTTATACCCTGCCCTTTGCTGCCCGAAGGAGCTGCTTACCATTGCTTTCCCTTCCTCTCCCCACAACAGGCACCCTGTGAGGTAGGTGGAGCTGAGAGAGCTCTGAGAGGACTGCCCTTAAGAGAACGGCTCTGAGAGAATTCATGACTGACCCAAGGTCACCTGGCTGGCTTCCTGTGGACGAGTGGGGAATCGAACCTGGTTCTCCCAGATCAGAATCCTGCCGCTCTTAACCACAGCACCAAACTGGCCCTTTGGTCCATCAAAGTCAGTATTGCCTACTCAGACTGGCAGCAGTTCTCCCGTTTCTCAGACTGGGGTCCTTCACATTACCTGCTTGCCAGGTCCTTTTAGCTGGAGATGCTGGGGATCGAACCTGGGGCCTTCGGCATGCCAAGCAGAGGCTCTTCCACTGAGCCACAGCCCCTCTTGACAGCTCTCCAGGGTCTCAGGCTGAGGTCTTTCCCATCACCTCCTGCCTGGTCCTTTTAACTAGAGATGCCGGGGATTGAACCTGGGACCTTCTGCATGCCAAGCAGACGCTCTGCCACTGAGCCGTGGCCCCTCCCACGTGTTTACAGACAAAGCTGCCTTGTGCTGAATCAGACCATCGCTCCATCAGTGTCAGTACTGTCTATTCAGACTGGCAGCAATTCTCCAAGGTATCAGGCAGAGGTCTTTTGCATCGCCTCCTGCCTGGCTCTGTGACTGGAGATGTCAGGGGCAGAACTTGGGACCTTCTGCAGGTAAAGGAGGCGCTTTGTGCTCTATATAGACTCCCGCCTCAGTGTGTCTGAGGATGAGGGAGGTTATTTAGGTACAAGCTGAAATCCCCCAGGTTTTTATCTGAGCCACCCGATTCTGTACTGCCTATTTAGGTCTTGCTTGGGAAGGTTTTTGGTCATGTTTATTTGTTTTAAGCATTAGTGTTTTAGTAAGTTATACTGAGACACATATACCTTTAAGGTAAAACCTTGTGTTATTAGACCTTGAGCTGTTATTTCCACAGGGTATTTTTGTTTTGTCATTGTACCCGATTTTGCAGCAGAAATAGATCAACAGTGGATTGCTTTGTTTTGCCCTTGTTTTTACCGCTTTCTGGTCAAAGAAAGGTGCCATCTCAGTGCAGAACGCAGGAGTGTTGTTCTTTAATGGATGAGAACAAAAGAGGACACTCAGTGTTGTCCTGGCTAGCTCACTAAGGGCCTGTGAGATCCAGGGAAAGGGAGGGGAGGAAGCACTTTGCGGTTGCCCAGCAACGGCAGCCGATTTGTGATTTGACCAGGGTGAGAATGGAGGAGGGCATCCTTGTGGCAAAACCCTTACCTGCAAGATGCGGAGCTGGAATATAGCCAGGTACAATTGCCTAGACAAGATGTTCCTTGAAGGGGGAAGGTTGTGACCCACAGGGATCTAAACATGGCCGGATAGCTTAGTTGGAAACCACTGCCGCCACCACCCAGCCTCCTACACAGTGGGAGAACAGCGTGCCTTTAGAAGAAAAGAGGCATGAAATTGCTTCTTTCCGAGCAGCATGCCAATAATTTCCTGTTTTGTTTTTCCACACAGGAAGAGGAGTTCAAGTGGCTTTTACGAGAAGAGGTTCACGCTGTCCTTCGGCAGCTGCAGGATATTCTGAAGGTAGGTTTTTTTTTTAAAAATCCTGTCTTCAAAATTTTGTAATCTCATAATATTGGTATTCTCTTGCTCTGTTTCAAAGTTTATAAAATTATGCACGGGCCAGAGGGAGAGAGGGAGTGTGTGGTTTTCCTCCCTCTCCAAAAATACTAGAACTCCAGGGCAGCCAGAGAAAAGGAGGAGCAGGAGGAATTCATACTCCACCCGTCACCACCTAAAGGAGTCTAAGGGCGGCTTCCAATCTCCTTTCCCTTCCCCTCCCCACAACAGACATCCTGGGAGGTAGGTGGGGCTGAGAGAGCTCCTTCGAGGACTGCTCCTGAGAGAATAGCTCTGACAGAACTTGAGTCTGACCCACGGTCACGCCAGCAGCTGCATGTGGAGGAGTGGGGAATCCAGCCCAGTTCTCCCCGATTAAAGTCTGCACTCTTAACCACTACACCAAACTGTTGATGGGCAGGTAGATTTATTTATTTTATTTATTTATTTTTGGGATTTCTATCCCGCCCTCCCCGCCTTACAGCCGGCTCAGGGCGGCTAACTGCAAAATTTGTTATACAATAAAAACAGTAAAACATCCATAAAATACACAATACACAGTACACAGTAAAAAATCATATCCAACTGCCACAAGATGGCACACCTTTGTCCCCCTTGTCTGGGCTGCGTCAGACAAAAGGAAGTGTTTCTTTACTCGACAAGTGCTTGAAATGTGGAATTCGCCACCAGGGGGATGTAGGGATGGCCACAAGTACAGATGGCTTTAAAGGGGGTTTGCGCAAATTCGGAATGGCTGAGACCATGGGCGGCTGCTAGCCACAGCGACTACAGGGAACCTCCACATTCAGAGGCAGAAGGTCTCTGAATACTAACATGGGGAGAAGGCCCCAACCTCTGTGCCCTGTTTGCTGGCCCTCCATAGTAACTGGTTGGCTGCTGTGTGAGACAGGAAGCTGGACTGGAGGGACCACTGGTCTGATGTTCCTATGAAGGCCTTGGCCTCTACACCCTGTTTTTCGTCCTCCGGGAACTGGTTGGCCATTGTGTGAGACAGGATGCTGGACGAGATGGACCACTGGTCTGATCCAGCAGGGCTCTTCTGAGGTTCTTATGAAGACCTTGGCCTCTATGCCCTGTTGATGGGCCCTCCAAGGGAACTGGTTGGCCATTGTGTGAGACAGGATGCTGGACGAGATGGACCACTGGTCTGATCCAGCAGGGCTCTTCTGAGGTTCTTATGAAGACCTTGGCCTCTATGCCCTGTTGATGGGCCCTCCAAGGGAACTGGTTGGCCATTGTGTGAGACAGGATGCTGGACGAGATGGACCACTGGTCTGATCCAGCAGGGCTCTTCTGAGGTTCTTCTCAGGGGAAGGCCTCGGCCTCTATGCCCTGTTGTCAGCCCTCCATAGTAACTGGTTGGCTGCTGTGTGAGACAGGATGCTGGACTAGATGGACCACTGGTCCGGTCCAGCAGGGCTCTTCTTGGGTTCTTAAGTTCTTAGCATCAAAGGAGGATGCAGTCTCTATGCCCTGTTGTCGGCCCTCCATAGAAACTCATTGGCTGCTGTGTGTGTGAGACCGGATGGTGGACCGGAGGGACCACTGGTCTGATCCAGCAGGGCTCTTCTGATGTCCTTAAAGTTGCTTTGGGCAGCGTATGTCTCGGGTACTATAACCCTCTTTTTCTTTCTGACCTAGGAAGCTTCTCACAGGTTTGCTTTGCCTGTGAGTGGCTCCGAGGGACCCGTCAAGCAGGAGAACTTTATCTTGGGCAGTGCAAAGTAAGTACAGAGATTTCAGCACACAGTGTGCTTGGTAACTGTTGTCCCTGTGCAGTGGCTGGTGGCAGTGCTTCGCGGAAGTGGGCGAAGCCGTCCAGGGAGGCTCACGCCTCTGGGCAGAGCAGGACATGAATCTGAGGCTCCTCTCCAGAAATGAGCCCCTTTGCCAGTGCTCCTTGCCATTCGTGCAGAAATTGGCTCCCGAGCTGCCTCCTTAAGTGAGGATCGGCTTCTGTAGGCATAATTAAGTTTCATCAGAGTCATACAGTCGAGCTGATAGCGCTTCTCTCATCTTTACCCAGAGCCTGGCAGATCAGAGTGATGGGCCTTTGGAGGAGATGGAGTTCTTTAAAATCCTCAGTGTGTTTTTGTGCATGCCAGACTTGGGGGGGGGATGTAGTTGGGCAAGAAGCAGGTTGGTATTCAACGTCTAGACCAGAGGACCCCAACTCTTTTTAGCCCGCGGCTGCCTCTGAATTTCTGACACAGCATGGCAGCACAAAATGACTGTTTTAGGAGGCAGAGCCAGCCACAAAATGACTGCCAAAGGAGGTGGAGCCAGCCACAAAATGACTGCCATAGGAAGTGGTGCCACAGGAGGCGGAGCCAGCCACAGAATGACTGCCATAGGAGGTGAAGGCAGCCCCAAAATGACTGCCAAAGGAGGCGGAGCCAGCCACAAAACAACTGCCATAGGAGGCGGGGCCAGCCACAAAACAACTGCCATAGGAGGCGGGGCTAGCCACAAAATGCCTGCCAAAGGAGGCGGAGCCATTCACCAAATGACTGTTAAGGAGGCCCACCTGCAGAATTGGGACTGCAGGGATCCCAGAGGACTCTCATGTCTTCAAGCAGTGGCCTGCTCACCTTGGGGGAAGCTGCTGGTTCTTGAGGGGCACTGAAGCAGGTGGCCGAGTGTGCTGGGCTCTGCCCTCCAACACCAGAGACCAGGTCTCGTCCCACGCCAGTCAGGGCCGGGTTCTTTTTTTCTTTTTAAAATAATTTATTAAGGATTTGATAGCATAAAACATGAAGGGGAAAAGAAGGGAGGAAGATACACAGATATATAAAATAAAGACTTCTGATTTTTTTCTATGACAAATATAAGTAAAATTACAAATTTAGCACTTACTCTATTACTGCAACCAAATCTTAATTCTCTTCTCCCTGCTAGCTTACCTTTTCTCATACTTTTCCCTTAATCATCAAATCCACAAGTCATCAGTTCATTCCCCCCCCCTCTCCCCGGTTTCATTTTTCCGTTTCCTGCAAAAAGTCTACAAAGGGGTTAGGGTGTCAGATGAAATTGTTTTATCGTAACACCTGCGATATATTGTTAGTTAACTTGATTTGTGGTGTTCTTGCAGTTTTTCGTATCATCTAACCCTGATTCCCATTTGTACTTTGCTTTTTGTCTGATCAAAGCAGTAAGTTTAGCAGTCCCTGCAGGCTTTTGTTGTGGAAACAAAAAAGGTTTGTGGCTAAATAACAAACAGAGCCGGGACTCGCAAATCAGGTTTGCTGTGTTTCTCGGGTTTTAAAAAAAAAATAAACAAGAGTCGTATTTGAGGTGTGTTGGCAGCCAACAGGGACGTAGTCCAAGGCCTCCCATTTGTGCTGATGTCCACGGTAGAAGCTGGATCTTTGTGGTTTTGACACATGAACCTTTTTTAATCTGCCTTTTTTTTATTTTTAGCCTTTTCTGTTTGCCTCTGTTAATGCTTCCCCAGAGACTTTGGAACCTGGGGGTTAATCTCAGCCTTGTTAACAGCCCTGGCCTCTTCTTTCAGTGCCGACCAGGTGAAGGGGGTGCTGACGCTGCAGGGAGACGCGCTCTGCCAAGCTGTGAGTGTTGGGCCAGGGGGGTGCGTGAGTGTGTATATGTGTCTCTGTGTGTGTAACCTGCCAGGAAGCAGGCCACATCCATGACGTACCAGGCCGAGTTGGCCTTAGAACCTCTTGCTAGTCAGGAAACAAATCTCCCTCTTGGAGACCCCTGTGCCCTCACATTTGCTGAGTGACCTTGGATCCAGGCACATTC
Organism: Lepidodactylus listeri; assembly: GCA_029233225.1. Classification (NCBI taxonomy): domain Eukaryota; kingdom Metazoa; phylum Chordata; class Lepidosauria; order Squamata; family Gekkonidae; genus Lepidodactylus; species Lepidodactylus listeri. Next base: position 13,254,370 of record JARCFY010000022.1, on the reverse strand, counting down.
TCCCATCTTCTTTAAACTGGGATCAGCAGCGACTTGCCCTGAACCCTATTTTGGAGTGGCTGAAGGACATGCTCTGAGAGACTGACGAAGAGGCAAAGAAAGCGGCTGCCGGCAGCTGCTATCCCAACTGTAAAACCTTTTCCTGAAATCTCTTCACGGGAGCATGTGAGATAAAGAACAAAGGTAGAGGTATTAGAGGGAAACGAAAGTGAATAGACAAGATAAAGTTCGTCCTGACCCTGAGAGCCCAGGCAAGCCCTGTTCTCGTCAGATCTCGGAAGCTAAGCAGGGCTGGCCCTCGCAAGCTAGTTTGGCGTAGTGGTTAGGAGGGCGGGCTCTGTTGCTTGTTTTAGTGGCAGGAAGCCACTCGAACCGTGAGCAGATGCGGGTCAGTAGCTGAGCGACAAGCCAGGGAAGGCCAGGAGAGCTGTGTGTGTCCTTCGGACAAAGGGCAGGCAAGGTCCAAACGTAAAAACCAAAAAGTGCCCCTGGAAACAGTACGGTCAGCTGGATGACAAAATGAGAAAACACGGCCATCGAAACGGCGTGACGCGTACAAGGAACAGTGCAGTCAAATGAGCTAAAATGACCACTGTGCTCCCCCCTCGAGCACCAAGAATGCAAAGTATCACTGCCCGAGTCGTAAGAACATAAGAGAAGCTTCGCTGGATCAGGCCAAGGGTCCATCCAGTCCAGCACTCTCTGTCATACAGTGGCCCAAACCCGGGGGCCATCAGGAGGTCTACCAGTGGGACCAGAACGCCCACTGTGCCCCCCCCAAGCACCAAGAAGACAGAACGTCACTGCCCCAATTCTAATATGATACTTTCTGAACTTGGCATTCAGTCATTGGAAATTAGGTGGGATAGGGTCCGAGCTGGCTCCGCAAGACAGGCATAATTTGAAAACTCCAAACTAACGTGGCTTCTTCCCTCCCTCCCTCCTTCTTTCCCCTTCTCAGGATATTAACTTGAAAATGCCCAGAAATAACCAGCTGCTGCACTTTGCCTTCCGGGATGACAAGCAGTGGAAATTGCAACAGGTACGGTGACGCTGCGGCCCCCTCATTCTCTGTGCAAATCCCTTCTGTCAAAGGGGAGGGCAGGACGGAGCGGTGACAATCCAAAAGTCCTTTTGCAACAGAGCACAAAAAATGTGCCATCCACACGAGACTCTGAGTAAGCGGGCATGGAGGCTGCTCGATCAAGGGTGGTCCAGGTCAAGTTCCAAAGAAATTTTGTGGGCCTCTTGGTTGATAGAGCTGCTGACGACTTCCTAGCTCAGGAATCCCCAACGTGGCGCCCGCCCACACCTGTCTTGGGGCCCACCAAGTGTTTCTAGGAAGAGGGTGGAGCCAGATGGGCGTCTTGCCCAGCAGGGCTTCTGATTGGCTATGCGAATTAACATAACATTGTTTCAGTGGCAGTGGCCACCGTGGTGTTTGTTTTATTCCCTCTCCCCTCTTTTCTGCTGTATTTTTATTTACTCTTTTTCTCCCCTGTACTCGGGCTACCCCCGTGTGTTTGACTTCACTTCCTGTGGTGGCCGTTTTGTGGTTGGGCCCACCGTTCCAGAATTCCAGATGTGCTCACAGGCTCAGAAAGGGTAGGGACCCCTGTCCTGGTTTTGTTGTTCTGTAAGCAGCGAATGAGTTTGGTTGTCTCTCGGTCAGCTTAAAGTTGACTGTGCCCACACCTGTTCCCTTTTAAGGTCACAACAACCAGCCTGAATCAGCTGGTAACGTGGAGGGCTTATTAAAAAGTGTGCAAATCAAAAAGCCACGTTTCTAGCCCTCATGGTACTAGGGAACTTGATAACGTGTGAGCATCACCTTGTGCTGAATGAGCAGTATTGGTCTCCATGGCAGCTGTGTATCTGTCCTCCATTTTTATCTATCTATCATCTGTCTGTCTGTCTACCCACCCTCCCCACCGAAGCAGGCTCAGGTCAGCTTACATAAATGATTAAAACATATAAGTAACAATTATAAACAATGGTAAAACCTTTGAAAACAATCCAGTATCATAAAGTGCTAGTAAATATTAGGTTTAATATTATTAATGTTGCTTAGCGATGATGGCGGCAATCACGTTGGTGTATACGATGGTCTATCCTAGTGATCAGCTCATTGATCTATTTCTTTATGCGGCAGGCACAGGACATTGATAATAGCTTCAGGGGACAGGGCTCTATACCTTTCAGTTATTGGGGGCGGCTCCTTGGTTGAAGGCCTGGTGGAAGAGCTCCGTCTTGCACGCCCTGCGGAACTGCATAAGGTCCCACAGGGCCCTGATGTCTTCTGGGAGCTCGTTCCACCAGGATGGAGCCACCACCGAAAAGACCCCGGCCCTGGTTATAGCCAGCCTGGTGCCTTTTTAACATCTTTGCTATTATTCTGCTTCAGTATCTGGGTGGAGAAACAAAGGCTCAGCCAAAGTCTGAATCATTTTCTTAGGAAAAGACTGGGCTTGTCCTTTCAGAAAACCAATGCTTGTGAGTAATTACAGTCGTGCTGATCTGTTGTAATGAAAAACGAACACGATGTCCTGTGGCACATTAAAGACTAACAAGCTTTTATCGGCGCACCTCTCTCAGTGAGGAACCACGACGGGCGTATAAAGAAAGTGAGCTCTCGTCCACAAGGGAGCTCACACTCAGAGGAAAACCCGCTAGGCTTTAATGCGCTGCATGAATGCACCCCGGGTCAATTAAATTCAGTTGTACGCTCTGGATTTTGGGATTTCGAGTTTGGCACGCCAGACCTGTTCTTGGGTCTGACTCTTGATGTTGCCGTGCTGATAGGGCTACCCTTTGTCCTTCTCCAGATCCAGGATGCGAGGAATCACGTCAACCAAGCCATTTACCTGCTTACCAACCGAGGCGCCAATTACCAGTTCAAGACGGGATGCGAGGTCCTCAAGGTGAGTCCACTTCTCTGGCTCGGCTGTAGCCCTTTTCACCAGGCACCCCCCACCCCCCATTGAGAAACGTGGCGGGACGAAAATAAAAAGAATTTTATTTTCCCACTTGAGTAACCCCTTACAACTGGGGCTGTTGGCCACAACTCCTGGTCAGCCCAGATAAAATCGTACATGTGTCTATGTCTCTCTCTCTCTCTCTTTCTCTCTCTCTGTCTCCCTGCCAGCTGATGGACGCAGTGATGTTGCAGTTAACGAGAGCTCGGAATCGGCTCACCACTCCAGCTACTTTGACCCTCCCCGAAATCGCCTCCAGCGGCCTCACGGTACCTGAGCTAGGTCTTTGTCAACCCTTTGGTGGGATAGGCATCTCTCTGTCCCAGACTCTCTAATTCTGTGCCAGAGGAAATCCCAGTTGCTCTGGTAGCAGTCCTAGTTCTGTGTATGCGTTCACTGCTGTAAAATCAAAATACTGGATAGAACCAGGGCTATAAAAAGCGGGAAGTATGTGTGCAGGAGGAAGAGGGGTGATTGGAAGAGTAGCTTTGGTGCTCCCCCCTTTTCCACCGGCATAGTCTTCATCTCTCTGTGTCACGGGCTGGGGTGCCAGTCAAAGGGAGTCCAAAACAGGCCGAGGTCAGAAGCTGAAAAGACAGTGCAAGGTCCAAAGCCAAGGTCAGGAGCCAGGAACACAGAGCCCAGTCCAAAGTCAGGGGGTCTGAAGGTCTGGGTGCAAGAGCTGAGCCAAAATGGATGTGAGGCAGCACAAAGCTGACTCCTTGCTTCCACGAAGAGACTGCCCAGTGTGTGAAGTTAAATGCTGCTTCCAATTAGCCAGCTGCATGATCACCCAAGCTCCTGTTAGAACTCTGGGCTAGCCGAGCGTCTTCCCTGTAGCCTGGCCTCTTGTCACCTGGTTGCTAAGTTTTGCCTCAGTCGCTCCCTTAAAGGAGTCACACTGCAGGGGGAGTCAGGATGACTTTCAGTTTGCAGTTCCTCCCCCTTATCAGAGCCAGGTGTGAAGAATGCTGATACAAGCAAATGCCAGCTGTCCTCCTCTGCTGCTTTAGAGGGGCTAGCTGCTGTTTCTGTAAGCTCTGTCAGCTCTCCCTCATCCGTGCCCATGACACTCTGAGCTCTAGAATATCCTGCATAAAGTTCTTTCTGGCATCTGTTTTTTCAGTATGTATTTCCTGAGCATTTTCAGACTTATCTTAGAGTCCTAGAATCACAGAGTCGGAAGGGGCCCTACAAGCCATCTAGTCCAACCCACTGCTCAATGCAGGATCAGCCTAGAGCATCCCTGAGAAGTGTTTGTCCAGCTGCTGCTTAAAGACTGCCAGGGAGGGGGAACTCACCATCTCCCCAGGCAGCCGATTCCACTGTTGCACAACTCCTACTGTCAAAAAGTTTTTCCTGATATCCAGCCAGTTCCTTCCTGCCCTTAATTTAAACCCATTCTTGCGAGTCCCCTTCTCTGCTGCCAACAGGAACAGCTCCCTGCCCTCCTCTAAGTGACAGCCCTTCAAAGACTTCGAGAGAGCAATCCTGTCAGTCACAAGAAAGAGAATCTTGCTTTTTTTAAAAAGCAAACTTGGGAAAACGGTAGCCTGTTTCACTGGAAGTTCCAGCATGTGTCTGCTGACCACAACAGGATGCTAAAAGTTGCGTTGACAGGAAAGGAGGGGTTGTTCCGCGGCTTCTGCTGGTGGGTTTGTGCATTTGCACATGTGTTGGTTTTGACTTTGGGAGCCTGACCAAAGCAGTGCTGCAAGCCCTTCCAAGATTTCCCCTCCCCCTCCAAGAAGCTAGCCACCATTAGACTGTAGTCAGCTGTAGTCATGCTGCAGGGCACAAAAGCACTTTTTTTTTGGCTTGTGTACAAACTAGCCCTGGTGGTTCCTTTGACCAGCAGTGCATTTACCAGTAGGCGCTGGAAACCCATTGTGGTCTCTGTGATACTCAGTGGCTCAGCAGCCACACGTGGCTCCTTGACCCGCCACCTCTGGTTCTTCCCCAGTGTATTGACAACAGATTAAGGAGGAAGTTGCTCTTCTCCTGACAGTTGCTCAGACACTTCTAAAGAAGGCCTGTTTGAGCAAGAAGCGCTGCGGTTAGAGGGAGGCTCCGTCACAAAAGATTAATGTGTGTTCCATGGAAGGTGTGCCACGAGCTCAGAAAGGCCATGCCCTCACTGATGAGGAAGAAGAGATTGGATATATACCCTGCCCTTCACTACCCAAGGGCGTCTCAGAGCAGCTTACAATCTCCTTTCCCCTCCCCACAACAGACATCCTGGGAGGTAGCTGGGGCCGAGAGAGCTCTGAGAGAATTGCTCCTGAGAGAACAGCTCTGAAGGAACTTGTAACTGACCCAAGGTCACACCAGCAGCTGCATTTGGAAGAGTCGTAAATCAAACCCAGTTCTCCCAGATTGGAGTCCGCGCTCCTAACCACTGCACCAAACTGACGACTCTTTGGTCTCCCTGCAGAAAATGTTCACTCCGGCGCTGCCTCCAGACATCCTGGTGAACTTCTACATCAACCTAAACAAGCTCTGCTTGACCGTGTACCAGCTGCACGCGCTGCAGCCCAGTTCCACGAAGGTGAGTCCGGCTCCCTCCCCCCCAGGCCACCAGCCTGTGCACCCCAGTTCTGTCTCTGGACAGCAGCAGAAGGGCCACCACTGCGACTGCTGAGGTTCCTCCACCGGGCGCCAAGCCTCTGCATTTTGTACGCAAGGACACTCCTTCGTTCCCCTTGGCAGATCATCCGCCATTGCGATTTTGGCCAAAGGGAAGTTGAGTGCGTGCGGTCGCTTTGCTCGTCCAGTGAGACGGCTTCTTGGAGTACCCGAACTGAGTTTTGAGTGTTCCCGCTCCACAGGAAGCAAAGGAAGTTTGATTCCCACTTCCCTGATTGGGTGTTAGGAAACAAGAAAAGGACACTAAATGAAACAGCCAGAAATAATTGCAAATGGATAAATCTGCACATGAAGCAGCTTTATACCATTTTCCTATCAGTGCCAGTAGGGTCTACTCTTGACTAGCACCCTGCCCGAAAACAGACACCAGGGGTGCTCAGGTATGGCCAGGAGTCCTCAGAGCAGGATGTTTATTTCAGACAAGGAGGTGGAGGACATCTCTGTCCCAGAACAATCCCTTTGCTTCTTCAAGTCTGAAGACTACCAATATTTGCTAACTAGGGCATTATCAGCCTTAGAGGCACAAAACCCCCTCTGTGGGGAGGATACCTCCATTCTGACACCAACCCCAGAAATAGGTCAATGGGCAATAAAGAATTCCCCCCCCCCCCAATTCTGGACACTTCAGAAAGAGTATTCCCTTCCCGGTATTCTTTGAACGGCAGCTCAAGGCCGTCGCTCAGTTGTTTGAATTTAACATTACATGGTAAGGGAACAGAGTTTAGAGTCCAGTGGCACCTTTAAAAGCAAGAGGGTTTTTATTCATGGTAAGGCAGTTAGTTTCAGGAGGGCCACTGCATTGGTCTAGAGTAGGTCTGGAGTCCAGCAGCACCTTCAAGACCAACAAAAGCTTGAGGATAGGAGCTTTCGAGAGTCTGCACTAGAGTGTTACACAGTCGTCTTTTGGAAGCTGTAATCAGCCAGCCAGCCTTCAACGTCTGTTATAATTAGCGCTTTTGGGATTAGGAAATGCTGGGTCTGAACATGCACCCGGAAATAAAGAGAAGTCAAAACTGCTGCGCCTCGAATAAGTGCGATCTGTGTAGCCTTGGATCGGATACCCCGGATCTGCTCCGCGAACAGCCGTGCTTTCCACCAGCACACGGAGCCCCCCCTCCAATGCAAGAGGCACAGCCGTGGTTATATTGTACACAGTCATCGGTTATATTCCAGTTGGAGTGTGTGTTTTTCCCGTCTCCCTGCAAGTTGTTTAAATAGTGCCAAGCGCTCCGAAATTTCTCTCCGAACTCCCCACAAAACGACCCGAACCGACACTGGAAATTTTCAGACGAGACGCTTGACATTTCGTGCTCACTGCGCCCGTGAAAAACGGGCTTCCTCTTCGGCAAGCGACTGGCAAATCGATCCCTCTTTTCAAAACTTCCTCTCTGCTGCCAGCACTCGGCTCAGCGGCTGCGGGGCTGATGGGCAGGCCAGGGTGGACCGAAGGTATTCTCTGGAACCCCTGGCCAGTGTTGTTCAGGCCTCCTGTCGCCTGGTGGTTTCCTGGAATCCCAGCAAAGAAAAGCACGAACCGCCCAGCCTCCCTTCTGCTTTGCGTTGCAGGCGGAACTCTCGTCTGGTTGGACGGAACTCTGGGTGAGCAGTTGGTGTCCCGCCCCCCCAACACGCTTCCAGTAGAAGTAGAAACTAGAAGAGTCTTGGTGGAAGCAGAATGTGTCCTCTGGCCCCCTGCGATAGTTTTGTAAACAGACATGAGCCAGATGTTCCCTCTAAGCTGAGTTAGTGTGAGCCAGCTCACAGTATTTTGCCTTTTGTCCTAAGTCTCTTAGTATCCCCCCAGTATCCGACCAGAAATCCTCAGCTGTGGTTTTGGACGCTTACCTTTTATCCTTGTATCGCTATAGCCCTGTTTATACGCTACAATGAACATGCCTACGTCTGTTAGTAAGAAACAACCAAGACACATTCCCTGTGCAGTTGAAACCGGGGGCCAGCACGTGGATAAACATGGGTTTCGTATCCCACCTTCAGCTCTACATGCGTTAAACGTAACATGAGAATGGCTGAAAACAGACATTTAAAAAATGAAGCGTAACTTGTGTGTAGATCGTGTATGTATTCAGTGTAACCCGTGACCAGGGGTTTCAATCCCGATCCCATGCACAATGCATAAAATGCCCGTAGACGTAGACCTCTTTTGTCCTTATTTGACATCCCAAGAGGTGTAATTATTTTTTCCCTCTCTTTGCCAGAACTTCAGACCAGCTGGTGGGTCCATCTTGCACAACCCAGGGGCCATGTTGTAAGTACCATCCGGGGGAGGGGGGGGGAGTTGGCTCCTTGCCACGTGGCAACAGTGGGGCTGGGGTGCCCCAACTGTGAGTCCCCACAGCCAGTTTGGTGTAGCAGTTAGGAGTGCGGACTCTAACCTGGGAGAATCGGGTTTGATCCACCATTCCTCCACATGCAGCTGTTGGTGTGACCTTGGGTCAGTGACAAGTTCTCTCAGAGCTGTTCTCTTAGGAGCAGTCCAAGAAAGAGCTCTCTCAGGGTGTCTGTGGTGGGGAGGGGACGGGGAAGGAGTTGGTAAGCTGTTCTGAGACTCCTTCAGGTAGTGACGGGTGGGGTGTAAATCCAATTCTCTTCTTCTCTCTTGTCCCCTTCTGCAGTGAGTATGGCAACCAAAGATACGAAGTCAGCCATGTCCATAAGGTGGAGTGCGTCGTGCCCTGGCTGAACGATGCCCTGGTCTTCTTCACGGTGTCTCTACAACTCTGCCAGCAGCTGAAGGACAAGGTGGGGAGAGCGTCTGTGCCTTGTTGCCTTGAGCGTAGGGGAAGCCGTCGAGGAGGGTGGTTTGTCAACTAAGCATTCAGTTGAAGAACCTACAGTGTAGTGGTTAAGAGCGATGGGCTCTAATCTGGAGAAGCGGGTTCGATTCCGCACTCCTCCACATGAAGCCAGCTGGGTGACCTTGGGCCAGTCACCGCTCTCAGAGCTCTCTCAGCCCCCCCAAAAGAAGTCCAGCTCGCCACCTAGTGGTGTACAATGCTAAAAAAGCAAGAGCATCAGGCTGCCAGACAATCTTCGGATCTCCTGGCTACGCCACACACAATGCCGTACAATTATTGTTATCATTACTTGCTCAAGCTTAGAGGTCCTAGTCGAAATGGAAGGAAGAGGCATTGAAGGAGAACATAAGAACATAAGAGAAGCCAATGTTGGATCAGGCCAATGGCCGATCCAGTCCAACACTCTGTGTCACACAGTGGCCAAAAACACCAGGTGCCATCAGGAGGTCCAGCAGTGGGGCCAGGACACTGGAAGCCCTCCCACTGTTGCCCCCCTGTCAAGCACCAAGAAGACAGAGCATCACTTGCCCCAGACTGAGAGTTCCTAACTATACTTTGTGGCTAATAGCCACGGATGGACTTCTGCTCCAGATGTTTATCCAATTCCCTCTTGAAGCCATCCATGCTTGTAGCCGCCACCACCTCCTGTGGCAGTGAATTCCACATGCTGATCACTCTTTGGGTGAAGAAGCACTTCCTTTTATCTGTTCTAACCCGACTGCTCAGCAATTTCACGGAGTGCCCACAAGGAGTTCTTGTGTTGTGAGAAAGGGAGAAAAGGACTTCTTTCTCTGCCTGCTCTATCCCATGCATAATCTTATAAACCTCGATCATGTCGCCCCTCAGCCGTCGTTTCTGCAAACTAAAGAGCCCCAGGCGCTTCAACCTTTCTTCATGGGGAAAGTGTTCCAGCCCTTTTATCATTCTAGTTGCCCTTTTCTGCACTTTTCCCAATGCCATAATATCTTTTTTGAGGTGTGGCCGCTCTGAGACTCCGAGGGAAGGGCAGGGTATGAATCCAATCACTTTTTCTCTTTTTCTACCTTGGGTAAAGGTAAGAAGCTGCCATTTGTGGATAGGCACACAAAGACCAGGAAAGCGCCGTTGACCCTTCCCGGGGCTTCCTGCCCACGTACAACGTGTCAGAGCTAACGATCCCACGTTTCTGAACAGCGAGGATGGGCTCGACCCTACTTCCGGTTGCCTTCCCTGTTTTCTTCTCTTCCAGATCGCTGTGTTCTCCGGCTACTGGAACTACAAGCTGTACTGATCACGCCTCAAAGGGCGGGCCCCCCTCCTTTGGAAGTTTCAGCCCCTCCCTTCCCGGGAGGAAACCCCTGGTACCAGTGGTGCATAGGAAGAGTTTGTGAGATTCCAACTCTCCACGGTGGCTTACGGGGCCGGCGTTGGCATCTTGGTGGGTAGAGCGTCGTCGTTTCTTAGCACTTTAGAATCACACCCGTCCGTTTCCGCACGCATCGAGACTGGGGACAAAGAGAAGCCCACAAGCTCTTGTCCCGTCCCACTCCTCTAGAGGAAAGGTGTGATGTTGAGCAATACTGGGAGGAGCCCAGAAGGGGGCGTGATCTCCCGGAAGGGCCAGCCGGGTTGGGCGGCTCTCACAAGGGCCGCTCTTTGTAATAGATTTGGGGTCCACTCTTCCTCGCAGTCCCCGTCCCCTGACACAAAGGTGTGCCTCTTCTTCTCTCCCACGCTCCTTCCGTGACTTGGAGCCACATGGCCCTGTTTCTTTCCACGGTAGCCCAGCGCTCACGAAGGGCTCTCTACCTTTGGTCTGGTCTTCCATGAAGCCGTCTTTTATCTGTCCCACTGCCAGGCATCACCAAGCGTAACCCTCACCTGGACCAGCGTTGTGCAGGTAGCGGGACGGTCTATTTGCTGCTAAAACCTTGTTTGAGTCATTCCCGGAACTAATTGGTTGCTGTGAAATAAAGGTCCCTGAACACTCTTGACTTGTAGTGGGAAGTCTTTGTGCTCGGGCCTCTGTGGAGAGCCTCCTGGATACTCCATGGGGGACCTCAAAGTAGCTTTCCATTGCAAAGGAATTTCGGAAACAGACTGGAATGGGAGATTGCTGAATTACAAGTCATTACAGCACTCAGGGCAATGCAACCCCCCCAGGGCTTAACAGAGATATCGGTTTCTTATCTCACTACACACGTTCTGTTCCTACTTATACCCAGCAATTAAACTTTGTTGGCCTTATAGAGGCCACTGGACTCAAACTTCTCACATCTGTTGTTAACTCCTTTATTAGCTGAATGCCAACTTGTTGCGATTTGCTTGTCCCCCTATATGTGTTATTCCAATTTTAGCTATATGAATCGCTCAGTTACTTATGCGTCTTGGCTCTAATCAGCTCTTTCTGGCAACTAACCTCCACCCTGCAAGTCATACTTGAGGAAATCGGTTTCAGTGAATGTGAAGAGGTGTACACACGCTGAGTCTCTGTTCTCGCATGTACACGGGGTTCAGCTTGGTTTTCCTTGGGGGCGCCGCTTCATTCTCTTGCTTCATTCTCACATCTCTCTGTTAACTCTTGCTTTTACGTGCTAATTTGCTGCCGTTCCTCGATCTTACCGGCCACCTGATGCAATTTCAGCTCTGCGTATGCATCTGGGCTCTGAGTGGCCCCTCCTAATGGCTGCCACCCCCCACCAGTGCTCCCTCTAAGCTGGGGAGTATCGCGAGCAAAAATCCTACTTTGTGAGCTACCGGCATTAAAACTGTGAGCGAGCGATTTGGCTGCTGCATCAATCAGTTGGCTTTGGAGCCCTCCTGCCCGAACAAAGACAAAAAATGTGTAAGCTGGAGGCTTAAAAACTGAGCTAGCTCACACTAACTCCACTTAGAGGGAACACTCCCCCCCCCCTTTTTTCCTGTAACTAGCCCTTGAGGAGTTTTGTTCCCATTTGTCTGAAGAAGCGTGCTTTGCACACAAAAGCTGACACTTTGAATAAAACCTTGTTGGTCTTAAAGGTGCCACTGGGCTCAAAACTTTGTCCTGGCTGCTGTGCGAGTCCGGGGGAGAGAAGGGATCTCTCTCTGCTGGAACAAAGCCATGTGCTCAAAACGAGCCAGCGTGGCTTCGACTGTCAGCCTACAGTCTGAGAGACTTGGGTTCAAATCCCTGCTCTGCTGTGGAACTCCGTGGGTGACTGTTGCAGTGTTCCGTCTAAGCTACAGAGTCTCGCGAGCAAAAATTCTACTCTGTGAGCTACTGGCATTAAAGTTGTGAGCGAGCCATTTGGCTCCTGCATAAATTAGTCTGCCCTGGAACCATCCTTCCTGAGCTAAGACGAGAATGTGTGAGCTGGAGGCTAAAACACTGCGAGCCAGCTCCCACTAACTCAGCTTAGAGGGAACACTGAGTGGGGGCCTCAGTCACCCCACAGTGGCGCTACATATCGGGGGGCGGGAGTGGGAACACAGAGGGTGGGAGAAACACACACATCTCCCCACAGAATCTTCTTCAAGGAAGGCTGTGATAAAACTTTGAGAGACCATTTGGAAAAGACCAGGTCCGTGTATGAGAGTTAATCCATCTGCCACGTCTTCCCATGTAACTATTTGCACGTTGCCTTTACTGAGCATCGAAAGGTTTAATTTAAACCTTTCCTACCTCACAGCATTATTCAAGGTAAACAGTAATTATGTCGAAGAAAGGAGACTTCACAGAGCATTTTGGACGGCACCTTGACAAGAGGTGCACGTCTATTGAGGCATAAGCTTTCGCGGACTGCAGCCTGCTTCATCGTGTGCGTCCAGTGGCTGGTTCGAACATGTTTTCACCGTTACGGAAGACGGAAACGTATTAACTGCTGGCCCCAAAAAGGCTGAAATGTATTAGGCGCATGGCACAAACTGTTTACACAAGCAAGAACGGTGTGACCCTATTTACAGCAGTGGCGTTGCAGGATACACAATCTCCTTTTTCCATTAGCAGAATTTTATAGCCTGGCTTTCACCCCAGCTGGCTGCCTGTTCCTTCAGAACTACAGACGTGGACTACAGCTAGTAAAGGTGTCAAGTGGAACACAGGCATATCGCTTAACCACCCTCAGCAGCCAAGGACCCCCGCCTGATGCAACACAGGAAAGCTCTCTGGGGAACAGTTCCTCTATTTCTCCCAGAGTTTAATGCAACCACAAAAGAATGGGCACAGGTTAAGGACAGCCACGTCGTCGGAGGGTGAGCCCTCGGGCTCTGAAGGCCCACGAGAGAGACGAAATCCTGTTTAGAAATAGTTCCAGCGCAGTACCCAGATGATCAGCCGCGCCGTCTTCCCTGCTGCTTACGTGGTCTGTCACGGCGGCATTTCAAGGCTCCATGGCCCGGTTATCGATGCCGACTTTTCGGGGAGCCTACATGTATAAAGGCAATATATTTAGAGTTGCAGGACGACGCATGTTAAACAAGTCTGAGAGGATGGGGAGGGGCTGCGGCTCCATGGCAGAGCCTCTGCTTTGCATGCAGTAGGTCCCAGGTTCAATCCCCAGCATTTCCAATTTAAAAAGGAATGAGAAAAAAGATGATGCCGAAGACCTCGGGGGGTGGGCAGATAAATATTAAATAGATATAAACCCAAGAAAAAAGGTAGGACTAGGCATGGCCTGTGAGTGGGTCATTCCAGACCCAGGAGATGTGTTGGCCATTCTAGCGTGCATTCTCACATAAGTCCCCGCAAGAATGCATAAAGCTCTTGTCTTTGGAAGGGCTAGCGCTAAGCTGGAGGATCTGAACTCGGGTCCGCCTCCTTTGCACCACACCAACCTCCTCTGAGGCTGCAGTGCCGAGGGGAGGCATGAGAAGGTTTACCTTGTGGTACGACCCGGAGTGGTCACAGTCACAGCAGCAGCAGCAGCAGCAGCGGATCAGAACGAGGAGGACCAAAAAGAGAACTGCTCCTGGGAGGAAATGAGAGGGGCGGGTCAGCTCATCGGTTCTCCGGAACTGGGGGGGACCGGTTAGGAAGAACTCAGTGGCTGTTGTTAGCTTTTGGATTGTCGAGAACTATTTAAAGGCCATGAATTTGGGACCTGGTCGGACATTTTGGGCTCCCTACTTCTGCAGAAGAGGAAGCTTTCCAAGTTCTGGAGGTTAACTGATGATAGAGACAGGGCTCATTTTGTAGCAGGAGCTCCTTTGCATTTTAAGCCACACACCCCTAATGTAGCCAATCCTCCCAAGAGTTTACAGTAGCCCCTGTAAGAAGAGCTCTGTAAGCTCTTGGAGGATTGGCTACATCAGGGGTGTGTGGCCTAATATGCAAAGGAGCTCCTGCTACGAAATGAGCCCTCGATAGAGACACAGGAGCAAGGGTGTTGGTGGTGGTAAGGGAGTTGGCGAGCTCACCCAGCCCGACTTACCAATGAAAATGAAGAAAATAGCAAAGGCAGCAATGTCCCAGTCGGTCTGGAACATCTCCTTGGTCGCCAGTCGGCTCAACGCGTCGTTGATCTGGTCGCTCAGTTCTTGGCCGAAGTCTTTGCCTTCAGACGCCATGTTCGGACTCCCCACGGCCGCCTCCCAGACGTCCCAACAGATCTGTAGATGACAGAAGGGGAGATGAGCATCTCAGAAGGGGAGCTAGCCAAGGGCAGATTCACACAGATGACTCCTCACTGGAGGGCTGCCAACCTCCAGGCGGGGCCTGGCAATCTTCCAGAATTACAGCTGATCCATCCAGACTGCAGGGATCTGTTTCCATGAAGGGAATCGAGGGCGCAGTCTAAAGCATTATACCCTGCTGAGGTCACAGCCCTCCCCAGACCCCGTCCTCCTCAGGCTCCACCCTTCAAATCTCTAGGAATTCCGCAACCTGGAGTTGGCAACCGTAACTCCAGCCAATATGGTAGCAGACAGCCTCCCTCACAAAGCATTCTTCTCGGGGGGGGGGGGGGGCTAGCAAGAGCTAGGTCAGACACAGGTCCCGAAACAGCCCCAATTTCTTTACCGCCTTTCTCCACCTTGAGGATTTGCCCAGCCTTAGTTTTACCTCTTGGGCTTGTGACTCACGAAACTGAGCCCAACCACGAATTTTCGCCTACCAGTCTGAATCAATAGCGGACATTTCTCCAAGTCAATTATGAACATTCCTTTCTGCAGTTACGAACATACATTTCTGCAGTCCAGGGAAGGTAGCCCTAACCAAGCCCCTGGTGGCTATAGATTTATCAGAGCTTAGCTGTGCCACGGTAGAACTGTTCGATTTGAGTCCAGTAGCACCTTAGAGAAGAACAAGAGTTTCGGGATGTCAGCCCCCAAGAGCCAAAGCTCCCTCTTTACCTCGGAAGCTTGAACCCTAAAACTCTCTAAGGCACTACTGGGCTCTGATCTAACTATAGACTTTACATGCTCCTGACTTCCAATATGACCCCAAGCCATCCCTCCTCCAAATCCTTGAGGCCCTCCAGACAAACAGGTGTGTGTGCGTGTGTCAGACCCCAGAGCAAAAGAATGAGGAAGTTACTTTTAGAAAAAAGCAGAGACATTAAAAGTGAGCTGCTCAGTTTATAAGAGAAACGTAAAGCAGGCTTTAAAAAAAAATTTTTTTTAAACCCTCCAGGTGAAGATTTCTCGGTGGAAATGATTACCTGCTGCAGAAATGCTTTCCTCTGCGTTTGCTCCTTTCACGTCCGAGACTCTCTCCTACTCCTTGCGAAGCACCTTCCAACTTCCTTGTTCCTGTTTGCAAAAAGTGCCCAGGGCTGGTGTTGATTTCAGAGCACCTGAGCCCAGGCTGAGGTCTAGCGACACCCTAGTCTCCTCCTCTTCCCTTCCTGGGGAAAGGCAACTGCAGCCAGGCTCGCTCCCCGGGGAAAACAGGTGGCCTTTTTTAAAAAAAGAAAAGAAGAAGACTTTGCTGCAGAGGGACCCTGCCAACTATCCCTTCGCACATCACACAAATGCAACTGTGTTTAACCCTGTGTGTGCATGCAGGAAGAAGCCACAGTTGGTCTTCATTTGCTGGTACACGCCGCATGCCCAAACACTGTTCTGAAACTAGTGCAGGGTCCCCCCCTCCCTTATGAGCCTGCGGCGCCTTTGGAATTCTGACATTGTGTGGTGGGCACAGAAACAAAAAAATGCCTGCCACAAAATGGCTTCCTTAGGAGGCAGAAACAAAGTTTTATAACACACACACACACCCCTTTTAAGGTCGATTGGATCCATCTTTCTGAAATACAGCAGTTTAGATTGGGGAAGCTGGGAGGAGTGACCAAATACGGCCTGAACCTCAACACTTCCATGGTCTCGAGGCATAGTTTGGCCCATCTGGGGGCTGGGTTCGAGTGCCACCCAGGTGGGTTGCACAGTCTTTCCCTAATGTGTGTTTCAGGGTGGGCTTTGGGAGTGATGCTTCACTCCCTTTCCTGGCTGCCCGGGGCGCGTGTAAAGTGCCGTGAAGTACCAGCCAACTTATGGCGACCTCTTAGGGTTTTCAAGACGAGAGGCGGTTCAGAGGTGGTTTGCCGTTGCCTGCCTCTGCATAGCAACCCCAGACTTTCTTTGTGGTCTCCTTTCCAAATACCAGCCAGGGCTGCTCCAGCTTGGCTTCCCAGTTCTGACAGCATCAGACTAGCCTGGGCTGTCCAGGTCAGGGCAACAGACACACTGGCATGGCTTGCCGTTGCCTGCCTCTGCATAGCAACCCTGGGCTTCCTTGGTGGTCTCCCATCCAGTTGCTAAACAGGGCTGATCCTGCTTAGCTTCCCAAGATCTGATGAGATCGGGCTAACAAAACACTCCACCAGGAAAGGTGAATTGCTGTGTTAAGGACTACACCAGATGCGGGGCCTTGCTGGTTCCCGAAGGCTTTTCGCTCACTGCTTCAAGAGGAAATTAGATAATTCACTGCCACAGGAGGTGGTGGCGGCTATAAGCATAGACAGCTTCAAGAGAGAATTGGATAAACATCTGGAGCAGAGGCCATCAGTGGCTGTTAGCCACAAAATATTGATAGGGACTCTCAGTCTGGGGCAAGTGATGCTCTGTCTTCTTGGTGCTTCGGGGGGGGGGGGGGGGCAACCGTGGGAGTGGTTCTGGAGTTCTGGCCCCGCTGGTGGACCTCCTGAGGGCACCTGGTGTTTTTTGGCCATTGTGTGACAGAGTGTTAGACTGGATGGGCCACTGGCCTGATCCAACGTTGGCTTCTCTTACGTTCCTACGTTCTTACGCAAGACTTGTTCGGAGTTTCCCTTGGTACAAGGAATGGCGGGGGAGGGGCAGAGTCTCCGGGCCGGAGTTCCCAACACTGTTTGAATTCTAGCGCCTTCGTCAGCATGACAAGGGCGCACACACACACACACACACACACACACACGAGAGAGAGAGAGAGAGATTTATCTGGAAAACAACCCCCCCCCCCCCCCCGGCAGCTTCAGTGAATGTATGTGTACGAGCGTCCATCTCTGTCCAGCAGGTGGCAGCATTATCCTGTCGAGATAGATCAAGACCAGTCACCGTCTGTAGCAGGGGAAAAGAGCCGGAGTCCAGGAGCACCTTAAAGGCGAACGACATCTGTGGCAGGGGAGGAGCTCCCGTGGATCACTGCAAACGTTAGTTTTTAAAAGTGCTACTGGACTCTTGCTCTTCCGTCCCGTTGGTCATGCAGAAGCAGACCGGAGTGGACCTCTCTGGGGTTTTTTTTAAAAAAACCCTGCTGCGTTCTAGTCTTTTCAGAGTCAGGGCCCAACTACACGGGGCCAATGCGCTGACGCTGGTTTTACTTAAAAGAAAAGTCATCCTGGGAGGAGGAAGTATCAAGGGGGAAAGTGGATGGGGGCGGGCGGGTGTGAGGTGACTCTTCTCTCGCCATTTAGCCGCTGCAAGTGGATCCTCTGGAATTATAGCTCATCTCCAGGCTACAGCGATCACTTCCACTGGAGAAAAGGGATGTTTTGAAGGGTGGACTCCAGGGCACTGTACCCCACCGAGGTCCCTGTCCTCCCCAGGCTCCACCCCCAAATCTCCAGGAGGTTCCCAACCTGGACCTGGCAAAGCCGACTGCAGATCGCTCACCTGCTTCCCCCCGAAAGCGAGTTTCTCCCTGCCCACCTGCAAGGTTTAAAACGCAGACATACAAAGGCCAAATAATGGGGAGGGAGGAGAGCAAATCTACTGAGAGCCGGGTTGGCGTCGTTGTTAGGAGCGCGGACTCTAATCTGGGAGAGCCAGGTTTGATTCCCCCACTCCTCCGCATGCAGCTGATGGTGTGGCCTTGGGTCAGTCACAAGTTGTCTCAGAGCTGTTCTCTGATGAAATATTGAAGCGTCCACTAGAGGGAGAACACATGAGAAAAAGAAGAAAACCTTCTGCAACAGGGACACATAAGCAAGGAAATAACGCATGCAGAAAAGCCCAAACACAAAATCTGGCAGATTATTTTGCAAATAACAATAGAAACACTGCGGAAGTATGGGCTGGTTTGCAAAAACAGATTTTGTGTGGGGGGGGAGCTTCCATGTTTCTTGCATTGCAGCTGAGCCTAGTCAAAGGCTGTGCCCTTGGAACCCCTGAGGCATTCGATGTCCTTGGAGATAGACCCACGCATGGTACACAATGCCCACGTTTCACTTATCTGATATGACAGTGAGCAAGAGCATGTGATAGTTTGTTTATGGCTTTCCAACATTACCCTTTTCACATCGGTCGGATTTCTCAGCTTTCATACCCCGGTGGACAGAAGCAGCGAGGTCAGATTTTGGAGCAGGGAGTTGCGAAGAGGCCACTCCAAACCAACAGCCTGAAGATTAACAATATCTTAAAATACTATAATTTGGTCTTCCTAACACTCGCCTTTCATTCTGCTGCATACTCAAGTAGGGATGGGCTCAAACCCTAAAATTCGTCATGAATATTGGCCGGTTCATAGTTCGGTGCTTCATGAAAAACAGCTGCTCAGCTGTTTGGTTTAAAGGGCTTGGATCCAACCCAGCTTTCTGCCCCCTGCGGCTTTTCATGCGCAGAAAGCAGGGGTTTAATCTTTAAATGGCTCATGAACCGAGCCAGTTCACGAACCAACCTCCCGGTTCGTATGGGTTGAAGGTTTGATTTGTGCCCATCCCTATACATAAGCAGCCAATAACTTAACTTTCTCTGTACCCGTTTTAAGTTTTTCTGACCAGAAGGGATGAAACTCCCCTTTTACCAAAACCTGAAAAACTTCCCTTTCCTTCCTTCCCAATGGGGACCCAGAGTGGCTTACGTCGAGCCAGTTCGGTGTAGTGGTAAGGAGCAGCGGACTCTAATCTGGGAGAACCGGCTTTGATTCCCCATTCCTCCACATGCAGCTGCTGGTGTGACCTTGGGGCAGTCACAGGTTCTCTCAGCTGTTCTCTCAAGAGCAGTCCACGAAAGAGCTCTCTCAGCCCCACCTACCTCGCAGGGTGTCTGTTGTGGGGAGGGGAAGGGAAAGGAGATTGTAAGCTGCTCTGAGACTTCTTCGGGTAGTACCTGGGTGCCTTGAGGATTTTCCCCCTGCCCAACGGGGGAGCAATCCACCAGGAACATTCCCAGTAAAGTCCAGGGTCCAGTCTCTCCCCGCTGAGAACTGCACCACTGCTGTTTCTCCGTCGTTGTTGCATATACCGTCCTGCCAAAGGCCACGTCATACTGTGTCTTCTTTCTTTTTTTGCCAGATTAAGTTTTGCTCGTGGGAGGGAAAGGGGCACTTTATAATATTCTCCTCCTCCGTTTCTTTATTGCCGAGCGATGACGGTGTGATATTTCTCACCCACTGCCGTCTCTGCAGAACCTTTCTCGCTGATAGGTCTCGGCAGGGTAGGGCAGACTAGTGCTGTCTGTTCCCCAAGCCAGGGCTGATGGAAACGGTGGCCCGGAAGACTGATGGGCGGCTGCCGGAGGTGAAGAACTCCAAGTAATTGCTCAGTGTGCGGGGAACTGGGGGCATTAAAGGAGTTGCGTGGGTTCGCCGGTGTAAGGCCTGACGGGTACGAAAGGATGCGAAGAGATGACCTGGGGATCTGGTGGCTGGAGAAAAAAGCAAACACCCTGCTTGAGATACAAAGCTGGTTCAATGCAAACACAGGAGCATGAACGCATGAGGCTGCCTTTGGCCCGTAGCTATCATGGGGCTATTGGGGGCACCGCCCCACAAGATTGGGGTTTTTTAGAAGAATTGGGGGGGGGGGCACGCAGACAGGGCCCTGCTACTTCTCAAAAACTTTTAAAGGGATCCTGTGAATGCTTTTGAGAAGAAGCGGGGGATGGCGTGCGCCCCTCTCCGTCCCCTCCTGCAAGACTTAAAAAGTCCTCCAGCTGATCAGCGGGCCACGTGGTCCCCGCCGATCAGCTGAAGGGCCCTTTAAATCTTGCAGGAGGGGAGGTAGAAGGGTGGCCACCGGCAGTCCGGCTTGGGGGCGGATTGGAGCCGACATAAAAATAACGGCAGCCCCACCGGAAGAATCCTTGCCCCACAATCCACAAAATCCTGGCTATGGGCCTGGGCTGCCTTATACTGAATCAGACCCTAGGTCCGTTGAGTTCACTCAGTGTTGTCTACTCGGACCGGCAGCACCTCTCCAGAGTCTCAGGCTAAAGGATTTCACCTCGCCTCCTGCCTGGTCCTTTCAACTGGAGATGCTGGGGATTGAATCCAGGACCTCCTGCATGCCAAGCAGAGGCTCTGCCACTGAGCCACAGGCCCTGTGACCTGGATACCTCAAGCAGAGAGTAATCTGGCCCCGTCCTGTACGAAGCGCATTTGGTGACCTTGGACCAGTGACCTTGGACCAACCTGATCAGGGTAGCCATGAGGATGAAATGACGACAGAAGAGCCGCATGTGCTCTCCTGGGTTCCTTGGAGGGGCGGCGTAACGGTTAAGAGCGGCAGGCCCGAATCCGGAGAACCGGGTTCGATTCCCCCACTCCTTGTCCGCGTGAAGCCTGCTGGGTGACCTTGGGCCTGTCACTGTTCTCTCAGAGCTCTCTCCGCCCTACCGACCTCACAAGGTAACTGTTGTGGGGAGAAAAAGAGCCAGAGTCCAGGAGCCCCTTAAAGACTAACAAAAGATGTGGCAGAGGAGAAGCTTTCCTGAGTCACTGCTCACTTCTTTGGTTGTAGGGAGAGGAATGGAAGGCTGCCTTGACACTCCGCTGGGTGGAGAAAAGCGGGGTTTGAAATCCAACTCTTCTTCTCCAGAGGGTCTCCAGGCCCAGCGGAGTGTCACGGCTGAAGGGCAACTTATTTCTGGTATGTCTCTTTGAGACCGTTGTCTGTTGGCTCTACTCCTATGTCCCCCTCGAACCTTTTTTCTTGAAGAGGAGGAGGAGGAGGAGATTGGATTCATACACCACCCTTCACTCGGAGTCTCAGAGTGGCTTACAATCTCCTTTCCCTTTCCCTCCCCACAACAGACACCCTGTGAGGTAGGTGGGGCTGAGAGAGCTCTTTCAAGGACGGCTGCTGAGAGAACAGCTCTGAGAGAGCTTGTGACTGAACCAAGGTCATGCCAGCAGCTGCATGTGGAGGAGTGGGGAATCAAACCCGGTTCTCCCAGATTAGAGTCGGCACTGCTAACCACGACTCCAAACTGGCTCCCATTTTCATCCTGTCTTTCCTCCCAGGGATTCAGGGTAGAATACAAGGCTCACCTTTCGCTATGTTATCTTCACACAGCGTTGCCAACTCCAGGCTGGGAAATACTAGATTTGTGGGATGGAGCCCGAGGAGGGGCGGGGTTTGGGGAGGGGAGGAGAGGGCCTTCAGTGGAGTATAATGCCATAGAGTGTTCCAAAGCTAGAGATGCCAGCCTCCAGGTGGGACCTGGAGATTCCCTGGAATTATAACTCATCTCCAGACTATAGAGATCAGCTCCCCTGGATGCCTTCGAGGGTGGACTCTATGGGATTGTGCCCCACTGAGGTCCCCTGTCCTCCGCAGGCTCCACCCCCAAGATGTCCAGGAGTTTCCCAGCCCAGATCTGGCAACCCCACCCTTCACCAGTTAGCCAGGGTGGATCTCGTAACCCTTTCCAAAGTAGGCCATTTTCTCCAGGTGGACTGATCTCAATCGCCTGGAGATGGGTTGTGATCCCCGGAGATCTCCAGCCACCCCTTGGAGGTTGGCAACCCTGTCCGCACAACAGTCCTGTTACGTGGGCCAGAGAGAAGAGCGATCAGCCCACAGTCATCTTGGTGTAGTGGTTTAGGACGGCGGACTCTAATCTGGGAGAACCGGGTTCGATTCCCCACTCCTCCACACATGAAGCTGCTGGTGTGACCTTGGGTCCGTCACAAGTTCTCTCAGAGCTGTTCTCTCAAGAGCAGTTCTCAGAGGAGCTCTCTCAGCCCCACCTACCTCGCAGGGTGTCTGTTGTGGGCAGAGGAAGGGAAAGGAGATTGTAAGCCACTCTGAGACTCCTTCAGGTAGTGGAGGGTGAGGTATAAATTCAATCTCCTCTTTCTCTTCTCCATTTCACGGACACCAGGGGAATTGAACCCAGACCTTTCTGACACAGGTATGCAGCTCATCCCATAGGAATAAAGCCCGAAAGCGGCTCTGAAGACTTGGCAAAGCTTTTCCTCCCTGCTGTTCGGAAGTCAATAATTCTCTGGACCTTCCACCATCCGTCTGTACTCGCTGCCACGAGAGAGCTTTAAGATTTTTTTTCTCCCTCTTTTAACGTTGCACTCTTTAATGAGCAATTACTGCACCTGGCCTGAGCAGGGGATTTATTCGGTGCCATGGGCACAGGTGCCAGGGGCTTGAAGAACCGCTTTGCCAGCTGGCATGAGCGCAGAAAGCCCGGGGGGTTAAAAGAGGCTGGCCGAATGAGGGTTGTCAGAACGCGCCCCGCAGAGCCGACACCAAGTGTAGCAAAAGCGAATGAGACAAGTTAATGAAGCCCTCGTTGCCAGAAAACCTTGGCCAGAGTTTCGGGGGGGGGGGGGGGCTCAAAATCGAGCCCGCGCCAGAGGCGGCGGTGGCCAGTTGGCCGTCAAACCATAATTGGCCCTTTCGCAGACCCGCCAGAGCTTTAATCAACAGGCCCCGTGAGGTTTGCCGACGGCTTCGCTGGCAAGGAAGGGAAACATTTTTCCGGACAGGATGTGCGGAGGGTGCTGTCTCGTGGCTGTGTTTTAGATCGGGCTCCAGTTGGGAACTTCAGAGAAAGAAATGGCTCAATTAGAATCCACCCGGCGTGAGTTGGAGCCCCAACTGAGCTGATGGATTTTTCTCAGTCTTGAAATTGCCGGGCACAGCTGGGGGTTAAAACGGGGTCGCCTGCTCCAACTCTGGAAACCCCTGGAGGGTTGAGAGCAGAGGGAAGGGTTTGGAGAGGGCAGAGGATTCGGTGGGGAGGTGATGTCACTCTAGGACTTCCCTTTCTCCTAGACTCCATGGTATACCATAGAGTCTGCCCTCTGAAGCTGCGACGTCCTCTAGGGGGACTGATGTCTGTATTCTTGAGATGGGTTGTAATTCCAGGAGAACTCCAGACCCCACCTTGAGGTTAGTAACCCGAGTTGCCACCGATTACAGCCACTGAATGATCACCACGCTCACCTGTTTACTCGTTTGTGTTTTGCATAGAAATAATGCAACGAGAGGCGTGTTAACGTTCCATGGCCTCAAGTCCACTCTGTCAGAAGCACGCAGTAGATTTTTCAGGACAGCAAGGTTTTCACTCGGAGGAAAGAACGGGTCTATGCTAGTTCAAGATTCTGGCGTTGATCTTCAAGGCCCTTAACAGCTAGGGGATCCACGTATGTTCGGGACCACCTCTCCAAGTATATCCCCAGAAGAGCCCTGTGCTCAGTAGATCAGAACTCACTGGTAGTCTCCGGCTAAAGGGATGTCCGGCTGTCCTCCGCCAGGGCCAAGGCATTTTCCGCCCTAGCATCACTGCCCCAGACATAAGGACATAAATGAAGCCGTGTTGGATCAGGCCAGTGGCCCGTCCAGTCCAACACTCTGTGTCACACTGTGGCCAAAACCCAGGCGCCATCAGGAGGTCCCCCAGTGGGGCCAGGACACTAGAAGCCCTCCCATTGTTGTCCCCCCTCCAAGCACCAAGAAGACAGAGCATCACTTGCCCCAGACCGAGAGTTCCTATCTATACCTTGTGGCTAAGAGCCACTGATGGACCTCTGCTCCAGATGTTTATCCAATTCCCTCTTGAAGCTGTCTATGCTTATAGCCGCCACCACCTCCTGTGGCAGTGAATTCCACGTGTTCATCACTCTTTGGGTGAAGAAGTCCTTCCTTTTATCCGTTCTGACCCGACTGCTCCGCAATTTCACGGAGTGCCCACAAGGAGTTCTTGTCATGTGAGAAAGGGAGAAAAGTACCTCTTTCTCTACCTGCTCTATCCCATGCATAATCTTGTGAACCTCGATCGTGTAACCTCTCAGACATTGCAGTTCTGGGAGATCTCCAGGCCCCACCTGGCGGTTGACAACCCTATAACTCAAGCCTTTCCCATCCTAGTTGGAAATGCTAACCACTATGCTCCGGTGCCTCTTCTGGAGCCCCTGTCTCGCAATCCGCCCCCTGTCCCGACATAGCCCAAAGGCAAAGAGAGCTCATTAGCGCCAGCATAATGGCCGAGATGGCAGATGACAGAGCAGCCAGCCTTGCCCATTGAAGCAAAAAATCCTAATGAGCTGGAAGGTGGCCCCGTGTGCCCACTCACCTTCAGCCTAATTACGGACGTCAAAAAACAGGCTGCCATGAAACCTGGCTCTCTCCCGTGGCCTGGGTGCGAAAGGTGGAGGAGCCGGTTGCCATAGTTCCCCGGTGTGCCTCACAGGAGAGCCGGAGCCAGACCGGATGCGTGAACCATGAAATGGATTTGCGTGTCCAGGCCTCTCGCTCCCTCACAGATTAGATTGTCATAAGCAGAGGTGACGGGTCTGTGATTTTCAAAAAAAACGGAATGCAATATATTTTTTAAAGAGAAACAGAGCTGGTTTGGGTGGGGGAGGGGAACAGCTGAGTCCTTCGCACGCTCCCTTTTCAGTTTGCCCTTCCGGTTTGGTGTGGTGGTTAGGAGCGCGGAATCTAATCTAGGAGAACCGGGTTTGATTCCCCACTCCTCTAATTGCAGCTGCTGGTGTGACCTTGGGTCAGTGACAAGTTCTCTCAGAGCTGTTCTCTCAGAGGCAGTCCTCGAAAGAGTTATCTCAGCCCCACCTGCCTCCAAGGGTGTCTGTTGTGGGGAGGGGGAAGGGAAAGGAGATCATAAGTTGCTCTGAGACTCCAAGTGAAGGGCGGGGTAAAAATCCAATCTCTTCTTAGTTGCATTTGCAGGAAACAACCAACGGTACACTTTAGCATCTCTCTAAGAGAGAGCCAGTTTGGTGTAGTGGTTAAGCGCACAAACTCTAATCAGGGAGAACCGGGGTTGATTCCCCATTCCTCCACATGCAGCTGCTGGGTGACCTTGGGTCAGTCGTAAGTTCTCTCAAAGCTGTTCTCTTAAGAGCAGACTGTGAAAGAGCTCTCTCTGCCCCACCTACCTCTGTCTGTTGTGGGGAGGGGAAGGGAAAGGAGATTGTAAACTGCTGTGAGAATGAAGGGCGGGATATAAATCCAATCTCCTCCTACTCCTCTTCTTCTTTTCCCACTTCTCTCTCTCTCTCTCTTTCTCTCTCTCTCTCTCTCTCTCACACACACACACACAGAAGGTTCAGTTGTTCAAACTGAACAGAATATACAGACAATAGACGAGCCCTGCTGGATCAGACCAGTGAGGGTCCCTCTAGTCCAGCATCCTGTCTCACACAGTGGCCAGCCAGTTCCTCTGGAGGGCCAACAACTGGGCAGAGAGGCCGAGGCCTTCCCCTGATAAGAGCATCAGAAGAGCCCTGCTGGATCAGACCAGTGAGGGTCCATCTAGTCCAGCATCCTGTCTCACACTGAGGCCAGCCAGTTCCTCTGGAGGGCCAACCACAGGGCAGAGCCAAGGCCTGCTTCCCCCTCTCCTCCTCCCTCCCTCCCTCCCTTCCTTCTTTCCTTCCTCATGACTGCGACACGAAAGAAATCAAGTGCTATCTGGCCAGGTTTTGATACGTCCTCGCCAGTGAGCTAAATGTCTACAACCTTCAGACTCCCGGCAGAGAAATACCTCGGCAGTACGGTTTTGAGACACAGCTGTCAGGATGACACACAGGGTCAGGGACAACAGGAGTTTTTGGGGGGAGAACTCTCTCTGAGTGAGTCTCTCTCTGCCTCTTCCCCGATGCAGTCCGATGCAGGCGACGAGAAACCGAAACAGGCCGTCTGTGAAATAACCTTCGTTTCGATCACCGCAAGACCAGTGGTTACTGGGGAACGGCTAATCGTTGTCTGAGAAGCGCATCCAGGGAAGCGAGTTCTAAAAGGTCACGCCGCGGTAAATTGGGTAGGCTTTATGGTGCGACAGGACACTCTAGTTTTTAATCCGTTGTTCACTGATCAGAAGTTGGACACGGTTTTCTCGAGAAAAGGAACTTCCGTGGGAACCGGTTAGAATTTCCGCTCAGCTACCGATTCCAGTGGTTAGAGGCCAGAAGAGACAGCAGAACTAAGGGTCGTTGGGGATGTGGAATGGAATAGCATAGCCCAGTCTCATCAGATCTGGGAAGCCGCATGGAGTCGGTACTTGGATCCGGGACAGCCACGGAAGACTGCAGAGGAAGGCGATGGCCAACCACCTCTGCTTCTCCCTTGCCTTGAAAGCCCCTTGCTGGGGTGGCCTTAAGTTATAAGCTAAGCAGGGTCAGTACTTAGAAGGGAGACCTTCAAGGAAGGCTCTGCAGAGGAAGGCGATGGCCAACCACCTCTGCTTCTCACTCACCTTAAAAGCCCCTTGCTGGGGTGGCCTTAAGTTATAAGCTAAGCAGGGTCAGTACTTGGAAGGGAGACCTCCAAGGAAGGCTCTGCCGAGGAAGGCAATGGCCAACCACCCCTGCTTCTCTCTGGCCTCGAAGGCTCCCATGCTGGGGCTGCCACCAGCTGGAAGCTCAGCAGAGTCGGTACTTGGATGGGAGACCAGCAAGGAAGATTCCGCAGAGGAAGGGAATGGCCAGCCACTTCTGCTAGTCTCTTGCCTTGAAAACCCTGTGGGGTCACCGTCAGTCAGCTGCGACTCGATGGCACTTCTCTCTAACAGACACACACAGAGACACACAGAGAAGGGTCGATTCTCCAAACTGAACACAGCATAAGAATGTCAGAAGAGACCTGCTACATCAGACTAATAGTCCATCTAGTCCAGCATCCCGTCTCACACAGGGGCCAACCGGTTCCTCTGGAGGGCCAACAACAGGGCAGAGAGGCCGAGGCCTTCCCCTGAGGAGAACACCAGAAGAGCCCTGCTGGGTCAGACCAGTGAAGTTCCACCTAGTCCAGCATCCTGTCTTACCAGTGGCCAGCCAGTTCCTTTGGAGGGCCAACAACAGGGATTAGAGACCAAGGCTTTCCTCTGAGAAGAACATCAGAAGAGCCCTGCTGGATCAGACCACTGAGGTCCATCTAGTCCAGCATCCCGCCTTACACAGTGGCCTCAGCCAGTTCCTTTGGAGGGCCAACAACCAGAGCAAAGAGGCCGAGGCCTTCCCCTGATGCTGCCTCCTGGCTCTGGGATTCAGAGGCTTAGTGCCTCTGAACGTGGAGGTTCCCCTCAGTCACCATGGCTTGTAGCCACAGACTTATCCTCCATGAATCTATCCCCCTTTTCAAGCTGTCTGTTCCTGTGGCCATCGTGGCATCCTCTGGCAGCAAATCCCACATTTCAATCCCTCTCTGTGTAAAGCAGTATTTCCTTTTGTCCATCCTGAATCTGCTGCCCACCAGCTTCGTTGGATGCCCTTGAGCTCTGGTCTTTTTGGGGAGAGGGGGGGGAATTCCTTTTTGTCCACTCTCCCCAGCTCACGCATGGTTTCGTAGACCTCTATCGTGTCCCCCTCAGTCATCTCTTTTCTAAACTGGAAAGTCCCAGACTCTTCAGCCTTTCCTCCTAGGGAAGGTGCTCCAGTCCCCTAAGCATCTTGGTTGCATCCCTCGAACAGGCATTCTTTGCTTCTCCAGTTCACGGATGGTAAGTGGATGCTGGGTTTTGTGTGGCACGGTGAATTCGTCTTCTCCTTGCCATGGCTCTACCTGTCTCCCCGCTTTGGTTTCTTCTGCCAGCAGGCAATGCCTTTTTTGTTTCATTTGGCCTATGCCCAGGAACAGTTACCAGCCCTCCCCCCACCCACCCCCCGGTTCTGGGGTAGTTGGCGCATGTGTTTTTTAGTTGAATCATTTTGTAATTTTAAACATTTTTTAAAATTGTTCCAATGTTTTGATGTTTTTGTACTTACCGTATCGGGAATCCTGATCGGGTAGAAAGGCAGCGTTAAATTTTGGGAGGGAGTGTGGCTCAGTAGCGGAGCCTCTGTTTGGCATGCGGAAGGTCCCAGGTTCAACCCCTGGCATCTCCAGTTAAAAAGGACCAGGCCGGAGGTGATGGGAAAGACCTCCGCCTGAGACCCTGGAGAGCTGTAAAGAGGGGCCGTGGCTCAGTGGAAGAGCCTCTGCTTGGCATGCAGAAGGTCCCAGGTTCAATCCCTGCATCTCCAGTTTAAAATGACCAGGCAGGAGGTGATGGGAAAGACCTCTGCTTGAGACCCTAGGAGAGCTGTAAAGAGGGGCTGTGGCTCAGTGGCAGAGCCTCTGCTTGGCATGCAGAAGGTCCCAGGTTCAATCCATGGCATCTCCAGTTAAAAAGGACCAGGCAGCAGGTGATGGGAAAGACCTCCGCCTGAGACCCTAGGAGAGCTGTAAAGAGGGGCTGTGGCTCAGTGGCAGAGCCTCTGCTTGGCATGCAGAAGGTCCCAGGTTCAATC
Source organism: Lepidodactylus listeri (assembly GCA_029233225.1). Classification (NCBI taxonomy): domain Eukaryota; kingdom Metazoa; phylum Chordata; class Lepidosauria; order Squamata; family Gekkonidae; genus Lepidodactylus; species Lepidodactylus listeri. The sequence continues at coordinate 13,226,072 of JARCFY010000022.1, read as the reverse complement.
CCCGGCATCTCCAGTTTGAAATGACCAGGCAGGAGGTGATGAGAAGGACCTCTGCTTGAGACCCTAGGAGAGCTGTAAAGAGGGGCTGTGGCTCAGTGATCCAGTAGAAGGCAGCTTCACATATTCTTGTGTGTTCAGATGATTCAAATGCGTGAATAAATATTATGCTCAGCCTCCAAACCCAGACTCGGATCCTTTGGGCTCGGGCGCCTGCAGAGAGCAGCCTGCAAACAGTGACCTTTACACAGATGGGTTCTCAAAGGCCGAGGAAGGGAGACGCTTAATAGATTGTGAAGGCAGATTGTGGGCTGATACCATATTGAACTGAGCTGAACTGGCCCTGTCTTTCTGAGCAAGAGTGGAGGACATTGGAAAGGAAAGCAAGAAGAAGAGAAAGAAGAAGTCTCAAAGCAGCTGATAATCCCTTTCCCTTCCTCTCCCCACAGCAGACACCCTGTGAGGGAGGCGGGGCTGAGAGAGCTCTCCCAAGGACTGCCCTTGAGAGAACTTGTGACTGACCCAAGGTTACACCAGCAGCTGCACAGGGAGGAGTGGGGAATCGAACCCGGTTCTCCCAGATTAGAGTCCGCGCTCTTAACCGCTGCACCATACTAGCAACCCCAGGCCCCTTGGGACTTGGGACAAAGCCCAAGTATTGGCTCTCTGGGCGTGATACAAAGGACTTATTTTATCATTTTTTCCCTCCTGTGCTTTGAAAGAGTAGTGCAATTGGTTTGATCCTCCTGGCTTGTCCTTTGTCAGTGTCCCCCCCCCCAAGGATGCCAGCCTCCAGGTAGGACCTGGAGATCCCCCGGAATTACAGCTTATCTCCAGACTACAGAGATCAGTTCCCCTGGAGAAAATGGATGCTTTCGAAGGTGGTGGACTCGATGGCATTGTACCCCACTGAGGTCTCTGTCTCCCCCAGGCTCCACCCCCAAATCTCCGGGAGTTTCCCAACCCGGCCACCCTCCCCTCTCCCCCCAGCTGCAGAGAGAAGGAAAAGCCGCTCTGAGCCTGCAAAATGTGGGGAGAGCGGCCTAGAAACCAAATAAAGAAATAAAAAGTATCCAGCATTTGTTGAGGTTGGATTTTGGGTACGGTCTGTAACCTTCATTCTGGTTTCACAGGCTAATCGCAGTTGCACTGAACCATGGTTTTGTTTTGTTTTTTACTTTATGTTTGAACCACACCGGTAATTCTCGAGTGCTTGCTTGTTGCCTTTCATCCAAGAGGAAAACCAAATCTACTCACATCACCTGGCAACTTTTTGCCTAAGGTGCTTTTTTTCTTGCTCCGTGTTATGAAAGCTTATTTTACAGAGAAGAAATAAGAGCCAATTGGAGCCCTGCTCCGAAGAGCAGTGTGAGGAAAGAGACAAGGCTGCGTCGTCGTAGACAAATGGTTGGGTGGCATCTGAAAGATATTTGAAGCGCAGCGGAAGACTGTGGCGGTAACGAGGCATCCGTCAGTTATAATGCCCTCCAAAATCTATAGCGGAGCTGTGTTCAAGGAGCTGCTTTTGCAAGACTAATAAAACATGGGGGGGGGGCGCCAATACTCTGGGGAGGAAAATGGAGAACAAACATTGGTTTTTGCAACCAGGCGCAATAACAGGAGTTTTGATTTATGAGCTCTTCCAGAGAGTACCAGAGCAGTCTGTCTCCCCAGGTGAACATCTCGCACTGGGAACTGTAGAATGATGCTCAGGCAAAGGTCTGCTACAGGCTGATTTAAAGGTAGTTTTCAGACCGCCAGATAATTTTAAATAATCTAAATATTTGGGGGCCCTGTCCCTCCCTCCCTCCCTCCCTCCCTCCCTCCCTCCCTCCCTCCCTTCCTTCCTTCCTTCCTTCCTTCCTTCCTTCCTTCCTCTCTCTCTCCCTTCCTTCCTTCCTTCCTCTCCCTTTCTTTCTCTCCCCTCCCTCCCTCCCTTCCTTCCTCTCTCTCTCTTTCTCTCTCTCGCTCCTCCCTCCCTCTTTCTTTCTTTCTTCTTTCTTTCTTTCTTTCTTTCTTTCTTTCTTTCTTTCTTTCTTTCTTTTCTTTCTTTCTTTCTTCTTTTCTTCCTTTCTTTTTCCCTCCCTCCCTTCCTCTCTCTCTCTTTCTCTCTCTCTCCTCCCTCCCTCTTTCTTTCTTCCTTTTTTCTTCTTTTCTTCCTTTCTTTTTTTCTCCCTTTCTTCCTTCCTTCCTTCCTTTCTCTCTCTCCCTCCCTCCCTCCCTTCCTCTCTCTCTCCCTTCCTTCCTCTCTCTCTCTTTCTTTCTCTCTCCTCCCTCTTTCTTTCTTTCTTCCTTTCTTCCCTCCTTTCTCCCTTCCTTCCTCTTCCTTCCTTCCTCCCTCCCTCCCTTTCTCTCTCTTCCTCCCTCCCTCCCTCCCCTCCCTCCTTCCCTTCCTTCCTGTCCCTCTCTCCCTTCCTTCCTCTCTCTCTCTCTCTCTTTCTTTCTCTCTCTCCTCCCTCCCTCTTTCTTTCTTTCTTTCTTTCTTTCTTTCTTTCTTTCTTTCTTTCTTTCTTTCTTTCTTTCTTTCTTTCTTTCTTTCTTTCTTTCTTTCTGATACAACTTGCCATATTTCTATAAGAAATACAGGAGGTGCTGTGCTAAAGAGGGGGTGGGGAGAGGTGAAGCTGGAGAGCAGAAAGACAGCTATTGGGGGGGGGGGACACAATTTCTCTTCCTTCCATCTCGATTCACGACCGCCGAGGAATCTGTGACCGCAAAACCACCAGCTCCTTCTCCTGCAGGAGAGACCTCCATTCAGCAGCCAATAAAATCGATTTCAAGCAGGAGCCCTCGCTGTGATTTACTCTGCGTAGGAGCAGAGAGACCACTCACTTCTGGGCGAGCACGTACTTAGGGCACCAAGGGAAGGGGGGCCCAACAGAGCCTTTTTTCGCTTATATTGCTTACTGCTATTTAGTATTAAATAATTTTTTTGTGTTTAATATAGTTGTGGGGTCTGGCCTGGATGAAAACCTAATGTTTAATCTCTTATTTCACCTTCAGCACTTACTGAGTTTGAATGTGTTGTCAGTTAAGCAATGGAAGGGCCGAGGGGCACCCTTGTCGGACTGTGCTTAGGGCATCAGCTGGCCTCAATCCGTCCCTGGGGACTGCTAAGGAAGGCTCCAAAGAGGAAGGAAACGGCAGACCACTTCTGCTCCTCACTTGCCTTGAAAGCCGCTTGCTGGGGTGGCCTTCAGTTGACAGCACATATGTACATATTCCGGTTGAAGATGTTCTCGCAGCTCCCTTTCTCCTTTGCTGTCTTTGGTGCTACCCAGAAGCCCGTTCCGCTGCCAGAGCAGGCTTCCGGGGGCAGCCGGCATTGAATTAGTCCGATCAGGATTGCAGACAAGCCGCTAAAGGTCAGACGCAGTGACATTTGAAAACCCCAGCTGCGTGTCCATGGACCACCTTCCCCCAGTGGCCTCGACAGTGCCTTGACATTTTCTCATGCTCCTGTTTCTGTGTCTGCACATGTCCTCTGTTGCAGCACTTCTGGGACGGGACAGAGGGTTCACTGTGGCAATCCTCAGAGGTGGCCCTACCAGGAGAGGGAGGGAGGCCTTCATGAGAACCTCAGAAGAGCCCCGTTGGATCAGGCCAGTGAGGGTCCATCTAGTCCAGCATCCTGTTTCACGCAGGGGCCAGCCAGTTCCTCTGGAGGGTCGACGACAGGGCACAGAAGCCAAGGCCTTCCCCTGAGAAGAACATCAGAAGAGCCCTGCTGGGTCAGACCAATGGTCCATCCAGTCCAGTGTCCTGTCTCAAGCACTGGCCAACCAGTTCCTCTGGAGGGCCAACAACAGGGCAGAGAGGCCAAGGCCTCCACCTCATAAGAATATCAGAAGAGCCCTGCTGGATCAGACCAGTGGTCCATCTAGCCCAGCATCCTGTCTCAAGCAGTGGCCAACCGGGTCCTCTGGACGGCCAACAACAGGACGTAGAGGCTGATGCCTTCCCCTGATAAGAACATGAGAACAGTTCTGCTGTGTCAGACCAGTGGCCCATCTAGTCCAGCATCGTGTCTCACGCAGTGGCTAAATCGTTCCTTTGGAGGTCCAACAACAGGGCATAGAGGCCGAGGCCTCCATAAGAACATCCCATCTCACACAGTGGCCAGCCAGTTCCTCTGGAGGGCCAACAGCAGGGCAGCAGCCCAAAGAAATCCCATTCCATAGCAGTGGAGGTTGAGTAGAAGCAACCGGTGAACCGAATCATTTTGTCGTGTTCCTATGTTAAATCATGGGATTTTTAATCGCAGAATGAAAGCAAAGACTTTCCTGCCTGCTACCCAGATTTGTCGTTTGCTGATTGGAGATCCAGCATTTGTATTCCAAAGAGGCCTTCTCCTTTCTTCCCCCATTCATGAGTACCAAACCACCGTCTTACGCAGATAATATAATTTGATGTCGAAGGTTGTTCTTCGTGCCTTTTAGCGGCTTTCGCATCATCTCACTCAGGAAACTTCAAAAGAAAAACAAAGGAAATAGCTTTTTTGGGGGGGTAGGCACCATTCCGGCGATTGTTAGTGCTTCGTAAGCGCAAACGATATCAAGCGGGCTTTTGATATTTAGGAGTGCTGTGTTCCCTGCTGCCGAGTTATTAAATTTCATGTGGTGCATCAAGCCTTTGTGGGGTGTGAGGAGGGGTGCCAATCTCCAGGCGATGACCGGAGATCTCCTGGGATTACACCCACTCTCCGGCCAATCGAGATCAGTTCGCCTGGAGAAAATGGCTGCTTTGGAAGAGGGTCTCTACCCTCCCCTCCCCAAACCCTGCCCCTGTCAGACCCATGCCCAAATCTCCAGGAATTCCCCAAACGGGAGCTGGCAACCCTAGGGGCGGGTCTGCCCTGGCAAACAACAGCGACTCATGAGTAAGCAGCCCTTTAAATCGCTCCTGCCTCAGGCCACTTTGCCTTGCCGACTCAGGGCCACTTTAGTTCTAAGTCAATATCTTTAAAATATAGAGTAGAATGGGTTTTTATTGTACTTCTATAGTCACCCTGGGCTTTTGCTATGAGGAGGGATATAGATTTGCAGAAGCCAGTACATAAAACGAGCCCATCTTCCCGCTTTTCTCCCCCCCCCCCCCCCCCCGCCCTGACGATTGTGTTTGTCTGTTGCCATAAAGATAAACCAAAAGCTTCTGGCACCTTGGCGGAGTTCAGACTGGCAGTTTGGCCGGATATAGGCACATTTCTCAAGAGGATTAAGTGGGCCGGTTCACACAGCCACAGCTGTCTGGCGTTCCGGTGCCGTACTCACCCCGTCCTGAAGTGTTTTGATCCCGCTTTTAAAAAGTACTTGGTGAAGCTGTGGCTAGCCGTTTGGGTGCGCCTTGATCCCGCTTCCTGGAAGTGTGGATGCAAATAAGCCGCAATCAAGCACCGCTGGTAATGTGAATCCGCTGATCCGGCATCACCGTCCATGTGTGCTGTATGCTTGAGCACACAACCACCCATGGGGACGCTTCCAGCTCACGGAATTAAAGCTCCCAGCCATGGGATCCTGACCCAATTGCTGCTGCGCCTATGCGCAGGTCGGCGAAGAGGACCAAAGCTGCGTGCAACCGGGGCACCGCCACCAGGGGTTGCCCCGCAGTGCAAATGCTCCATTCCGCCTCCTCCCCGGCAATGCTCCCTCTAAGCTGTGAAGTCTTGTGAGCAAAAATTCTACTTCGTGAGCTACTGGCATTAAAGTTGTGAGCAAGCGCTTTGGCTGTTGAATAAAATAGTTTGCTCTGGAGCCATCCTTCCTGAGTGGAGACAAAAATGTGTGAGCCAGAGGCAAAAAAAACTGTGAGCTAGCTCACACTAACGCAGCTTAGAGGAAACACTGCTCCCCGGTGTGGTCCTGCATCAGTCCACGCGGTGTGATTGGAAAGCCCTGCAACAACTTGGCCTGGGTCTTTTTGCCCCACTTTCCCTGCGCTTCATTCTACCAGTCTGCCCTCCGCCCTTGAAAGTCCTTTGCTAGACTCTGGTGTGAGAGTCAGTTTGGTGTAGTGGTTAGGAGCATGGACTCTAATCTGGGAGAACTGGGTTTGATTCCCCGTGCAGCTGCCGGTGTGACCTTGGGTCAGTCACAAGTTCTCTCAGAGCTGTTCTCTCAGGAGCAGTCCTCGAAAGAGCTCTCTCAGCCCCGCCTACCTCACAGGGTGTCTGTTGTGGGGAGGGGGAGGGAAAGGGATTGTAAGCCGCTCTGAGACTCCTTCGGGTAGTGAAGGGCGGGGTATAAATCCAGTCTCTTCTTCTTCTTCCCCCCCCCATCCTTGTAAGTATTTGAAAAGTGTTTATCTGACACCCCCCCTTACTTTGTTGTTGTGAAGAACTTCAGCTAGGGCTACCAACTCTAGGTTGAGAAATACCTGGAGATTTGGGGGGTGGAGCCTGAAGAGGGCGGGGCTTGGGGAAGGGAGGGACTTTAGTGGGGTGTAATGCCAAAGAGTCCACCATCCAAAGCGGCCATTGTCTCCAGGGGAACTGATCTCTGTCACCTGGAGATCAGTTGTCCCAGGAGATCCCCAGCCGTCGGCGGGAGGTTGGCAACTCTAACATCAGTGGATAAGGGACTTTGAGATCTGTAACTGGATCCCTTCTCTGGTGTTTTTGATCCATAATAGTAGCTGCTGCAAGCGTGATAGGAGCTGTGGGGAAAGACGACAGCTGTTTAAAAAAATGTTCCTTGGGGAACAAAGGGGGGGGGAGATACTGTTATGAATACTTATGCGTCTCAATGTACGCACGTAGATAAATGCACACCACTTGAAAGACTGGTGTTTGTTTGTTTGTTTGTTAAAGGGGGACTGTTCCACTTAAACCGTGAGCAGGCGGATAAAACCGAGAGCTGGTCCAGAATTTGACCGACAGGTACATCCACACGTAAGGCAAGTTCCTCCATTTATTTATTTTAAAATATGCACGTCGGGATCTAGTACATAAATACCGCACACTTCTCCCAAGGAGATCGGAGTGATTGACACCGTTTCCCTTCCCTCCCTTCATCCTCACAACAACCCTGCGAAGTAGGTCCGACCGAGGGACAGAATCGCAAGCTCCGGAGCGGAGTGGGGATTTGAACTCGCCCCCTCCGAGATCCTAGCCTGACACGATAACCAGTATACCAAACGGGCATGTTTCCCCAGGTTTGCTTCTTCAGTGGTTTTGAATTGCAGAGCCAGCTCGCACTAACGCAGCTTAGAGGGAACACTGGTCCCAGGTGGAGTGACACCAGGAGGAGCAAAACCTAGGTTTGACCAATGACGTCCCAGAGGGCCAGAGTCTGGCTTCACAATAGTGTCGATGACTCTACTGGAGCTGGCTGGCTGGGTCTGATGACCAGTGATGGTCCTGCCAAGGCAGGTTGAATAGGTTCCCAGGCTTAGACAAAAGGTGGGGAATGGGTCCCTGATCAATGTCAGGAAGGATCGTTAATAATTTGAATGTTGGGTTGGTTTATCTCGGTATCCTGCGGGAGGGAACAGGAAGAACAGGTGTGGAGACAAAGGATTTCCACATAGACATAGGTATCGCACAAAAGGGCAGGGCTATCTTGGGGCAGGAACGCACAGGAACGGAGTTCCGGCTGGCTCCTGAGTTGGCCACCCCCAGCAGGAACTCATTAACATAATAGGCAGAAACTCATTAGGATTGGCTGCATTAGGGGTGTGTGGCCTAACATGCAAATTAAGTCCTGCCACAAAAAAAGCCCTGGGTTTTGACAACAAACAAGGTAAACAGAATAAAGAAGCAAAAAGTGGGTGTGGCTGGGTGACCACTCTTCTGGCGACATGGGGGTGTGGCCTACTATGCTAATGAGCTGTGCTGTCGGTGTAGCCTAACATGCTGATGAGTTTCTGCTGTTGGGTGTGGCCTAATATGCTAATGAGTTTCTGCTGTGGGGTGTGGCCTATTATGCTAACGAGTTCCTGCTGGGCTTTTTCTACCAAAAAAAAGGCCCTGCAAAAGGGCTACGTGACGTTCCGGAGACAGAAGGGCTATTTGCCCGGTGGCCACTGAATAGCTTTTAGAAATGCACATAAGCTACCTGGCGGAACTCGGCATCGTTCTGTATGTGTACCTCTGCTGGGCGAAAGGAGAGGTTGGAGATAAATCTTGGGAGGGCTGCCTTATGTAACCTGGAATTGAAACCTTTTTGCAGAGCTGTGGCTAGCTCTGGGTTTCAGAACCAGGAGTGTCCTCTTTGACCTGGCTTTGGGGGGGACTCTGGTACATGTCAGGAGTGGGGCGTCCCTACTGTTGGGGCTACTGTAGAGTAAGGCAGCGCCTCTAGACACCTTTCGTGGCAGCCATCAACTATTTCTAGAACGGGGGGCAGCCGATCACAACACAGGAGGAGGCGGCATCTGTAGGTTGCCCAGAACTGAACACAGCCGAGTTTGTAACACTGAATCAACCTGCTCTAGGCAATATTCTTCCAGAAGTCCGGGTAATGCAATTTTGCCTCCGATTCCGAATCCCGTCGTGGTTGGAATATTGCATCTCAGTTCGGGAGAGGAGGCCTTATGTCATGATTTCTGCCAGATGAGAACAGCCTCGCAAGGCGAAGTGCGCCGAGGAAGATAATATTTATAATTCATTAATGCTGGTCAGCCTCAGCAAGCCAATGACAAATACCGCTCAAGTATGCAAGCGGGAAATGCGCACAATCATTAGCTGCTCCTTTGCTTCATGGCCGTGTTTGTTACTGGTTTGTAATGCACGACAGGTTTAACTATTAACCCTCCAGGAGAACTCAACCATCCCTGAGTTTTAGGATCGCCAGCTCCAGGTCGGGAAATTCCTGAAGGTTTGAAGGGGTGGGGCCTTGGGAGGGGAGGTACCTCTGCAGGATGTGATGACATAGAGTCCCCCCCCCCCCCCAGCAGCTGTTTTCTCCAGGAGAATTGATCTCTGTCGTCGGGAGAGCAGCTGAAATTATGGAAGATCTCCAGGCCCCACCTGGAGGTTGGCAAGCCTGCTGAGTGTCAGTGTGATGGGGGAGGGGGGGTAACATCTCCAGTTTCGCCAGCCGTGCATACTTTGTGGGGTTATTGCAATGTGGTGTTAGCCTCTTGTTTCGGTGGGATTCTACTACAGTGCATAGGTAACCACCGTTGCTTAGTGGTTTTCCAGACTGTATTTGTTGCAAGTTCCAGATGTGACGTCCCCTGTCTCAGACCTCCAGACAGGGCGGCAAGGGAGGCCAGAGAGCAAGAGAGGCACACCGACCTTTCTTCCTGTCTTTATTCTTCTCCCACTGAAAAAATTTGCTACTTAAACCTGCGGGTGCTGCTTGTATTATTGGGGGGTTAATCGCCAATGTATTTTTAAAAGATTTTTGTTAAGATTAAGAGTGCCTGTGTGGTGTAGAGGTGAAGAGCGCAGACTCTAATCTGGGAGAACCGGCTTTGATTCCCCACTCCTCCACATGCAGCTGCTGGTGTGACCTTGGGTCAGTCACAAGTTCTTTCAGAGCTGTTATCTCAAGGGCAGTTGTCTCAGAGCTCTCTCAGCCCCGCCTACCTTACAGGGGGTCTGTTGTGGGGAAGGGAAGGGAAAGGAGTTTGCAAGCTGCCCTGAGACTCCAAGTGAGTGAAGGGCGGGATATAAATCCAATCTCTTCTTCTTCTTCTTCTTCTACTGCATAAATTGCTCTGGAGCCATCCTTCCTGAGCTGAGACAAAAACGTGTGAGCCGGAGGCTAAAAAACTGGGAGTTAGCTTCACCCTAACTCGGCTTAGAGGGAACACTGGTTGCAGCTCAAACTTCTTAGCTGCTAGTCTCTTTTCTCCCTCCCTAACATTTCACAGGAAAGGTGGCTAGGCAGCAACAAAGAAGAGGCCCTCCAACTTCCCCACAAAGGAAAGACTCGTCAAAAGTGGTACCTGTCAAGGAATTCTTTCAGTATTGACACAAAGGCCCTACTTAGCGTGTTTGTAGTCACTGAGGCAAGGTTGGTGACAACTAGAGCCAATGATGGCGACCACCACCATCAGTGTATCGAATTCTCAAGATGGCCCCATACGTAGATACTTAAATCTGGAGACTGGAGCCATGGCTAGACAAGACAGATCTTTCTACGAAGGTTTGCGGGAAGAAGAAGAAGAGGAGGAGGAGGAGGAGGAGATTGGATTTGTACCCCGCCCTTCACTCTCCAAAGGAGTCTCAGAACGGCTTACAAACTCCTTTCCCTTCCCCTCCCCACAACAGACACCCTGGGAAGTAGGTGGGGCTGAGAGAGCTCTTTCCAGAACTGCCCTTGAGAGAACAGCTCTGAAAGAACTTGTGACTGACCCAAGGTCACACCAGTAGCCAAACTGTCCACTTACAACTTTCATGCCGGTAGCTCACAAAGTAGCATTTTTGCTTGCAAGACTCCACAGCTTAGAGGGAGCATCGGCGGCAACCCAGTCTCCACTAGAACTGCGACGCCTCAGCGAAGACAAGGCAGGACGCAAATTGATCCGGCACAATCGATGGGAGACCGAGCGGGTGTCTGTGCGGCCGATAATTTGTTAATTTAAATGCATCAAATGGCTAGTTGCGGAGACGACAAGCACAATTCAGTTCATTATGTAATGGCTGGATTCGGGGGGGGGGGTGTAACGAAAGAGAAGGCGGAGAAGATTCGAAAGGGCTCAGTGCCTGCGCGAGCGGGAGGAACTGGTGTGCTAATTCTACCAACCCGTCACCTCTCATTTTGTGTTCGGAAGCCAGCGCAAGCATGAAAGCGGCTTCCTCAGGGTGGAAACGATTGTTGCAAGAGGAGCGCATCTGTCCCCACCGAGTGTTATTTTTTCTCCCCACCCCCACATAGCAGCCATGAATGGATAAGAGACACAGTGTTCTCACAGTCTGCGTTCCTCCAAGCTTGACTAATCGCTCTTTGGTTGCCCCCCTTTGGCTTTTGTTGTTGTTCAGTCGCACAGTCGAGTCCGGCTCTTCGCGACCCCGTGGACCTCATCACGCCAGGCCCTCCTGTCTTCCGTCGTGCTCCAGAGTTTGCTCAATTTCATGTTTGCTGCATCGATGACACTGTCTAACCATCTCATCCTTTGCCGTCCCCTTCTTCTTTGACCTTCAGTCTTCCCCAGCATCAGGGTCTTCTCCAGGGAGTGCTCCCTTCTCATTGGGTGGCCAAAGTATTTGAGCTTCAGCTTCAGGATCTGGCCTTCTAGGGAACAGTCAGGGTTGATTTCTTTTAGGGCTGACTGATCTGATCTCCTCGCAGTCCAAGGGACTCTCAAGAGTCTTCTCCAGCACCACAATAATGGTTGCCCCCCTACAAGGACCCAGGGGTCCTTTCGAGCAGGAGCTCAGGGGAGCGCAGCTCCGGGAGTTGGTGCCAGCTCCCCCCCCCCCTGCAGGGGAATGCCTGCTTGTGTCCTGGCTGCAGCAAAATGACCCCCGTCCCCTGGAAATGTCCTTGTTCCTCCGACCAGCCTTCTGAAGGCTTCAGCCACCACTGAAGCTATCCTCCCAGAACAGTGGTATTTCTGAGGCTTGGATTAGTAGCTATCTCCTCTCTGCCAGTTCTTTCTTTCTTTCTTTCTTTCTTTCTTTCTTTCTTTCTTTCTTTCTTTCTTTCTTTCTTTCTTTCTTTCTCTCTCTCTCTCTCTCTCTCTCTCTCTCTCTCTCTCTCTCTTTCCTTCCTTCCTTCCTTCCTTCCTTTCTTTCCTTCCTTCTTTCCTTCTTTCTTTCTTTCTTTCTCTTTCTCTCCTTTCTTTCTTGCCTTCTGACATACTTCTGGTGATGTCAGGTGGTGTGGCATATGCAAATAAGTAATGCTAATGACTTATGCTAATGAGCTCCTGCACCTCTTTTTCTACGAAAGGACCCCTGCAAGGACCCATAAGTAGAAAGTTGGGGTGCAATCACAAATTTCCCCCGTTGCCCCTCTGTCTGGACAGCCCTGAATCAATGGCTGCCTTAGGTGTGCAATAAAATAAAAATTCCAGTAGCACCTTAAAGACTAACAACGTTTATTTCAATAGGAGCTTCCATGAGTCAGAATCCTGCAATAGGCCACATTGGTTAGGCGGCACCTGGGCAGTTCTGGAGGCCTCATTTTGGAAAGGGTGTGGACAAAATGGTGCGGGTGCAGAGGAGAGTGATGAGGATGAACGGGGGGGGGGGGGGGGGGTCCTGGAGACCAAGAAGCCCTGCGAGGAAAGGCTGAGGGACTTGGGAATGTTCGGTCTGGAGAAGAGGAGGCTGAGGGCAGACATGACTGCTCTCTTGAAGTATCTGAAAGGCTGTCACTTAAGTGGAGGGCAGGGAGCTGTTCCTGTGGGCAGCAGAGGAGAGGACTCGCAAGAATGGGCTTAAATTAGTGGTGGAGAGATACTGGCTGGATATTAGGTGGAAATTTTTCAAATGAAGAGTAGTTCAGCAGTGGAATTGGTGGCCTAGGGAGGGCTCCCCCTCACTGGCAGTCTTCCCGCAGCGGCTGGACCAAAACTTGTCAGGGATGCTCTAGGCCGATCCGGCGTGGAGCAGCGGGTTGGACTAGATGGCCTCTGCGGACACCTTCCAACTCTATGATCTGATGAGTCACAAAAGGGAGCCATGACTCACAGAATCTCCCGTTGAAATAAACGTTACAACAAAGTTTGAGTCCAGAGGCACCTTTAAGACCAGTGAAGTTTAATTCTGGGGATAAGCTTTCGTGTCCATGCACACTTCTTCAGATGTAGTGAAACAGACTTCCTCAAGCCTTACATATAGGTGGTGTGGGGAGGGGGTTAGTTGCCAGGAAAGGCTAGTTAGAGTCGAGATGCATAAGTAATTGGGTGATAAGTATAGCTATGATTGGGTGAAAGCAGTTGGTAAGACCCGTGAAAGGCTGCGGTGGCTGGCTCAGAGGTTAAGACTCTGAGTTGCAGACTGGAAGGTTGGTAGCTCGTCAGTTCGAGACCCGAGTGCTGCGTGACGGAGTGAGCTCCCGTCTCTGGGCCCAGCTCCTGCCAGCCTAGCCGTTCGAAAGCAAGAAATTGCAAGTAGATAAATAGGTACCGCTTCGGTGGGAAGGCAACAGCGTTCTGTGCGCCTCGGCGTTTAGTCATGCCGGCTACATGACCACGGAAAAAGTCTTCGGACAGCACTGGCTCTTCAGCTTGGAAACGGAGATGAGCACCGCCCCCTGGAATCGAATTTGACTGGCTTTCGAGCAAGGGAAACCTTTACCTTTACCTAAGACTGGTGAATAGCAGCAAATTAGCATCCAGATAATGAAAGAGTTAACAAGCAAATGTGAGAACTAAGCTTCAGTAGCTCCTTTAAGACCAACGAAGTTCAATTTCGGGCTGTCCAGCTGCCACTGGATTTTTAGTTCCATTTTTCTATGATGGCCATCCCTTTGCAATAGGAGTGGGAGCTCTTTGCCTCAGCGGGTCCCTACGAGCCCTGCATCCTTGCGTGAAAAAAAAAAGTTCTGAGCCTCTGAATGACGTTTAGTTGGTTGCTTTCCACTCTGTATGCAGAGTCGTTGATATTCCTTGTTTGACGAGGCCGCCAGATTTAGAGAGAGGGAAGGCATTAAAGCAATGAATGGAGAATCACGGGTGTCTTTATGACCAAAGGGAACATCTATAAGTAACTGTCTCTCTGTGCATCTTAATGTCTCCATGAAATGCTAGCCGCATCAAAATATTTTTTTAAATGATCCATACCCAGTCTCGTTGTTCGTGATTTCAGACTATGGTTTTTAAAAGGCTCTTTTTCATGCGGCTTTTAAAACATTTACGATTGGATCCTGATTTCATTTGATGGGCTTTTTTTTATCGCGGCTGCTAACCGTCGGTTATGCCTCGTCTTCGATTTCTTTGTCCCCCCTCGTTCGTTTTTATTACCCCGCAACTTTATTGTTTATATTGCAAACTACTTCAGATATATTTATAAGGAGAGGCAGAACATCCGTATTTGAAATGAACGGACCAGACTCGCTTCCCTGACCGCATCTTTAGGAAGTGAAAGTCACCAAACAGGCTTGATACAGTGGTTCTATGAACAGCCTAAACCAGTATCATAATGCCCCTGTATAAATTGATGGTACAACCTCATTTGGAATACTGTGTGCAGTTCTGGTCACCACACCTCAAAAAAGAATATTATAGCACTGGAAAAAGTGCAGAAAAGGGCAACTAGGATGATAAAAGGGTTGGAACACTTTCCCTATGAAGAAAGGTTAAAGCGCTTGGGGCTCTTTGGCTTGGAGAAGACGGCTGAGGGGTGACATGATCGAGGTTTATAAGATTATGCACGGGATAGAACAGGTAGAGAAAGAGGTACTTTTCTCCCTTTCTCACAATACAAGAATTCGTGGGCAGTCCATGAAATTGCTGAGCAGTCGGGTCAGAACGGATCAAAGGAAGTACTTCTTCACCCAAAGAGTGATTAACACACGGAATCTACTGCCACAGGATGTGGCGGCGGCTACAAGCATGGAGGGCTTCAAGAGGGAACTGGATAAACGCATGGAGCAGAGGTCCATCAGTGGCTATGAGCCACAAGGTATAGATAGGAACTCTCAGTCTGGGGCAAGGGATGCTCTGTATTCTTGGTGTGTGTGTGTGGGGGGCAACAGTGGGATGGCTTCTAGTGTCCTGGCCCCACTGGTGGACCTCCTGATGGTACCTGGTATTTTTGGCCACTGTGTGACAGAGTGTTGGGCTGGATGAGCCATTGGCCTGATCCAACATTGGTTTCTCTGATATTCTTACGTTGTTATGTGTGCATAAATACATACGAAGCCACCTTCTACTGAATCAGACCCTCGGTCCATCCACGTCAGGATCGTCTACTCAGACTGGCAGCTGCTCTACAGGGTCTCCGGCTGAGGTCTTTCTCGTCACCTAGTGCCAGATCCTTTTATTTATTTAATTAGATTTCTGACTCACCCGCCCCTGCATACAGCAGGCCTCAGGGTGAGCAACAACACAATATAAAAACATCTATAAATAATTATTAAAATTTTTTTAAAATAAGACTAATCATAATACACTAATCATAATAGGCAGATGGCGCATGCGATGCGATTTCGTCAGAGAAAGGAATAATCATCAGCATTGGGGAAAGGCCAGAAAGGGAAACCGAAGGGAGGCCCATCAAGGAAACCATCTTTCTCCTCAGTCAGGAGCTTCAACCATAGGCCTGGTGGAACAGCGGTTTTACAGGCCCCGCAGAACTGTAAGACATCTCACGGGTCCGGGATCTTGAGATGCCGGGGATTGAACCTGTGACCTTCTGCATGCAGGCAGATGCTCTGCCACTGAACCACAGTCCCTCCCCATAAGTGATCTGGCTGCTGCTAAAGCAACATTTTGAAAAATTTGCACGGGCCATCAAATATCTAGCGGCCAATCAGGAGCCTTGCTGGGCAGAGGCCCCGCCCACATTCTAAAAACTTGGCAGGCACCAGGAAACATGTCGACGGGTGCCGTAGTGCCTCCGGGCACCACACTGGGGACCCCTGCATTAACAGAATGGATCCGTGGGGTGCACCCCGAAGTACCCACAAGCGTCCTTATTTTCTGACATGTCAAAAGGTGGGCATTCTGAGGGGGCACATTTCACCCTGTCCAGCATTTTAAGAAAGTCAGACATCCTGCTTTAAGACAAGGTGGATCTTACTATTGGAGTGCGAGCGACTCAGCATGCCTGGACACTGGGGGGGGTGCTATGTCACTCTAAGGGGTTTATAGGTGTTGGATGGGATGCCTCTCTTTGTCTTAACCTGCCCTCTGCCCCCTTACCATCTCTCTCCCTTTGTCCTCTCACTCTCTGCACATGGCCTTCCTTGGAGACATGTGTCTCTGCAGGTTTCTCTTCTAGAGGCAATACCTTCATTCCTCCACATACAGGACACTAGATTATCTGTCCGCCGATAGAGATGGTACTCTTTAGCTTAGGTTTCTCTCTCTCCTTTCGACTGCGAGATGAATAAATATTGATTATTTAAACCTTTACCATACACTTCTTGGGAGTTTTCGCCGAGTATTTAATATAGCAGAATATAAGAAATGCAGCACACGTGTGTGTATTAGCTTGAAAGATAAAGTTTACTAAGTACTTAAGGAAAAGGGAACCGGGGGGGGGGGGGGGGGGGTTCAAAATGAGAAAAGTCCCAACTAGCTCTCTTATCGACATCTTGTCTCTGTCGTGGCTAAACCTTGTGTCTGTGCCCCAGGCGAGAGTTAGAACAAAGGCATTAAAATCTCCTAAGCCTCCACCCCTGGGGTATCCTCAAATCTACTGATTAGCCAATAGACAATTCCAATTACCAACTTCCTTTGAATATTGTCAGCTATACTCTGGCGGGATGGACGTGGAGACTACTCTGTTGGCTCTAAGCTAACTAACTAGGAAATTAGCATGCACAAACGTATTAACTCTTTCGTGACATCAGGGAAAGAATTTGTACACATCCCAACGGTTTTACTTCTGTATTCGTTTGTTTTGTTGTCGAGTCACAGCTGACGTAGGGACGTTCAGAGGTAGTTTGCCTTTGCCTGCCTCTGTGTAGCAGTCTTGGATTTCTCCTTGGTGGCCTCCCATCCAAGTGCTAATCAGGGCCGACCCTGCTTCGCTTTGGAGATCTGACGAAATCAGGCTGGCCTGGGCTACCTAAATCAGGGTTTTATTTTATGGCACGCAATATTAGAAGGAGGCGGAAGAGGAGGAGGAAGAGGAGGAGGAGGAGATTGAGTTTATACCTCACCCTTCACTCAGAGTCACAGAAGGGCTTACAATCTCCTTTCCCTCCCCCTCCCCATAACAGCCACCCTGTGAGGCAGGTGGGGCTGAGAGAGCTCTGAGAGGACTGCTCTTGAGAGGACAGCTCTGAGAGAATGTGTGACTGACCTAAGGCCACACCGGCAGCTGCATGTGGAGGAGTGGGGAATCTAACCCGGTTCTCCCAGAACAGAGTCCGCCACTCTTAACCACAACACCACATTGCTATGACTGCGCAAACTGCTGAATTAACCAAATATCCCAACAATTATTAACTTCCCCCTTACATTGCTCTTCTGCAGAGCTCTCAATTCCCTCCCCTCACCCTGGGGATTCCATCTGGCATCTTCTGCCTGTAGCTGAGAGCTGCCTACAGCTGCCAAACAACAAACAATCAAAATGCACCAGGCAGCTGCCAGCGTCCCCCTGTTAATGAAACCCCCTGGGAAGCTTCCGACACACTCGGCTCTGCCTCTGTTGCTCCCGGGGACCAAAGATGTTCGCTTCTGATCGGTGTCGTGGCTACTCTTAACCAGATTATCAATTAGGACACCTCCTCTCAGAGCCTCAAAATCCTAATTTTTGGTGGGGTGGAAATCTAGAACGTTCATATAGGGAAGAGAGAAGAAGAAGAAGAAAGGAGGAGGAGGAGGAGAAGTGATGGGATTTATACCCCATTCTTCACTACCTGAAGGAGTCCCAGAGCAGCTTACAATCTCCTTTCCCTTCCTCTCCCCACAACAGACACCCTGTGAGGCAGGTGGGGCTGAGAGACCTCTTTCGAGGACTGCTCCTGAGAGAACAGCTCTGAGAGAACTTGTGACCGAGCCAAGGTCCCACCTGCAGCTGCACATGGAGGAGTGGGGAATCAAACCCAGTCCCCCCAGATTAGAGTCCGCGCTCCTAACCACGACACCAAACTGGCCACTGCACTTCCTCCTCTTTCTCGCAAAGAGAAGCAATCCCGTTTCGCTTCCCGTTGGCTCTCAGGCGGGTAAAAGAGGTGTAATCCCACCCCCCCACCCCCATTTCTCCTCTTCTCTGACCTACTATTCGGCAAAACCGAAAACAGACAGACTGGGCCTTTTCTGCTTCATTGGTGAAGAAAGCGAGAATCACTGCTTTCTTTAAGTTCCTAGTCCTTATGGGCGCAATAATTGGTTCAAGAGTGCGCGAGCCACATCTCCTGCAATCGCCTGGAGTGCCTGAATTGGATTTTTCCCTGTGTGAAAAATGACCAGCTTCACTACAGGATTATGCAGCCTTGGCCGTTGTTCTGTTAGCCGTGTCTCTCAATGTGTCCCTCCCACGCGTGGCCGGTTGACAGAGGGAAGTATAAGGCGCTGTCCCCGGGGAACGACTTCCAGACAGTGGCATGCAACAGCTTAGTGCTGAGAGAGGGAGAAAAGCACTTCTTTCTCTGCTTCCTCCATCCCATGCATAATCCTCTCATCTCTCTCCAACTTTGTGCAGCAGTCTGGGAGGTGCAAAGTGATGGGGGAATCATTGTGTGATCTGTGGCCTTTATTTGTAGGGTTAGCCAACAATTTGTAAAATATGCAAAGCCAGACAGCCCAGGGGTGTGTGTGTGTGTATGTTTGTGACATGTTGTCAAGTCCTTTCTGACTTCTGGTGACCTTATGAATCAAGGTCCTCCAAAACATCCTCTCCTGAACAGCCTGGCTCAGGTCTTGAAAACGGAGGGCCTTTGTGGCTTCCTTGATCTGAGTCAGTCCATCTCCTATTGGGTCTTCATCTTTTCCTACTGCCTTCAACTTTTCCTAGCATTATTGTCTCTGCCTATGAATTAATGGCCTCTAAAATGTCCTCCTATCATTAACAGCCTCGCTCAGGTCTTGCCAACTGAGGGCCTTTGTGGCTTCCTTGATTCAGTCGACCCATCTCATGTTGGGTCTCTCTCTTTCCCTGCTGCCTTCAACTTTTCCTAGCACGATCGTCTTTTCCAGTGACTCTAGTCTTCTCGTGATGTGAGCAAAGTCCAATAGCCTCCGTTTCGTCATTTAAGCCTCTAGGGAGAGTTCAGGCTCGATTTGATCGAAAAACCCAGATCTAGGGGACTGGAATACTGTATCTCTCTTTGTAGTGTTATATAAAACCTGCAGAGCACCTTTGACCGGCAAGCCGCTGCAGAGACAGGACAGGTCCCATTACCTAAGCCAGTGATGGCTTTATTATGCATGTCACCTTTATTGCTTTGGTAAGTGATGGATGCCGTCTAGCCTCAGAGGACCTTGGCCCAAGGTCAGATGCTCTGACGATCCCAGACCCAGAATCGTTTGTGGCCTCATTGTTAACAGAATGTCGGGGCGGCAGAAGGAGATGACGGAAACTTTACTGCCACATTTAATCAATGCCAGGAGGCTCTTAAAGAAAAAAAATAAAGGGTGATAATGAACAGGAGCCTTTAGCGGTGGGAGCAATTGACCTTCAAACGATACAGATGACAACCTGTTAGGGCACCGTTCGTTACTAGGAGGCAGGGATGGTTCTGAGCGGCGAACAGTGTGCCGTGACCCAGGTAGGATTCCTGAGTGTCTTGTCAGGGAAGTGGTCTTCGCTAGTGGCCAGCCCCCACCTCTCAAGGGCACAAAACCACATGCCCACACACACCACCTTTTGGTTTTGTCTTTGACTGATATGGATTGCCAATTCAGAGTGTTGCAGATTGTGGAGGGAAATGGGGATGGTGGTGGCTGCAGATCAGACTGAAGAGGAGGAGGAGGAGGAGGAGGAGGAGAGGAGGAAGAGGAGATTGGATTTATACCCCACCTTCACTACCCGAAGGAGTCTCAGAGCGGCTTACAATCCCTTTCCCTTCCCCGCCCCACAACAGACACCCTGTGAGCAGTGTTCCCTCTAAGCTGAGTTAGAGTGCGCCAGCTTACAGTTTTTTTAGCCTCCTGCCCACCCATTTGGAAGTATGGTTTTCCCTCGAATTACAGAGGTCCCGCCCCAATGTGCCTGACATGATGACGTCACTTCCGGGTGATGTGAAAACACGCTGGACCAGCAAGGACTCCCCCGCCCGGTAAAGGACAGGTAACACTTGGCAACCCTAAATGGAAGAGTGATTAACATGTGGAATTCTCTGCCACAGGAGGTGGTGGCAGCTACAAGCATGGATGCCTTCAAGAGGAAATGGGATAAACATATGGAGCAGAGTCCATCAGTGGCTATTAGCCTCAAGGTCTAGATAGGAACTCTCAGTCTGGGGCAAGTGATGCTCTGTCTTCTTGGTGCTTGGGGGCTGGGGGGCAACAGCGGGAGGGCTTCTAGTGTCCTGGCCCCGCTGGTGGACCTCCTGAGGGCACCTGGTGTTTTTGGCCACTCTGTGACACAGAGTGTTGGACTGGATGGGCCACTGGCTTGATCCAACATTGGCTTCTCTTATGTTCTTATGTAAGTTAGCAGAGAACTGGAAAATCTGGAGCCCAATTCAGGTCCCTCAGAGGCTATTTGTCACCACCCGTGGATGACAGCTGTGAAACTTTTTGTCTACACAATTGAATTAATTGGCTTCCCGGCTCTAATTTAGTCGGTCTAACAACTCGGGTTATAATTGGATTATTTTATCAGGCAGCTAATTAGACTTTTGGTATGAAGCGGGTAATTGGGTCCTGCATGGCTGGACTCAACAGGACTGTCGTTCATGATAGGAAAAGTTGGTGGTACGCGTGTCTGAACGTAAGAACTTAAGAACAGCCCTGCCGGATCAGACCAGTGGTCCATCTAGTCCAGCATCCTGCTTCACACAGTGGCCAACCAGTTCCTCTGGAGGGCCAACAGCAGGGCACAGAGGCTGAGGCCTTCCCCTGAGAAGAGCCCTGCTGGATCTGTCCAGTGGTCCATCTAGTCCAGCATCCTGCCTCACACAGGGGCCAACAACAGGGCAGAGCAGCTGAGGCCATCCCCTGATAAGAACGTCTGAAGAGCCCTGCTGGATCAGACCAGGGGTCCATCTACTTCAGCATCCTGTCTCACACAGGGGCCAACCAGTTCCTCTGAACAGTCCACAACAGGGCAGAGAAGCGGAGGCCTTCCCCTGAGAAGAACCTCAGAAGAGCCCTGCTGGATCAGACCAGTGAGGGTCCATCCAGTCCAGCATCCTGTCTCACACAATACCCAGCCAGTTCCTCTGGAGGTCCAACACCAGGGCATAGAGGCCCGGGCCTTCCCCTGTAAGGGACCACGGCCTACAGCATAATGTATTTTGGATTGCATTTAACATCGTAATGTGTGGATGTGACCAACCCAGGAGCGGCGGGAGAACACGGAGACCCACAGAGCTGACTTATACTGAATCTGAATTTTGGTCCATCAAAATATCGCCTACTCGGACGGGCAGCGGCTCTCCCGAATCTTAGGCAGAGGTCTTTCCCGTCAACTACTACCTGACCTTTTTAACTGGAGATGCCGAGGGCTGGACTTGGATGCCTAGAAGATGCTCTACCACTGAGCCACAGCTCCTCCCCTTAAGCAGAAAGCTGTCTAAACACGCATGAAGCTGCCTAATATTGAATCCAGCCATCAGTCCATCAGTCAGTACTGTCTCCTTGCCTTGGCTGCTCCCCACTTATAGGCACCCGACTTATGGGCACCCGACGGTCAGACCATCGGTCTGATCCAGTGTGCGTGCTCTTCCAAGCTCTTCGGAAACCCCAGCAAGTGACATTGGAAAGCTGTGTGTTGCATAGTGCCTGAGGGGTCCTGCACAAGCATTACTGGCCATGTGCAAGTATTTACCTGCACGTACATTAGAAAGGAGATTGCTCATTTGTACATTTTATTGTCTGAAGGGAAGGAACAGACTCCTGATGGATGACAGTTCTAGCAATCCTCGCCAGATGTTCTAATGGTACACCCAAGAAGGAACAGCTTAGGCTGAGTGACTGATCAAGAACTGCTAAGGTGGGATATCTCGTGGTCAATGGTGAATGTTGGAAAGCATAGATCTAGGTGGGTTGCCATGTTGGTCTGAAGCAACCGAACAAAGTTTGAGTCCAGTGGCGCCTTTGAGGCCAATAAAGTTGAATTGTGGGTATAAGCTTTCATGTGGATGTATGCTTGCACATGGGGTTGTGAGGTCCCTACCTGCTGCTGGTGGGGGGATTTGGGGGGCATTCTGGAGGTGGGTGAGGATGCTGTCGATGCAACAACATCACTTTTGGAAGTTACATCATTGTGTTAGTGATGTCAGGTCAACGCTCTACTTTTTGGGCAAAGGGAAAGGGAAAGGTTTTCCTTGCTTGAAAGCCAGTCGGATACGACTCTAGGGATGTGGTGCTTGTCTCCGTTTCTAAGCTGAAGAGCCAGTGCTGCCCAAAGACTTTTCCAAGGTCATGTGGCCAGCACGACTAGATGCCGAGGCGCACGGAACGCTGTTACCTTCCCACCAAAGCGGTACCTGTTCATCCACTTGCAATTTCTTGCTTTCAAACTGCTAGCAAAACTCTATGGTAAAAGCAGCTACAAACCATAGAGTTTTGCCCAGGAAGTAGAGTGTCATCCCCAACGTCACCAATGTGATGACTGCACTTTCAGAAGTGATGTCATCATGTCAACGACATCGCCGAGGCACGTCTTTTTTGGGGGTGGGGTTGCCTCCGATGGCCAGCTGGGTCTAGAAGCAGGGTATCTCCCACCCACCACCTGAGGGCTGGCAAGCCCCCATGCAGGTGGGCAACAACTGGAGGAAAAATTGATCCGTGCTTCATGGTGTCTCCACTCTGGCACAGCTGCATTTCTTTAAAACAGAAAGTGCCAGTTGGTTGCCTAAGTGGTGTAGTTTAGCCAGGAGAAACCTCCGTGGTGGCTCAGTCAAGCGTGTCCAAGAAAACCCTCTCGCTCAGCCCTTGTACAGCTACACTGACGCTGTATATGCCCTGTGTGCAGACCTGATTCTTGGACACAATAGCACATGACCGTTCCTGTTTGCAACCGGAGGACCCCTTTGCCGAATGCAAGCTTAACATTCCGTGAATGTCTACGAGCCCAGCTGAGGCTAAAAGACAGCACCCAGGCCTGTAGCTACAGTGGGGCATCTTGGGGGCTGGGCCCCCCAACTTACCACCCAGCCCCCCGACTTCCCATCCAGCCGGTTTATTTTATTTTTTGCGTGCCCTGCCAGCACCCTCATTTCTCTCTCTCTCTCTCGTTGCTTTTCAAAACTTTGACTCTCTCATCACGCCTGGCACAGCCTGGATGTATGTCTGGGTGCCCCCCAACTTATTTAAATGCCCCCCGGAAGTCAAAAATCCTGGCTACGGCCCTGACAACACCTCTTCAGAAATCACGAGAGCATTGTTTCTACAGAATTGTTTCTACTGAATTGTTTCTGTTGATCCTGTTGAAGCCACAAAAAGCAGAGGGATACAAAACGCACACAATTCATCATCCAGCCGGAGCCGGGTGACAGTTGGCTCTTGCCGAAGGGCACAGCGGGTACCTAACACCTGTCAATTATGGTCGGACCCAGTGTAGGTGGCAGATTCGTCTCAACACCTCCAGGAGGGCAATTCGTCTGCGAAGTCACCGTTCGTAATCTTTGTTCAGCTCAGTGGAGCTGGCTGACAAACGCTAAGTTCATGTCTTGGGCCTGCCTCCTATTGGAACATCATATTGTCAGCCTAAGAAGGCCCTAGGGGTCAGTCTAAATGCCCTGCTTGTATTATCTGACAAGGGCCAAGAGGCAGGCAGGCATTATTGCCCGATGATGACGTACACTGTGTGGGAGGATGCTCCAGTGATGGATGTGCATTGGACAATATGCTTGTGTGTAAAGTGTTTTCCAGTTGCAACTGACTCGTGGCGACCCCAGCAAGGGGTTTCGGGGCAAATGTGGAGCAGAGGTGGTTTGCCATGGCCTTCCTCTGCAGAGCCTTCCTTGGAGATCTCCCTTCCAAGTACCGACCCTGCTTAGTTTATAACTTAAGGCCACCCCAGCAAGGGGTTTTCGAGGCAAATGAGAAGCAGAGGGGGTTGGCCATCGCCTTCCTCCGCAGAGTCTTCCTCGGTGGTCCCCCTTCCAAGTACCGACCCTGCTTGGCTTACAACTTAAGGCCATCCCAGCAAGGGGCTTTCGAAGGAAGTGAGAAGCAGAGGTGGTTGGCCATGGCCTTCCTCTGCAAAGCCTTCCCTGGAGGTCTCCCTTCCAAATGCTGAGCCTGCTGAGCTTTCAAGATCTGACAAGACCGGGCGACACCATGCCACCTTCCGCGCTGGACAATATAGATGGTCATTATTTGAATTTATAATCCCGTTGCCACATAGGGGGGATGGGACTGATCATATGTCGCAAGCCAGGCCCACCAATCCGCACAACCTCCAGCATTGTACTGATGAAGACAGGGACGTGCTCGCACCTAATTTATTTTTATAACAAGGATCTTATTCTCCCTCCCCCATCATTGCTGACTGCCGAAGGCTCTGCACCATTTGTGCATCACATATATTTATTCTGCAAGAGCCCGTCCTGCTCTGCTTTAAAAAACAAATATGCTTTTATGTGCTTTCGCTTAAAGGCTTAGTAAGGAAATGTCATTTTTCCTGCTGATTTTTAAAAAAATATTTGTGTTCTATTAAAACATGTGTCGAGCTGCTCGGTGCACTGTCTGCACCTCAGAATATAACTCCACCCCTGGGAAATGTGATATGCGTGGCACACTGCTGCTGGACTTTGGGTGTTGATGCATGTGTATTGTAGAAACAATGTGTCCCTCCCTCTCTCGCCTGACACTAGCTCTGACTTTCCTCCCCTCTCCAATTCTTCAGTGTCTACTGCTCGCCAGCTTATCACCACCAGTTTTTGCACTGCAGTTTGGGTTGCTGCACCCTGAACTCAGCAGTTTTGTTGTTTGCAACAGATAGGCATTTGAGACATTTTTTTTCAACTGCCCAAATTATCTCTCCTGCTCATCCAGAATTTGGAATATTTTTTTGCAAGGTAGAAAGCTTTCCACAGTTTGCAGTAGCCAAAATGGTGGCCACCCATGTTGTACAGATTTTATAATTTACACATGGAACGGCCTTTAGCTGTTAGATTTAGTGATAAAGACATATGTGTAAGTAACAAGGATACCCATGCACAAACCCATGAAACTGCCTTATGCTGAGTCAGGTGATTGAAAGTCAGCATTGTCTACTCGGACTGACAGCCACCCTCCAAAGTCTCAGGTCTTGATCTTTCACACCACCTCCTACTACCCTTAAACTGGAGATGCTGCAGATTGGATCAGGGACCTTCTCCATGGAAGTCATAGGTCCTTGACTTCTCCCCATGGAAAGGACTGAGGTGTGGAACCACTGTATGTGTCCCATGGTATTTTCCACTCCCCCCTTTCTAGGATCTTCACGTGTGTTTCTCAAGAGCCCCTTTCCCAAAGTGATGTTGCATTGCAAGCTCTGCAGTTGCTGGGATATGTGAGCAAGTTCCTTTCTTGATGCCATGAGAGAATTAATGTGTTTACTTATGCAAGCTAATTTCCTTGTCAGTTTGCTTACGGACCAATAGAGTAGCCTGCACGTCTTACCTGCCAGAGTCTGAGTGGCAGTATGCATAATAAGTAGGTATTGGGGTTGTCTATTGGTTACTCAATAGAGCTGAAGATGTCCCAGGAATGGAGGCTTTGAAAGTTTTACTGCCCTTTGGTCTAACTCTTGCCTGGGGCTCAGACACAAGGCTAACAGTTACTTCAAGAAGTTGTTAAGTTAGAGATGCTAGCCAGAATGTTTTTTGTTTTAAACTCCCAGTTTCTTTTTCCCTATGAGTAATTAGTAAACTTTACTTTTAAAGCTAATACACATGTGTGCTGCTTGCTTGTTTTACTCAGCTACCTTAAATAAACTCAACAAGAAGGTTATGGGCCCAGCACGCTTCCAGCAATCCACTTTATATAATTTTGGGATTTTAAAAGGCAGCTTGGAGCTCTTAAGAATATGCGTCAACTGAGCTCTTTGCCAAAGCCTAATTCAAGAGAGGCTGCCAAGTTTGTTGTGTGGAGACACTCAGTGGTAAAACCTGTAGAAATGGTATTTCAGCTGCTTGAATCCACACCCAGGCTTCCATGACCTGAAAAGCCACATACTGCACACCGGATAATCATGCCAGTTCCACAAACTGTGCAAATAATGTTTGACTACAGTTTACCAGAGATGGGTCATCACTCATGCCAGGTTCAGATGCTCCATCTGCCTTGCACAGGAGTGAGAAGGAAGTCATAGAATAAAGCTAGGCAGGGTATATCATAGAACAGTGCATTCCATAAGAAAGTGTCCTGAATTTGTAAAGACGTTCCTTTTTCCTGTCCTTTGGAACCCTCTCCTAGCTTAACCCCTATCTCTACCCTCTCTGTTTTTAACCAATTCTGCTGCTCATTTCTAGCATGCTTTCTTTTTTTTGCACGGGGATTGCGTAGCAGTCATTAAATCCTTGTGTTGCATCCAGATGACGCCTCTTCTCCTAGGGTTGCCAGCTCTGCATTGGGGAACACCTGGTGATTTGGGGAGTGGAGCCTGAGGAAGGCGGGATTTCAGTGGGGCATAATGCGATACAGTCCAGCTTTCAAAGTGGCCATTTTCTCTACATGAGCTGATCTCTGTTGCCTTGTAGGGTCACCAGGTCCCCTCAGTTTGCCAGCAAGAGGATTTAGGGAGCATTCTGCGGGTGGGCAAGGGACTACATCACATTGCGTCCCTGATGCAATGATGTCATGTGGAAGTGGCATCATCTTGTTGGTGACATTGCAAACGACACTTAACATTTTGGGCAAAACTCGATGGTTTTTCGGCCTAAAACCATAGAGTTTTGCCCCCAAGAAGCAGAGCATTGCCACGAGATGTCCCTGTTTGGGGGCGGGGCTCTTCCCCCTGGCCAGCTGGTTGGTGGTGAGCAGAAGCCCGAAAAATCGGGGGAACCCTTGGCTAGAGATCAGTTGTAATCCCAGGAGATCTCCAGCAGTGCTCCTTCAAAGCTGCACACATGAGCTCATTAACACAGGAAGCCCCGCTCAGCAGCAGTCTGGAGCCGTTCACAGGGTCTTGCACTGCCCATTGCCCATTTTAAGATTACAGCAGTTCTATTCTGCTCAGGATGTGAACTGTTCTGCTTGGGGGGGGGAATTAGAGGGAACATTGAGCCACCACCAGGAGACCGACAACTCTAGCTTCTCCCCATCTAGTTGAACTCACTCTGCCAGGAAGTGAGGAATGAATAGCTAGTCTTTTAGGGTCCCTGTATCTATCTTTGGCATCTGCCCCCAGGTAAACGCATTGGGCAGAGCTCTTAGGGTGCAGGATCCTTCTTGAATAGAGATTAAGGAACGCGGAGGGCCCTCGCTGTCTCTGAGGGGATCATGAAGGGCGTAGGATCCACGTCAGTCCCGTGGGGCTGTCCGTTGGGGTCTTCATTCATCTGGGACACTTCGGTGGAGCCCGCCTCGAAGCCAGGCACGGTCTGAGCGGCGTGGACAACGTGGACCTTGTTGCGGGCCTTCTTTCTGAGCAGGCAGCTGAAGACCTTCTTGAAGCCCTTGCGGAAGTGCTTGGAGACCAGGGCGTAGACGATGGGGTTGAGGCAGGAGTTGGCATAGGCCATGCAGTGGGAGAGCAGCCGGAAGGCATAGGTCGTCTGGTTGAAGGGGAAGTCTCCGTAGAGGTAGCGGAGGACGACCACGTGGTAGGGCAACCAACACAGGCAGAAGAGAACAGTCACGATGATGATCATCTTAGTGACCTTGCGTTTGGCCTTCTTGGACTCGGACATGTCCTCCACGGGGTCCACGGCTGTCCACAGGTATTTAATTGTCCGGGTGTACGAGAGGCTGACGATCAGTACTGGGATCATGTATCCGAAGGTGAAAGTGCTGGTGTCCATAATCTTCCGCCGCCATTCCTCCCACCCTGGCACGCAGATGTAGCTGCCCTCCCACTCTATCAGGTCGTAGTAGCTCAGGTAAGGCCCGGAGAAGACCACAGCAAGACCCCAGATGACAGCCATGGCCGCCACCGCGTTGCAGGGGGTCCGCAGCTCCCGGGAGCGCAGTGGGTAGCGGATGGCCAGGTATCTGCCAAAGAAGTCACATGAACACATGAAGCTCCCTTTTACTGAACCAGATGGACCCTTGGTCTGAACCAGATGGACTCCAGGGTCTCAGGCAGAGATCTTTCACATCACCTGCTGCCTGGTCCCTTTTTAGCTGGAGATGCCGGGGACTGAACCTGGGACCTTCTGCACGCCAAGCAGAGGCTCTGCCACTAAACCACAGCCCCTCTCAGGCGGAGGTCTTTCCCATCACCTCCTGCCTGGTCCTTTTAACTGGAGATGCTGGGGACTGAACCTGGGACTTTCTGCACGCCAAGCAGAGGCTCTGCCACTAAACCACAGCCCCTCTTTACAGCTCTCCAGGGTCTCAGGCGGAGGTCTTTCCCATCACCCTCTACCTGGTCCTTTTAACTGGAGATGCTGGGGACTGAACCTGGGACTTTCTGCACGCCAAGCAGAGGCTCTGCCACTGAGCCACAGCCCCTCTTTACAGCTCTCCAGGGTCTCAGGCGGAGGTCTTTCCCATCACCTCCTGCCTGGTCCTTTTAACTGGAGATGCTGGGGACTGAACCTGGGACCTTCTGCACGCCAAGCAGAGGCTCTGCCACTAAACCACAGCCCCTCTTTACAGCTCTCCAGGGTCTCAGGCGGAGGTCTTTCCCATCACCTCCTGCCTGGTCCTTTTAACTGGAGATGCTGGGGACTGAACCTGGGACTTTCTGCACGCCAAGCAGAGGCTCTGCCACTAAACCACAGCCCCTCTTTACAGCTCTCCAGGGTCTCAGGCGGAGGTCTTTCCCATCACCCTCTACCTGGTCCTTTTAACTGGAGATGCTGGGGACTGAACTTGGGACCTTCTGCACGCCAAGCAGAGGCTCTGCCACTGAGCCACAGCCCCTCTTTACAGCTCTCCAGGGTCTCAGGCGGAGGTCTTTCCCTGCTGACTGGTCCTTTTAACTGGAGATGCTGGGGACTGAACCTGGGACCTTCTGCACGCCAAGCAGAGGCTCTGCCACTAAACCACAGCCCCTCTTTACAGCTCTCCAGGGTCTCAGGCGGAGGTCTTTCCCATCACCCTCTACCTGGTCCTTTTAACTGGAGATGCTGGGGATTGAACCTGGGACCTTCTGCGTGCCAAGCAGATGCTCTACCACTGAACCACAGTCCCTCCCCTTGAACCACAGTCAACCACGTTAGCGATCACTGAGGATGCCTGGGCCAGTTAACCTCTCTCAACCTGACCTACCACTCGGGTCACCAACTCCAGGTTGGGAAATTCCTGGAGATTTGGATGTGAAGCCTGGGGAGGAAAGTGTTTGGGCAGGAGAATCCACCTTCCAAAGCTGCCATTTTCTCCAGGGAACAGGTGTCTGTCATCTGGAGATCGGCTGTATACCTGGGAGATCTCCAGGTGTCACTTGGAGACTGCCAAACCCACCTACTGTAAACAAAACAAGGGGGTAATGTCCTTTGTCGGGTTGGGCCGTGTGTGACATAAAATGTAATGCCAGGTTCTGGAGATATAAACTTTATAAAGGACACAGGCAAACCCAATCAACGGTATTATTTTTTTAACTCAAAATATGAAGTAGAGCAATCGATTTCCTGGGGAGCCCGCAGAAGCCCCAATAACTGTATTTAATCATATGGAAGACTAGGTTTTTTCCAAGAGATACCATAAAAGGGAGAGTACATTACATTTCCCTACATACCTTGTGTTTGTGGGCCGACTAAGAGTCCTGGACAGGCCAGTTCTGGCCCCTGGGCCTTATGTTTGACACCCTTGCTCTAATCTATCCACTTACATTAAGGGCAGGTACTGAGAAACTGGGACCGATTTCCCACGAGGTGCTGCTCCGATGTTGTTCTTCCCTTTGCTCTGATTGCATGCTTGAATTTCCCACTATTTGCCCCACATCGCATTTTGACCCGCAGCTTCACCCGAATTCCCCCACGGCTTCAATGATCCTGTTTTTTGAGGATCACTGAAGCCATGGGGGAATTCAGGTGAAGCCGCGGGTCAAAATGCAGCGAGGGGCAAATAGTGGGACATTCAAGCACACAGTCATGGCAAAGGGAAGAATGATGCTGGAGCAGCGCCTCGTGGGAAATTGGTCTAGGAGTGCCCCCCGATAAATTGGTGGTTTGTGTAACATTTAAACATTTTAGATCTCGTTTTTTTTTTCAAAAACAAGGTTGTGGGGCACAGCAGAATGTGGCGGTGCCCCGCGGCCTCAGCACCATCCTGAACACAAATCCCTTTCCCCCAGTGCCGTGTTCTGCCTCAGGGTCAGCAAGAGATGACAAGCGGTTGATAGAGACCGTCTGCTTTCTCATCTCACTTTCCCGGTAGGAAGGGAAACATGATGTTTGTTTGGACAGCTGTCTCAGGTTAGCAACAGCTAAGCGGACAGGTTGCTTGTTCTGGCATCAGCTTTGAAGGAAAGGAGCCGGCGGGGGTGATGGGGAAGGGATTAGAGGGCCTGAGATATTGGGCCTTGCGTCAGTGGATCAGTCTGAGTGACGGGCCGGGGGGAAAGGGGAGAGGGCGCCACATATGACGCTCACCCTGTGCATTGGCCCTGCCCGGTACCAGCAGGAAATAAAAATTCAGTACGGGTTTGAATGCTGTAACATCTGTTCTGAAACCGCTAGTAAGAGAGCTGCCAAGAGCCACCACCAGCTCCTGGGGAAAGATGCCCCGTGGTGGCAGAAAGTGCTATCAAATCGCAGCCAACTTATGGTGCATCTGGTGGCCTTTTTCAAGGGAAGAAGAAGAAGAAGAATTGGATTTATACTCTGCCCTTCACTCTAAATCTCAGAGTGGCTTACAATCACCTTCCCTTCCTCTCCCCACAATGGACATCTTGTGAGGTTGGTGGGGCTGAGAGAGCTCTCAGAGAACTTTGACTGGCCCCAGGTCACCCAGCTGGCTTCATGTGGAGGAGTGCGGAATCAAACCCGGTTCTCCCTATTAGAGTCCACCGCATCTAACCACTATACCAAGGAGACAAACAGGTGGTTTCCCAGAGGTGCCTGCCTCTGCATTGCAACTTTGGACTTCTTTGGTGGTCTCCCATCCAAGTACTAACCAGGGCTGACCCTGCTTAGCTTCTGAGAGCTGATGAGATCGGGCCACCCAGACCAGGGAAGATGAACTGGGGTGGTTTGCCATTGCCTGCCTTTGTGTAGCCATCTTGGACTTCCTTGGTGTTCCCCCCTCCAAATACTACCCTGGGCTGACCTTGCTTCACTTCTGAGATGTGATGTGATTGGGCTAGCCTAGACCATCCAGGTAATAATTATCGTATGGCACTGTGCGTAGAATAGCCAAGAGATCCTAGGATCATCTGGCAGCTACGTGTTCTAGCTCTTTACCATCATGCACCACTAGGTGGCGAGCTAGACTTGTTTTTTAAGACAAGAGATGCTTCAGAGGTAGTTTGCCATTGCCTGCCTCTGCGTCACAACCCTGGTATTCCTTAGACGTCGCCTTTCCAAATACTAACCAAAGCCGACCCTGCTTAGCTTCCAAGATCTGACTGGATCGGGCTATCCTGGGCTATCCCGGGCAGGGCAGGCCATCCAGGTCAAGGCAAGAGATGCTCAGAGGTGGTTTGCATAGCAACCCTGGACTTCCTTGGTGGTCTCCCATCCAAGTGTTAACCAGGGCAGACCCTGCTTAGCTTCTGAGATCTGACGAGATCAGGCCAGCCTGGGCCATCCAGGTTAAGGCAAGAAACAGAGGTGGTTTGCCATGGCCTTACTCTGCATAGCAACCCTGGACTTCCTTGGTGGTCTCCCATCCAAGCACAAACCAGGGCCAACCCTGCTTAGCTTCTGAGTTCTGGTGAGATTAGGTCAGCTTGGGCTGTCCAAGAAAGGACAATAATAAAAGTGCTGTCAAATTGCATCTGACTTATGGCAAACCACTCCAGTTTTCAGGGCAAGGGACGTTCGAACATGGCTTGCCATTGCCTGTCTCTGCATAGCGCCCCTGGACTTCCCTGATGGTCTCCCATCCAAGTACTAATCATGGCCAACCCTGCTTAGCTTCCATGAACTGACAAGATCAGGCTAGTCAAAGTTGGCTTCCCTGCAGATGTGTTTAAAGGATTGGGGAAGAGACAGATGAGAAAGAGAGGGCAGGAATTCACACAAGGTAATGATGGTAGGGTTACCAGCCTCCAGATGGGAGCTGGGGATCCCCTGGAATTACAGCTCAACTCCAGATGACAGAGATCCGTCCTCCTGGAGGAAATGGATACTTTGGAGAGTGGATTCTAGAGCAGTGTACCCCACTGAGGTCCCTGTCCTCCCCAGCTCCACCCCCAAATCTCCAGGAATTTCCCAACCTGGCAAATGTGAGCCCCTCCCCTGCTGGTGGCCTAGATGGTGGTAAAGGAGGTGGGACCAAGTATGCTGAGCATTACTACCTTACTGCCAATTTAATTCAGATGGTATCTAGAAGGTCTATCCCCTTTCCTTGGCCCGAATGGGGGTCTCCGTCTAACTACCCATTCGTCCTTGCCAACTTTCCCCGGTTATCCTGCCTGTGTTAAACTGCTCTCAGTCAAGGCTGAATTCTGAAACTGTCAGGACTTGACTCTTCTCAGCTAGGGCTGAAATCAGACTCAATTCAGTCAAGACAGAAATCCGACTAACTCTCCCTAACGTATGGCTCTCAAGTCTCTCTCTGCCCAGCTGATGCCAACCATCTTGGAACAGCCTGTCACTCAAGGCTCTCTGGCTCTGTGAAGAATCAACCCTTCACAGTCCTTTATCTGTTTACACAGCACTTCTGAGCTACAGAGGGATTGGCTATAAAATGCTGTTACAAACATAGTTTTAAATAAAAGACAAGATCTGTTGGCTACGTTAAAACAAATTATCGGGATGGGGTTTGGGGAACTTGACGTTGGCATTTTGAGAAGTGTTCTGGAGGGGCAGCTGTTCCAGGTCTACGTCACCTGCCCCGGAGACCTGGGTGTTTTTGGTGGGGAGTAGAGACACACACACCCAGCCCTGAGTTACCTGTCCACGGAGACGGCGGCCAGTGTGAAGCTGCTGGCGTACATGGTGAGGTAGATGAAGAAGTGGACGGCCTTGCACATGAAGGAGCCGAAGACCCAGCCCTCCAAGGAGTAGATAGTGGCCTGGAAGGGCACGCAGAAGATGATGAAGAAGAAGTCGGCCAAGCTGAGGTTAAGGATGAAGAGGTTGGTGCTGTTGTGACCCATCTGCCCATTCCTCAGAAGCACAGCCAAGACCAGGCTGTTGCCAACCACGCCAAGCAGAAAGATGAGGGAGAAGATCACCGGGACGATGACGCTGGCCGGGCTGAACTGGGAAGTGTCGGAGCCATTCCAGTGTCCAGCTAAGCCGGCAAAGTCCTCGGGTTCCGTCATGGTCATCTGCAGTTACACAGGAGGAGAAGTAGCGAGACGGTGATGAGGAAAAGGGGTCAGAGATTAGTTAGTCCAGGATGAGGGGCAATGGGGGCAGGTGCCCCCCAACCATCTATGGGCCTGCCCCCCAGGAGGGGGGAAGAAGAGAACGTCTGGAGCACAAGCAGCTGGTTTTTGGCAGCAGTAGCGGCTCCTATAGGGGGAAGGTCACCCTTTTGTTTAGCCCCAGCAGCAGGGTGGCAGTGGTTCTGGGGCCCCAATCAGGACTTCTGCCCAGGGCCCTGGAATCATTAAGACTGGCCCTGAGACAGTGTGGTATAGGGGTTAGTATTTTGGTGTAGAAGCTGGGAGACTTGGGTTCAAGATCCCCACTCTGTCATAACAGCTTTCTGGTCGACCTGGGGGCCAGCCGCACTCTCTCCCCCTCTGCCTTGCAGGGCTGTTGTGAAGATACCACGAGGAAGAACCCAATGCCAAAACCAGGACGAATCTGAGATCCTTGGAGAAAGGGCAGGATAAAAAAAATGCAGATAGCGTTGGACTAGACCTGAGTTTGAATCCCCGGATGGCAGTAAAGCTTGCTGGGGTGGCCTTGGGGCAGTTATTTTCCATCTCAGCCTTACCCTACCTAACAGGGGTGTTGTGAGGATACCGTGGAAGACGGGAGGACCACATATGCCAGTTGGAGGAAAGTCAGGATAAAAATGTACCCGATAGGATGGTAGGAAGGCAGTGATCCCATCAGGGCTGTTTTGGGTTGGGAAAATAGCAGAGGCAGGAAGGCCAAAGCCCCTCTTTCCAATCCAACAGGGCCCTGATCCAAATTGGATCCCTGCGTACTTGGGAACTGAGTTCCCAGCTAGCAGCTGATCCATGGAAAAACATAATGTGCCGTTTAACCCTGAGCCGCGTCCCTTCACTTGAAAAGCTTTATGCGCAGAGGGATTTCATTTTCACTCTCCTTCCCACATCGCAACCCAATTGCAAAGTCCTTTCAAAAGGCCCCCGCGGGTGTTCCAAGTGGATGCACCATTCTTTGGGTCCCGTCCAAAGATCTCTTGAGTTCCTAACTAAGTCCGAATGCAAACTGCAAGTGGTGAATTTCTGCCTCGCAAATGAACTGCATCCCAGCATTCGGATTCGGCCTCACTCCAAGCATCTGTCCGGGCACGGATTTTAATCTGAATATTTGGCAAGGGGGGAAACGAGTGCTCGGCACTGAGTTACAGCTCGGGGGATGTGATGGGGAGGGAGTCTTGTGTTTGCGACAGGTCTGTAGCCGCTGTGAATTTAATGCCCATGTCTCGGGAGCTCAGTTTCCCCAGCAAGCTGATGGATCACAGCTGGGCCGAACCGTTCCCACTCCGGCAATAAGATTCAAGTGCTAGATCAAGACGCATGCCAAGAAAATTGATTTTATTACACTGCAGAAATCTACAGCGGCGACGTCTGTCCGTCGCTCCGACGGCGTTCGAACTCTGCTGAATAAAGGGCAGTGTTGCGCAAAGGTGAGTGAGAGAGAGAGAGTTATAATCGCCCGTCTCCCTTGGCGCATGGGTCTAAGACAACAGTCTTAATGTCTCCATGCGTATTTCCAGAGGTTTTTGGAGTGCCTCTTGCAGCTTTCAAGGACAGCTCTGAGTGTGTCTCAAGTGTTTGGAGTTATGTGATGTAGAGTTCTGGCCAGCAACTGATTTTTAACAGACCGTATCATTAGAGAGCCACCACAGTGCAGTGGTTAGAGCAGGCATCCCCAATGTGGTGCCCATGGGCACCTAGGCACTGCCCGCACCTTTTCTGGCACCCGCCAAGTGTTCTTTAGAAAGTGGGCCAAATGGCCCTTTTGCCCAGCAAGGCTTCTGACCAGACATTTGAGATTTGATTTGCTCTGTGGATTTCTTAATTTTTTATTTATTTATATTTATTATGCTACCCCTCCCCGCGGTATGTTGCAAGGAAGAAGAAATTGGATTTATACCCCGCCCTTCACTACCTGAAAGAGTCTCAGAGCAGCTCACAATCTCCTTTCCCTTCCCCTCCCCTCCCCGCAACAGATACCCTGTGAGGTAGGTGGGGCTGAAAGAGCCCTCTCGAAAACTGCTCTTGAGAGAACAGCCCTGAGAGAACTTGTGACTGACCCAAGGTCACAACAGCGGCTGCACGTGGAGGAGTGGGGGATCAAACCCGGTTCTCCCAGATTAGAGTCCGCGCTTCTGAACCACTACACCAAACCGGCAGCAGCTGACACCACCTCCCAAGGATCTTCCCTGTGTGACTGAAGATAAGCTGCAGTGGCCATTTTGTGGCTGGCTCCGCTTCCTGCTGTGGCCATTTTGGGGCCGCCATTTTGTGGCTCCGCCCACTACACTGTACCAGGATTCCAGAGGTGCCCGCAGACCCAGAAAGGTTGGGAACCCCTAGATTAGAATGTCGGACTTGAATCTGGGGTACCAGGGTTCAAAATCTCTGCTCTGCCACGGAAGCGCGCTGAGTTACCTCGAGCTGGTCACACACTCTCAGCCTCACTCGCCCATAGAGTTGTTGTGAGGATAAAACTGAGGACAGGGGAACTAGGTAAGTACTGGAAACAAAGTTAGAATTCAGTACCACCTTTAAGGGGCCTGCAGTGGTTAAGACACTGAACTGCAGGCTGGAAGACCGGCAGTTCGGCAGTTCAAGACCCGAGTGCCGCGTGACGGCGTAGGCTCCCGTCTCTGGCCCCAGCTCCTGCCAGCCTAGCCGTTCGAAAGCAAGACATTGCAAGGAGACAGATAGGTCCCGCTTCGGTGGGAAGGCAACAGCGTTCTGTGCACCTTGGTGTCCAGTCGTGCCGGCCACGTGAGTGACCCAAGGTCACGCCAGCGGCTGCAAGTGGAGGAAGTGGGGAATCAAACCCAGTTCTCCTGGATCACAGCCTGTGCTCCTAACCACAACACCGAACAGAGACAGGAGAGTAAACAGGAAGAAAAACCTCACCGTTTGCCTGTCTCTCACTAACTTGTTAGCAAACACACGTACGCATCCCGGAGGCTGGGGCTTGAGCCTGCATCTAGGCCTTCTCTTCTGACTGTAAGCTGGTTTTGGTCCCCTGGGGGAACGCGTTTCTCAGTATCTTGGCTTACACGCGAGAGTAAGCTGCCTGGAGAACTATGCCAAAGGGTTAAAGAGACGTCTGCCTGCATTCTGGCTTGGAAGGAAGCCCCCGAATTGCTCCCCGGAAGTCAGAAGGGGGTGACCATAGCAGCAGCACAATACCATACAATAATTAATTAATTACTAACCTGGGCATCCCTGCTTAGCTTCCAAGAGAAGAAGAGGAAGAGAAGGAGGAGGAGATTGGATTTATACCCCGCCCTTCACTACCCAAGGGAGTCTCAGAGCGGCTTACAATCTCCTTTCTCTTCCCCTCCCCACAACAGACACCCTGGGAGGTAGGTGGGGCTCTGAGAGAGCTCTTTCGAGGACTGCCCTTGAGAGAACAGCTCTTGTGGCCCTTTCTTAGACACCCAGGGAAATGCTGATTGCCACTTTGGGATCAGGAAGCAATTTTTCTCCAGGCCAGTTTGGCTTGAGTTCCTGGAGGGTTTTTTTTTTGGGGGGGGGGTCATCTTCTGGGCATGGGACAGCGGTCCCTGGGGGTTTTGGGGGGGAGGTATTTGTGGATTCCCTGCCCTGTGCAGGGGGTTGGACTAGATGACCCTGGAGGCCCCTTCCAACTCTATGATTCTCTGAAAGATCTTACGACTGACCCAAGGTCACACCAGCAGCTGCATGTGAAGGAGCGGGGAATCAAACCCGGTTCTCCCGGATTAGAGTCCACGCACCTAACCACTACACCAAACTGAAAAGATCAAGCTTGCCTGGGTCGTAGAACCGTCTTTATCAACACAGCTTCTTTAACTGGGCCTGCCAGGGACCAAACTCCAGACTTCTTCCATGCAAGGCATCCATGCTACTATTTGAGTCCTGGCTCAGTTCTCAAAGGAATTGCAACTGACTGCACAGGTTACCTGCTGTGCTTGAATCTCGGAGACCTTCTTTCAGAGACCGCACAGGCAATGGACCTTAGCTCCTCTTCCCTCAATCCGTTTCCTTTTCTAGATGTGCCTCTTAGAGCCAAAGTCGCTGCAGCGTGATGCATTCTAGTAGCTCATCGTCATAAATCTGGCTTCAAAAACCGCAAGACTCCTAAACCAGTGTGAGAGCACTTTAATCTTCCAGGGCATTCCATCGCTAGCCTAAGAGTGTCAGTCTTCAAACAGAGAAGCTTCAAGGGGAGATTACAATGGGAGCTTATGGAACTTGTGGAACTCATTCACAAGTTCTGAACAATGAACACCCTAGAGCTGAATAGATACATAGGATTTTTTTTTATCTCACTACAGATGCTGATTTTTTGGGCCCGAGCATTTTCCCCTCTGCTCTAATCGAGCTGATTCCAACACCCTTCCCACCTTCTGACCAGAATAAAAGGACTCCGAGATCTCCATTTCTACTCGACTCGTATCTGACGAAGGGAGCTCTGACTCTAAACTCTGGATAGTTTTGAAGATGCTAGCGGACTCCAATCTAACTGTATTACTGCAGACCGACACGGTCACCGTCTGAAATGAAGTTTATCACGTCAGAGGCTAGAAAAGTCCCTTTCCGGCTTCATAGAGAGCCACTGCTAGACAAATTGCATTGCCTCGGGCCAGCGGTTTTCTCAACACAGTATCAATTCCTTGACTTGAATTCACATACAGTAAAGCACACAAACCCCTCCAAAGCAAAAAAAAGGATAGAGAGGACTGCAAAGGGAAGAGCTAGAGGTTTCCTAATTCAGATCAAACCCTTTCTAAGAAAGGAGTCCAGATGAATTCAGATTGGGTGGATTTTATCCGACGGAAAAGTCTGTTCCGGCAGTTCCAGAGGGCAGCTGTTTCGACATGCCGTCGAACAACTCGATTCGAGTCCACGAACACCTTGAAGAATGATAAGATTTGGGGAGGATGTGAGCTTTCGAGAGTCAACGTTCCTCTAAAGGAGGGAGCTTGGACTCTAAAAGCTCACACCCCGACTCGGCTGCAGGACTCAAATCCGGTTGTCCTGGCAGGTCATCGTTGTAGGAGTCCGAGAAGGAGCAGTCCGGACTGCTCATTCAGAAGGCGTCCTTTCCGGAGTGCTGTTGATTCTGTTTTGGAGGCATTATTATTGGACCCATTGCACAGAAGAGTAACTGAGGGTTTTGCCAAGGTTTCTCCTGAGCTGCCCCATTTTGCAGATGGAAGGTTTGATTTTAGGTGGGGCGCTCTTTGGGATGTGGCCTTTGACCCCAATCTTGGGCCCAGGCATTCCCGTGTATTAGCTGTCCAGAAAGGACACTACACCAGTGTGGTGTGGTGGTTAAAGAGTTGGACTGGGATTTGGGTTCGAATTCCCACTCGTGCTATGGCAGCTCACTGGGTGACCTTGGGCTGGTCACGCAGTCTCAGCCTAACCTACCTCACAGGGTTGTTTTGAGGGTAAAATGGAGGGACAGAGAGCGATACAAGCTGCTTTGGGTCCCCATTGGGTGAAAGCCAGGATATAAATACAGTAAAATTTAAAAAGGAAATGCCTCTGAGAATGTGCAGAGGGTCTTTTCTCCCTGCCGACAACCACGATCTCCCCCCCACCTTAGAGAACCAGTTTGGTGTAGTGTTTAGAAGCATGGACTCTGATCTGGGAGAACCGGGTTAGATTCCCCACTCCTCCACATGCAGCCAGCTGGGTGACCTTGAGTCAGTCACAAGTTCCCTCTGAGCTGTTCTCTCAGGAACAGTCCTCACCCACCTCACAAGGTGTCAGTCTGTTGTGGGGAGAGGAAGGAGATTGTCAGCCACCCTGGGACTCTTTTGGGTAGCGAAGGGTGGGGTATAAATCCAATTTCTTCTGTTCTTCTCTTAAAATCGGGGGGGGGGGGGAGTGTGAGATTTTCAAGTCAGCTCTCTCAGAACTTTTTGTTTTAGAAATTCAGCCGCCACTCTAACTAGGGAACATCCCTCCGCACGCTCTGGTTGCCACATGTTTCCACAAGCCGCGCTCCTCTGCCTTAAAACCACTCCGGAGGGAGAAACCGAGCCCCTTTCCCTGCCAGGAAAACTGTGCTGTTTCTTCCTGTGGCAAGCGACCCTCCAAGATGCAAGAGCGTGGCCAGCCAAAGGCAGTGGCCACTTTCTTCTGACCACTCGGCTGGTGGGGCCCGTCTCTCCCGAAACCCAGAGACCAAAGCCTCCCTCTCTTACGACTCCGGGCACACACACCTCCCAGGGACCGGACCTACCTTCTCCGGAGGCGTCAAGGCAGCTCTTCTTCTCTCGGTTCACGCCTCCCCTTCCCCTTTGCCTGGGGTCTCAGTTCTGGGCGAGACTGCAGCGGGCTTCTGCCCCCGAGGTGCCCTGCGCTGGCACATCCCAGCTGAGTCTGTCCCTGCGTGGTGCCAGCTGCTTCTCTATGCTCTCTCTCTCTCTCTCTCTGCTGTGCTCTGTCTCTCTTGCCAGAGGGCCCCCCCCTGCCAGTCCAACTTGCTCCTCCTCCTCCTCCTCTTTCTGTCTGGTAACACCCCACATACCTCCTCTCTCTTTACTCTGTACTCTTTACTTACCACAAATTATGCAGTCGAGTTTCCCGCAATCTCTTCTTCTTCTTCTTCTTCTTCTGTTCCCCCCAGTGGCTGTGGCACAGGCGTCCTGTACATTTGTGGCATGCGGTCCCCGATGCCGCATCCACGATATCCCCCCCCCCGCCGACCCTCCACGATCGTGTTCCCCAAATGCCCCTTGCTATGTTCTAGTGGTGCCAGCCAATGCTTCCTGGAAGCTGTGGAGTCTTGTGAGCAAAGATTCGACTTTTTGTGAGCTACTGGCTTTAAAGCTGGGAGCAGGCGGTTCGGCGACCGCATAAATCTCTGGAGCTATCCTTCCCGAGCTAAGGCAATCCGTGTGAGCCGGAGGCTAACAAGCTGGGAGCTAACTCACACTGGCTCAGCTGAGAGGGAACACTGGTGCCAGCCTCCAGTTGGGGTCTGGTGATCCCCCGGAATTACAGCTCATCTTGAGGCAACAGAGATTGGTTTCCCTGGAGAAAATGGATGCTTTGGAGGGGGACTGTAAGGCATTATACCCTTCGAGAAGACCCTCGCCTCCCCAAACCCTGCCCTCCCCAGGCTCCACACACCCCCAGTCTCCAGGAATTTCCCAACCTGGAGTTGGTAACCCTGCTGGTCAGCTGTAAATTGGGAGTAGAAAACCCTAGCCTTGCTTCTTTTCCCAAAGCACTATAGTGTTCAAAGGATGTGTTGCTATGATTTATCCCCCACCCCCTCTTTCTCAATAACTAGACTGTTTGATGGCGCACAACCAGTGATGGTCATTCTGGATTAGGAAGGGAATTGAAAACAAATCAGCCAGTATCATAATGCCCCTGTGTAAACCGATGGTGCGA
This sequence comes from Lepidodactylus listeri, assembly GCA_029233225.1. Lineage (NCBI taxonomy): Eukaryota > Metazoa > Chordata > Lepidosauria > Squamata > Gekkonidae > Lepidodactylus > Lepidodactylus listeri. The sequence continues at coordinate 13,185,406 of JARCFY010000022.1, read as the reverse complement.
CCTCATTTGGAGTACTGTGTACAGTTCTGGTCGCCACACCTCAGAAAGGATATTATAGCACTGGGAAAAGTGCAGAAAAGGGCAACTAGAATGATAAAAGGGTTGGAACACTTTCCCTATGAAGAAAGGTTGAAGCGCTTGGGGCGTTTTAGCTTGGAGAAACGACAGCTGGGGGGTGACATGATCAAGGTTTGCAAGATTATGCATGGGATAGAGCAGGTTGAGAGAGAAGCACTTTTCTCCCTTTCTCACAATACAAGAACTCGTGGGCACCCTTGAAATTGCTGAGCAGTCGGGTTAGAATGGATAAAAGGAAGTCCTTCTTCACCCAAAGAATGATTAACACGTGGAATTCACTGCCACAGGAGGTGGTGGCGGCTACAAGCATGGACGGCTTCAAGAGGGAATTGGATAAACGCATGGAGCAGAGGTCCCTCAGGGGCTATTAGCCATAAGTTACAGATAGGAACTCTCAGTCTGGGGCAAGTGATGCTCTGTATTCTTGGTGTGTGTGTGTGGGGGGGGGGCAACAGTGGGAGGGCTTCTAGTGTCCTGGCCCCACTGCTGGACCTCTTGAGGGGGCACCTGGTGTTTTTGGCCACTGTGTGACAGAGTGTTGGATTGGATGGGCCATTGGCCTGATCCAACATTGGCTTCTCTTATGTTCTTATAGATCCCACTATCATCAAAACCATCCTGGGGAAAGAATACCTATTCCACCAACTGCTTAGAAGCTGTTCCGTTGGTCGCCTTCTCTGTAAAGACATCCTGTAGTGTTGAATGGTAGTGTCTGCAGTCCTGGAGACAGGGATGCCAGCCTCCAGCTGGGACCTGGGGATCCCCCGGAATTACAGCTCATTTCCGGGCTACAGAGATCGGTTCCCCTGGAGAAAATGGATGCTTTGGAGGGACGACTCTGTGGTACCATACCCCACCGAGGTCCCTGTCCTCCCCAGGTTCCACCCCCGAGGACAATCGGGGGCCTAGAGACCAAGAAGCCCTGCGAGGGAAGGCTGAGGGACTTGGGAGTGTTCGGTCTGGAGAAGAGGAGGCTGAGGGGGGACAGGATGGCTCTCTTGAAGTATCAAAAGGGCTGTCAATTCAGTGGAGGGCAGGGAGCTGTTCCTGTGGGCAGCAGAGGAGAGGACTCGCAAGAATGGGTCTAAATTAAGGGCGGGAAGGTACCAGCTGGATCTTAGGAAGAATTTGACAGTAAGAGTTGTGCAACAGTGGAATCGGCTGCCCGGGGAGGTGGTGAGCTCCCCCTCCCTGGCAGTCTTCAAGCAGCGGCTGGACAAACCCTTGTCAGGGATGCTCTAGGCTGATCCTGCATTGAGCAGGGGGCGGGACTAGATGGCCTGGATGGCCCCTTCCAACTCAGGGATTCTAGGATTCTACTTGCCAGAGCTGGCCCTCCTTCACTTCCGAGATCTGACGCGATCAGGCTTGCCTGGATGGCCCACATCCAGGCCAGGGCCTGTAATTTTTATTCTTCTTGTCCGAGGCCCCGGCCTCGCTGCGACAAAAAACCCGATCACCGTTGACAAGGCAAACCCTCCCCCCCCCCCCCCCGCTATCAGTGAGGGCCCAAAGACGTCTCCATTAATTGGGAGTCCGCCGGTAATTTCAGCTCATTAAAATCGGCCGTTTCCCCGCCTTTTTTTAATACAAAAAAGTCGCTCCGATTACTTAACCGCTGATAATGGCAGAGAGCATTGTTTCCTGCGAAGGCGGAATACGGTCAGCGAGTCGACGCGCTCGGAGCTGCGGCAAACAAAGGCACGGCGATTTCTGCGTGGGAAGAGCAGCCCAGTTTGCACGGAGGGCGCTGCAGTTCGGAGGCTGGCGATGACCGTCCACCCTCCTTGGAGGGGGCTGGCTCTCGCACGACTGTCGTCATGTGCAGGGGTCGCGGCGCACAAACCGGACCTCCTCTGCTTCTTCCTGCGTGAGTTTCTCCCACTTCTGTCGGCCGGTGATCCCAATTAGTGCGGATCTTCGACTATGCCTCTGTGCCATCTGTGTGGGTTCGATAAGCAACGGATGGACAGATGGCGTTGAAAAGTGGCGCCCAGGCAAGAGTCGGTGCGCAGAGACAAAACAAAGCAATAATAGAGCCAGGATTCATGGAAAGGAAAAGCAAAAATAACCCAGGGAAAGACTATGTCTTAGTGGTAGAGCCTCTGTTTGGCATGCAGAAGGTCCCAGGTTCAATCTCTGGTACCTCCAGTCAAAAGGACCAGGCAGCGGGTGATAGAAAGACCTCAGCCTGAGCCCCTGGAGAGCTGTCAAGAGGGGCTGTGGCTCAGTGGCAGAGCCTCTGCTTGGCGTGCAGAAGGCCCCAGGTTCAATCCCCGGCATCTCCAGTTAAAAGAAGCAGGCAGTAGGTGATGGGAAAGACCTCAGTCTGAGAACCTGGAGAGCTGTCAAGAGGGGCTGTGGCTCAGTGGCAGAGCCTCTGCTTGGCATGCAGAAGGTCCCAGGTTCAGTCCCCAGCAACTCCAGTTGAAAGGACCAGGCAGGAGGTGATGGGAAAGACCTCCACCTGAGACCCTAGGAGAGCTGTCAAGAGGGGCTGTGGCTCAATGGCAAAGCCTCTGCTCGGCATGCAGGGGGTTGGACTAGAGAGCCAGTTTGGTGTAGTGGTTAAGTGCGCGGACTCTAATCTGGGAGGACTGGTCCCCAGTCCTCCACACGCAGCTGTTGATGTGACCTTGGGTCAGTCACAAGTTCTCTCAGAGCTGTTCTCTCTGGAGCAGTCCTCGAAAGAGCTCTCTCAGCCCCACCTGCCTCCCAGGAAGGAGGGGAAGGGAAAGGCGATTTTAAGACACTCTGAGTGAAGGGCAGGGTATAAATCAAGTCTCTTCTCTTCTTCTTCTTCCTCTGGAGGGCCAGCAACAGGGCATAGAGGCCGAGGCCTTCCACTGATGTTGCCTCCTGGCTCTGGGATTCAGAGGATCCGAATGTGGCTCTGAACGCGGAGGTCCTCCTCAGTCACCACAGCTACTCACCACCGATAGACTTATCCTCCATTAATCTGCCTAATCCCTTTTTAAAGCCGTTTCTTCCTGTGGCAATCACTACATCCTCTGGCCACAAATTCCACCTTTGAATCGCTCTCTGTGTAGAGAAGTCTTTCCTTTTGTCCGTCCTGAACCTACTGCCCGTTGGTTTTACTGGGTAGCCTAAAGTTCTGTCTTTTGGGAGAGGGAAAAGAAGTTCTCTTCGTCAACTCCCTCCACCCCGGGCATCATTTTATAAACCTCTATGGCGTCCCCCCCTTAGTCATCTCTTTTCTAAAAAAAAGCCCCCCCCGAAAAGTCCCAGACGCTCCAGCCTTTCCTCCTAGGGAAGGGGCTCCAACCCCCTCGTCATCTTGGTCGCCCTCTGCACTTTTCCCAACTCTGCAATGTCCCTTTTGAGATACGGTGACCTGAACTGCACACACAGTATTCCAAATGAGGCCGCGCCATAGATCTAAACTGGGGCGGTAGAATGTGGGATCCCTTTGCCGGCAAGCCGACTCCTGTTTCTCAGACAGCTGTCCCACACTGCCACCTGCTGCCTTCCCTGGGAATCGCATGCAGCGGCTTAACCCTCTGTTTAGCAAAAGCGGATGCTGCCTCCTCTCTAAGGAGCCCTCCGCTAACTTAGAAACCTTCACAGGACTGCCGAGAGCCATCGTGGGTCCCCAGACAAAGGTTCCATCTGCCCCCCCATGTGACCGTGATCCAAACAAGAAGAGGAGGAAGAGATTGGATTTCTACCCCACCCTTCACTACCCGATGGAGTCTCAGAGTGGCTTACAATCCCTTTCCTTTCCCTTCCCCGCAACAGACACGCTGTGAGATAGGTGGGACTGAGAGAGCTCTGAGAGAACTGCCCTTGAGAGAACAGCTCTGAGAGAACTTGTGACTGACCCACGGTCACCCCAGCAGCTGCATGTGGAGGTGGGGGGAATCAAACCCCAGGTTCTCCTAGATTAAGAGTCCACGCTCCTAACCATGACACCAAAATTATCATAACAAAACAAATCACTTGTTAGTGGCTGTTACCAGGCTGCTCTAATAAGAAAAGGATCCACACGACCATCTGTCTGTGCGTTTGCGGCAGGCATAACTCAGAAAAGCCAGGGGTCTCAAAATTGGCCACCAGTTTCAGGATGATCCTGCGAGTTCCAGGGCCAAAGAAAGATAGGAATCAAAATATCTTGGCAACTCTAGCTTTTCAAAGCACCGTCTTTTGACTGCCGCGTACTCGTTTAGGTCTTCCAAGCCATCTAAAGAGCAACAGTGCCCCCTTTCCCCCCCTCACACTCCCCCCGCCCACCAGCTTTTTGGTTTGAAACATCCAGTCTTAAGAAGCACGCTGTGGAGCGCTACGCCGGAGTGGTGTCGTGGTTAAGAATGTCAAATGAGGATCTGGGTTCGAATCCCCAGTCAGGCTACGGGAACCTCGCTGGGTGACCTTGAGCTGAAGCTACCTCACAGGGTTGTTGTGAGGATAAAATGGCGGCGAGAAGAATGGTGTCAACTGCTTTGGGGAGGAAGGTGGAGTACAAAGGAAGGGGAATTAATCAGTTTGATTTAACAGTCTGCAGTTTTTTTGGGGGGGGGGGTCTGTGTTTCAAACCATGTGTTCCGGGGAAGATCTGAGTTCCAGTCTTCTGGTGATTTCTTTAACATCATAAAGCTGCTGTGAGGGGTGGGATTTCTATTACAGCTGTGATGGGACACTGAAGGAGAGGGGCTTAACCCCCCCCCCCCCAGCAGTTCCCCCACAGTAATCTCGCACCTGGACCTACCATTAATAGTAGTCGGGCGGAAAGAAACAGGCGGGATTTTTAAAAGAGCCGCTCCAGGGGTTGGGGATGGCTACTTTTGAAAGAAAATACGTTTTGAAAGCTAGAAATGAGACGAAACTTCTGTTTAATGTGTCCTTTGGGATGGTTTTGGATCCCAATTAATAATGACATTACTGGCCCTGGAATGCCAGCTATTCCTTTCTCCCACCAGGATTAAACTTTGTTGTTCCTAAAGGGGCCACTGGGACTTAAAAACTTGGTTCTGCTGCTTCAGACCAACCTGAATCAAACATAAAGAGTCTTTTATATGAGAGAAGAAGAGAAGAAGAGACTGGATTTACACCCTGCCCTTCACCCGGGATCTCAAGAGCGGCTTCCAATCTCCTTTCCCTTCCCCATCCCACAACAGACACCCTGTGAGGCAGGTGGGGCTGAGAGAGCTCTTTCGAGGACTGCTCTTGAGAGAACAGCTCTGAGAGAACTTGTGACTGGCCCAAGGTCACACCAGCAGCTGCATGTGGAGGAGTGGGGGACCAAACCCAGTTCTCCCAGATCAGAGTCCGCGCTCTTAACCACTACACCAAACTCGCTTTCACATTATTGGTCCTGGGATGCCGGTTCCTTTCTCCCACCAGAGGGCAGTATAAGCGAAGGAGACCCTCCCTCTCGCAGCTCACCACCTCTTCAAAATGGGATCTTTAATTAAGGCTGCTCTAAGAGGGCCCTTAAGTAGACGAAGAAGAGAAGTGGAAACTGCCCTTCTTTTGGCAACCCGGATTTCTCAAAAAGGACAGACAAGTCTCCAGTTCTTGGTGCCCCACTTTCAGATACACTGCCCCTGTACATGGAGGTTCCAGGCCCCAGCTGCACATTCGAGTTAGCCAGCTGCTTGGGTTGGCAGCGATGGTTGCCAACTTCCTTTTGTCTCCCTGTGCTTGTGCTTTTCAGTGGCAGGCTGCTGTGGCTGGGATTCGCAATGGGTATCGTCCCTCTCACGGCCAGGAAACGCCACCTCTGCTGACTTCGAGCGATCAGGAAACAGGAAGCCGTTTTGCCGAGCAGAGAAATTTTTACCGACCTGGAAGCAGGGGTCAGGATGCAATTTTTCTCCAGGCCAGTTTGGCCGGGGATCCTGGAGGTTTTTTGTCATCTTCTGGGAGTGGGACGGGGGTCACTGGGGGTGTAGGAGGAGGGGGAGGTATTTGGGGATTCCCTGCATTTTGAAGGGGGTTGGACTAGAGAGCCAGTCTGGTGTAGTGGTTAAGTGCGCGGACTCTAATCTGGGAGAACCGGGTTTGATTCCCCACTCCTCCACTTGCACCTGCTGCATGACCTTGGGCAAGCCATAGCTTTGTACCAGCTGTTCTCTCAAGGACAGTTGTCTCAGAGCTCTCTCAGCCCCGCCTACCTCACAGGGTGTCTGTTGTGGGGAGGGGAAGGGAAAGGAGCCACTCTGAGACTCCAAGTGGGTGAAGGGCGGGATATAAATCCAATCTCTTCTTCTTCTGCATGACCCTGGAGGTCCCTTCCAACTCGATGATTCTATGAACCTGCTTTTGTTTAAAAGGCAAGAGCCATCTGGATCTCCCCCACCTGTCAGTCTGGAACCCCAATAGCACCAAGCACCATCGTGCGGACCAGGCACCAGATCTAACACCCTGCTTCAGAACCGCAGCTGAAGGTTGCCGACCTCCAGATGGCGGCTGGAGAACCCCCCCCCCCCCCCGAATTACAGCTTGACCTCCAGGCGACAGAAATCACATGTATTTAATACTTGCTTCTTTAAACCACTTACTTCGCTTCTCCTGGAGGAAACGGCTGCTTTGGAAGGTGGGACTGCATGGCGTCCTACCCTCCCGAGGACCCTCCCCTCCCTAAACTCCGCCCTCCCCAGGCTCCGCCCTCAACTCTCCAGGTCTTTCCGAATCTGGAGTTGGCAACCCGAATTTCTCAAAAAGGGCAGACAAGTCTCCCGTCCTTGGTGCCCCGCTTTCAGATACACTGCCCCTGTACATGGAGGTTCCATTGAAGTACGATGGCTAGTATTTTAAGGCTTTCCCCGGGTCTCCTGCATTGCCAGCAAAAGAGCAAGTGTCTGTAGAAGAGCTGATTTTCGGACTGTCCCCCTCTCTCTTTCCCTTAGCCTGGATTCCCCTGTTTCCTCCCCCTGCTTCCCTCTGCCCCCCCCCCCACATGCACAGCTGTTGGCAATCTGGAGGCAGCCAGCTGGCCCTCTTCACTCCCAGATGTGGGGCTTGTTTCTGCTGAGGCATCACAAGCTTCCTGCTCTCTGTGTGTTGGGTCTGTGGGCTTCGTTCCCGGGAGTTCCTGGCTTCCCAGAACACTCACCCACACGTCTCTCCTTTAGGGGGATCGATCTTGATGAAAGTGGGAAGGGACTGGCCCCTGAGGCAGCCGTAAGTTCTGACCCAGCTTTCTGGCGTGGGAGGGCCGGGGTGCAGCTGGAGAGTCATTCCCCACTTCTGGGGGCACACAGCAGATTGGCTGGGCAAGTTTGATCAGGGAAATGGTGTGCTTGTGTGTGTGTGTGTGTGTGGGGGGGGTGAAATTAAGAACATCTAGTCCAGCACCCCGTCTCACACAGCGGCCAACCAGTTCCTCTGGAGAGACAACAACCAGGGCAGAGGGGCAGAGGCCTTCCCCTGATAAGAACGTCAGAAGAGCCCTGCTGGATCAGACCAGTAAGGGTCCATCTTGTCCAGCATCCTGTCTGACACAGTGGCCAACCAGTTCCCCTGAAGGGTCAACAACAGGGCACAGAGGCCGAGGCCTTCCCCTGTTAAGAACATCGGAAGAGCCCAACTGGTTCAGACCATCTCATCCAGCATCCTGTCTCACACAGTGGCCGACCAGTTCCTCTGGATGGCCAACATCAGGGCACAGAGGCCGAGGCCTTCCCCTGAGAAGAACCTCAGAAGAGCCCTGCTGGATCAGACCAGTGAGGGTCCACCTAGTCCAGCATCCTGTCTCACACAGTGACCAACCAGTTCCTCTGGAGGGCCAACATCAGGGCACAGAGGCCGAGGCCTTCCCCTGAGAAGAACCTCAGAAGAGCCCTGCTGGATCAGACCAGTGAGGGTCCACCTAGTCCAGCATCCTGTCTCACACAGTGACCAACCAGTTCCTCTGGATGGCCAACATCAGGGCACAGAGGCCGAGGCCTTCCCCTGAGAAGAACCTCAGAAGAGCCCTGCTGGATCAGACCAGTGAGGGTCCACCTAGTCCAGCATCCTGTCTCACACAGTGACCAACCAGTTCCTCTGGAGGGCCAACAACAGGGTAGAGAGGCCGAGGCCTTCTCCTGGTAAGAACATCAGAAGAGCTGTGCTGGTAACCAACCAGTTCCTTTGGAGGCCAAGGCTTTCCCCCAGGGTTGCCAGCCTCCAGGTAGAACCTGGAGATCTCCGGGGATTACAACTGCTCTCCAGGTGACAGAGATCAGTTCCCCTGGAGAAAACGGCCACTTTGGGAGGTGGAGCCTATGGCATTATACCTCACTGAAGCCCCTCCCCTCCCCAAACCCCACCCTCCTTAGACTCCACCCCCCCAATCCCCAGGTATTTCCCAGCCTGGATGGTTACCCTATCCCCCGATGTTACCTCCTGGCACTGGAATTCAGAGCTTTAGTGCCTCTGAATGTGGAGGTTCGCTTTTAGTCACCATGGCTAGTAGCCTTCTAGACCTCTCCTCCATGAATCTGTCTCAGGCCCTTTTAATGTGAGGGCTGCCAGGTCCCCCGTGGGGGCAGGGGTTTTCCTGCTGAACGGGCCCCCAATCCACCGGTCCAGATCAGGCCAGCGGGGAGAACCCCGCCCCCAAAGTGCCCAGTTCGGGCCGACTTGCCCAGCACAATGACATCACCCGGAGGCGACATCATCGCGCCACGCACATCGCCGGCCGATGCTCTAGCAATCAGTCTGGAAAACTCTATGGTGCCATAGAGTTTTCCAGGCTGATTGCTAGAGTGCCCGCCGGCGACGTGCCCAACGTGATGATGTCACTTCCGGGTGACGTCGTTGCACTGAATGCGTGAGCGAATGTCCCAGAACGGAACCAACTCTCCCCTGCTAAAAAAGATAAGTCACTCGGCAACCCTATTTTAATGTTGTCTTCGCATGTGGCCGTCACCACATCCTCCGGCAGCGAATCCCACCTTTTAGTCCCTAATCTTGGAAAGGAAAAACGTAGACACGGGTGTAACATACTGTTTGGCTGGGGCGATGGGTAGAGCACCTGCTCAGTGTGCAGAAGGTCTCCGGTCCAGTGTTACCCCCTGTCCCCCCCCCCCCCCCCAGGAACTCCTGTTAAAAGGATCAGGTCGCAGGGGAGGCGAAGGACGTCTGCAGGGCGGCTGCCGGTCCGAGCAGACAAGGCTGACCTTGATAGACCAAAGTCCTGACTCAGCAGCAGGCGGCGACGGAAATTCATGGATCCCCGGGCAGGGTTGGTCCCAACACACGCCCTGTTTTCGTCGCCTCCCCTGGTTTGGATTCTGGAGGCGTTTTGCTAGGGTTTGTGGTCCGCCAGGTTTCCACTCCCTCTTCGAAGGCGTCCAAGTTTTAAAACTCCAGGGCATAGTCTCTGGCGTCTGCGCATGCGTATGAACGCTCAGCTGCCGCGCAGCGCGTTTGACACGCAGCGATCCACGAGGCTGATCATGAACTCTGGATAACCCTATCTACGGCAATTATCCCTTTTCTGGAATGAAGGCACACACACCCCTCCTGCTTTTAAAACCCGAGCCAAGTGGGGCTCTTGCAAAGTGAATTAAGGCTGCGTACCGAAGGCGGGAAAGTCACACAGAAAACCTTCCCTACGCTGTATTCACGTATTTTGCTCCGGGGCTGTTATAAGTATATCCCTATGTCCCCCCCCCCCCACTTGTGTAAGGCTGAAGGATAGATGAACTAATCTGTATTTGTTGCATGGATTGCCAACTTCTTTTTTCCCGAAGACAGCCAGTGTGGTGTAGTGGTTAGAGCAAATGGGGGTCTCCAACCATGGGCGCCATGACGCCTGCCAAGACCTTTCCTGGCCCCCGCCAAGGGTTTTTAGGAAGCGGGTGGGGCCAGGTGTGGCTTTGGCCCAGCAAGGTTTCTGACTTCCTTGGGGCAGCCACCTACCTTGCAGGGTCGTTGTGAGGGAGAAACGGAGCAGAGGAGAATGCTGTAAACTGCTTTGGGTCCTCGTCGGGGAGCCCAGGTTTCCCCGATTCTAGTCGGACACTTTAACCTCTGCTCCCAGCGGGCTCTCAGTAATAAAAGCGTCATAGTCGCAGGTTTGCCGCTCAGTGTCTATTCGACCTGGATATTTCTCAGGTCTAGAGTGGCCAGCTTCGGGTCGGGGGAATACCTGGAGATTTGGGGGGTGGAGCCTGAGGAGGGTGGGGTTTGGGGAGGGGAGGGGCTTCAGCAAGGTACAGGGCCGTAGAGTCCACCCTCCGGAGCAGCCATTTTCTCCAGGGGGAGATCTCCAGGTGCCACCTGGAGGCTGGCAACCCTATTAATGCCAGCTCTTCCACTTCTCATTCATTGGTGGAGGATTCTGAGAAGAGCCCTCCTTGGCTGTCGTGATTTAAAAAACGTGGGAATTGGGAGATTTCCCACTAGAGGTTTCGGATGCCTTCCTGCCATAACCCTACCTGGGATGGTCCCTTGACCTGGGCAAGGGGAGAATGATAACATAAGAACAGAAGAGAAGCCATGTTGGATCAGGCCAACGGCCCATCCAGTCCAACGCTCTGTGTCACACAGTGGCCAAAACCCAGGGGCCATCAGGAGGTCCAGCAGCGGGGCCAGAACTCCAGAAACCCTCCCACTGTGACCCTCCCCCCAAGCACCAAGAACACAGAGCGCCACTGCCCCAGACATAAGAACAGAAGAGAAGCCATGTTGGATCAGGCCAGTGGCCCCTCCAGTCCAACGCTCTGTGTCACACAGTGGCCCAAACCCAGGGGCCATCAGGAGGTCCACCAGCGGGGCCAGAACTCCAGAAGCCCTCCCACGGTGGGCCCCCCAAGCACCAAGAATTCAGAGCATCACTGCCCCACACATAGGAACATAAGAGAAGCCACGCTGGAGCAGGCCAGTGGCCCATCCAGTCCAACGCTCTGTGTCACACAGTGGCCCAAACCCAGGGGCCATCAGGAGGTCCAGCAGTGGGGCCAGAACTCCAGAAGCCCTCCCACTCTTGCCCCCCCCCAAGCACCAAGAATATAGAGCCTCACTGCCCCAGACATAGGAACATAAGAGAAGCCACGCTGGAGCAGGCCAGTGGCCCATCCAGTCCAACACTCTGTGGCACACAGTGGCCAAGACCCAGGGGTCACCAGCAGGGTGAGAACTCCGGAAGCCCTCCCGCTGTTGCCCCCCCCCCCAAGCACCAAGAAGACAGAGCATCACTGCCCCAGACAGAGTATTCTATCGATGCCTTGAGGCTAGTAGCCACAGATGAAGTTCTGCTCCATGCGTTTATCCAGTCGCCTCCTGAAGCCGTCCTTGTTTGTAGCCGCCGCCACTTCCTGCAGCGATGAATTCCATGTGCTAACCTGGGGGAGGTCTAAAGAGGTGCAGCTTGCCAGAAGCAGAGGTGTCAAATGAAAGTCAGGCGGGGGAAAGACGAGTTCCTTCTCTCTCTCTCTGGCTGTAGTTCCTGTGTGGTCCTTAACTTCAAGAGGGGACAAGGAGGCTGGAATTTCGGCCAGTCCACCTCCTGTTTAGACAACAGCTTTTCTCCAAGCATCTCTGCAAAAAAACAGCTTCAGACAGGGACGTACAAGGCCACCTTTTGCAGCAACGATGTAATTAGGCAAAGTATACGGCAGAAATGAGGGAGTGAGCGGGGACCACCCGTTGGGGCAGACAGGAAGAGGGTGGGGTTGTGATGCCACATAAGCAGGATCGGGAGGAGCTGTGCCATGGCTCAGTGGTAGAGCCTCTGCTTGGCGTGCAGAAGGTCCCAGGTTCAATCCCCGGCATCTCCAGTTAAAAGGACCAGGCAGGAGGTGATGGGAAAGACCTCTGCCTGAGACCCATGAGAGCTGTCAAGAGGGGCTGTGGCTCAGTGGAAGAGCCTCTGCTTGGCGTGCAGAAGGTCCCAGGTTCAGTCCCCAGCATCTCCAGTTAAAAAGGACTAGGCAGGAGGTGATGGGAAGAACCTCAGCCTGAGACGCTGGAGAGCTGTCAAGAGGGGCTGTGGCTCAGTGGAAGAGCCTGTGCTTGGTATGCAGGAGGTCCCAAGCTCAATCCCTGGCACCTCCAGTTAAAAAGGACTAGGCAGGAGGTGATGGGAAGAACCTCAGCCTGAGACGCTGGAGAGCTGTCAAGAGGGGCCGTGGCTCAGTGGCAGAGCCTCTGCTTGGCATGCAGAAGGTCCCAGGTTCAATCCCCGGCATCTCCAGTTGAAAGGATCTGGCACTAGGTGATGGGAAAGACCTTCAAATTAGACCTGGAAGAGCCACAACCAGTCTAAGTAGACAATACTGACTTTGATGGACCAAGGGTCTGTGTCGATTAAGGCCTGGTGCAAAGGGCCAAACTCAGTGTGGCGGATGAACGTTTTCCGGTGTTGTTTTTGATTTGAAAAGTTGCCTCGGAGGCTGCGACCCAGAGCGTAAATGCTCACCCTCAGGGGGCGCTTTAACCCCTTTTATTTTTTCTGCGATGGCTGGTTGCCAACCTCCAGGTGTGCCTTGGAGAGCTTCCTGAATGATGACTGATCTCTGGACTTCTGAGATCCGTTTCCCTGAAAACGGCAGGTCTGGAGGACGGACTCAATGGTGTGCCATAGAGTCTAACAGAAACTGAAGCCCCTTCCCAAGCAACTCCCCCATATCTCCAGGAATTTATCCAGCCAGAGTTGGCATCCCTACACCTTTTGCAGGCTGCTTTCCCACCTACGGCGGGCACATTCATTCATTTGTCTTTAACACTGCCCTTGTGCCTCCCCTCCCGCTGGTAACATTCAGGCTTCGGTCAGGCACGCTTCTAAATAATCCACTTTCAGTGCCCTTTCCAACTGGATTTTTGCTGGGCGAACTGGCAAAAAACCAGTTGGAAAGTAGACTGAAAGTGGATTATTTAGTGTGTGGGAGCACAGCCTTAGAGTCTGTGGGGTGAAGGCAAAGGAATTCAAGCGGCATCCAGGGGAAGGGTTGCCAGTTTCCAGGTGGAAGACTGGAGATTGCCAGATATTAAATTGTTCTCCAGATGACAGAGATCCGTTCCCCCGGAGGAAATGGAACAAAGTCTGAGTCCAGTGGCACCGTGAAGACCAACAAAGCTTAATTCTCGGTATGAGCTTTCATGTGCCTGCACACTTCTTCGGATACTTCATCAGGTACAGGCACACGAAAGCTCATATCCAGAATTAAACTTGGCTGGTCTTCAAGGTGCCCCCGGACTCAAGACTTTGTTCTGTTGCTTCAGACCGACACGGCGACCCTCCTGAATCTTTCTACCTATATGTAATAGTTGAGGAAATTCTGTTTCACTGTATCTGAAGAAGCGTGCGTGCCCAGGAAAGCTTCTACCCAGGATTAAACCGTGTTGGAGCCAGTTTGGCATCGTGGTTAAGTGCGCGGACTCTAATCTGGGAGAGCCGGGTTTGATTCCCCACTCCTCCTCATGCAGCTGCTGGTGTGACCTTGGGCAAGCCATAGTTCTGGCACAGCTGTTCTTGAAAAAGAGCAGTTTCTGTCCGAGCTCTCTCAGCCCCACCTCCCTCCCAGGGTGTCTGTTGTGGGGAGGGGAAGGGAAAGGAGTTTGTAAGCCACTCTGAGACCCCCTTGGGTAGTGGAGGGCGGGATATAAATCCAACCTCCTCTTCTTCTTCTTCAACGCACCACTGGACTCAAACTTTGTTCTGCTGCTTCAGACCAACGTGGCAGTCCACCTGAATCTATCTATCTGTACGCAAGGCTTGAAGAAGTCTGTTTATCTGTATCCGAAGAAGTGTGCATGCACATGAAAGCTTCTACCCAGAATTAAACTTTGTTGGTCTTAAAGGACTCAAACTTTGTTCTGTTGCTTCCGATCACCACGGCTGCCCTCCCAGATCTATCCTGGAGAAAAACAGGAGGGGTGGACTCTACGGCATTATACCCTGGCTGAGGCCCCTCCCCTCCCCAAACCCTGCCCTCCAGGCTCCACCCCCCCCCCCCCAAATCTCCAGGTATTTCGCCACCCATAGCGGGCAACCTCATCTCTGGGGCCTCTCAACCATCTCCCAAGTGGAGGGGGAGGTAGTGAAACATGATTCTTCACCAGCCGAGCAGGGGTTAAGTCTCCCCGGAGTTCGGTCTGGCGCCTGACCGGCTGTCAGGGTGTTGGTGGCGATGGGGGGTGGGGGGAGAAGGTGTCAAAATCCCTCCTGGAAGCAAACACTCCCCCCACCCTTGCTTTCCTCCCCTCTCCCAATCTCTCTCCCCTCTTCACACCTTTTAGCCTATCTCGGCAGCTGAAGGTAAACACAGAAGAGCTTCATAGTGCCCCTTCCAACCCAAGTTCCTTCCTGCCAGGATGTGACCCGGGGAGGAGGCGCTGCAGAAGAGCAGAGAGCATGGGTTTGGACAGAGCCAAGGAGCTCTAGTTCAGAGGTGGCCAGGGCTGCCAACTCCGGGTTGGGGAATTCCTGGAGATTCAGGGAGCGAAGCCCCAAAAGGGCAGGTTTGAGGAAGGGGCGATACAATGCCATGGAGCCCACCCTCCAAAGCGGCCAGTTTGGTGTCGTGGTTGGGAGCGCGGACTCTGATCTGGGAGAACCGGGCTTGATTCCCCACTCCTCCACATGCAGCTGCTGGTGTGACCTGGGGTCAGTCGCAAGTTCTCTCAGAGCTGTTCTCTCAAGGGCAGTCCTCGAAAGAGCTCTCTCAGCCCCACCTACCTCCCAGAGTGTCTGTTGTGGGGAAGGGAAGGGAGACTGTAAGATGCTGTCCTTTGGGGAGTGAAAGGCGGGGTATAAATCCAGTCTCCTCCTCCTCTCCCTCCTCCTCCTCCTCTTCTGATCTCTGTTGCCTGGACCCTGGAGGTCAGTTGAAATTTACAGGAGATCTCCAGGCCCCACCTGGAGGCTGGCAGCCCAAGAGTGTTGGTTAGAGTGTCGGGCTAGGGTCTCAGAGACCCAGGTTCCGATCCCTACTGTGTCATAAACTTTGCCGGGTGACTTTGGCCCCACGGCGTGCTCTCGTCCTCTCTGACCTTGCAGGGTTGTTGTACAGATAAAGCGGAGAAAGGGAGAGCTGGGTATGCCCAAGCGGAAGAGCAGGATAAAAACACAGAGACAGCCACACAGTTCTGCATAAACCATGCCTGTTTGTTTGGCATTTGTTGGTTAACACGCAAGCATTGTGGGTTGAATTTCTGTATCTGTCAGAAATACTTGATTCAGTTCATATACTGAAAACCAAAAAGGAAAACTGGTTACTGTAATTAAAGCAACTGGGAGGGTTACAGTGTGGATTAAAGACAATGGATTATGGATTTTTTGCCTCAGTGGAGGATAACAAGCCTCCCCAAATCTCTTCCAATGGGGTCCTGGCCTTAACGATAAAGAGTCGGTGGGTTGCTAACTTCCAGGTGCTGGCTGGAGGTCTCACGGAATCACAACAGATGGCCAGGCTACAGAGATCACTTCCCATGGGGGAAGAAATGGCTGCTTTGGGGGAGCGGCTGAGTGGCAATATACCCGCTGAGGTCCTGCCTCTTCCCAAATCCCATCTTCCCCGGGCTACACCCCCCCAAATCTCCAAGAATGTACCCTGGCAACTCTAGTGTTACCAGTTAGTTTGGTGTACTCCAATTAGGGAGAACCGGGGTTGATTCCCCACTCCTCCCCATGCAGCCAGCTGGGTGACCTTGGGTCAGCCACAAGTTCTCTGAGAGCTGTTCTCTCAAGGGCAGTTCTGGAAAGAGCTCTCTCAGCCCCACCTACCTCACAGGATGTCTGTTGTGGGGAGGGGAAGGGAAAGGAGGTTGTAAATCGCTCTGGGACTCCGAGTGGGTGGGGTATAAATCCAACTCCTCCTCCTCCTCTTCTTCCTCCTCCTCCTCTTCAACCGTAGTTAAAGTGAAACTGTCTATTTCCACATCTTCCTGGAGAGCTTCAAGGGGTGTCCAGCTGGCCAAATGTTTTCAAGCCGGAGGACCACATCTGTGCTTCCACCTTTGAATAGCCCGAACAGATGTGGGCCTCTCTCCCACCCTGCCACTCTCAATGGCCCAGGGGCACAACTGCTCTTTGTCTTCAAGCCCAGCACCTTAGGCACTGTAGTCTAGCAGGCCGATGCTCCTGGTGACTTTTTAGGCCTCCTGGGCCTTGCGTAAACATCCACGGAGCGGAGATTTGCCCGCCTTTGACCCAGCCTGTTGGTATTTTGTTGTTTAGGTGGGTGGCCATGTCGTTCTGAAGCCACAGAATAACGTTTGAGTCCAGTGGCACCGTTAAGTTTAATCCTGGGGAGAACGTTTTGTGCGCGTGTGAACTAAGAAACTGGGGAAGGTGAAGGGGATCTGAGAGAAAGAATGGTACAGAAGAAGGGGAGCGTTAGTTTAAAAAAAAAATCTAAACCCAAAGACCGACAAAAGGAACTGTCAGGACAGACAAAAGGAAACACGACTTTACACAGAGGGTGGTGAAAATGTGGGATCTGCTGCCGGAGGATGTCGTGAGGGCCACCGGAAGAAACAGCTTTCGAAGAGGACTAGATAGACTTGTCCTCCATGAAATCTGTCGATGGCTACTAGCCAGGATGGCTGAGAGGAACCTCCACGCTCAGAGGCACTAATCCTGTGAATCCCAGAACCAGGTGGCAACACCAGTGGCCAACCAGAGGAACTGCTTGGCCGCTGTGTGAGACGGGATGCTGGACCAGATGGGCCACTGCTCTGATCCAGCAGGGCTCTTCTGATGTTCTAACAAAGGCCTCAGCCTCTCTGCCCTGCTGTTGGCCCTCCAGAGGAACTGGTTGGCCTCAGTGTGAGACGGGATGCTGGACTGGATGGACCACTGGTCTGATCCAGCAGGGCTCTTCTGACGTTCTTAAAGTGAAAGGGAGAATGGGAAAATAAGAGCGGGAGAAACGGTTGGGAAGCCAGACGGATACGATTAGGAGTTTGGCGTAGCTGTGCTAAACCTTGTTTTGCTTATGCTAAAATATCTGTTTGGCCCAGTTTGTGGACAATCACGGGCGTCTTTGAAGACCGTGGGGGTGGAAGCGTTTACTTCGCATCCTGCCCAGATGGAAAGGCGAGGATCCAGCTGGGTTCTGCGGCTCTACGTGATTTTCTCACAGAGAGCGGGGGCACAGGGAGGGTTGCCCAATTCCAGGTGGGGGCTGGAGATCCCCGCAGAACTACAGCTGGTCTCTACAGTACAGCGATTAGTTTCCCTGGGAGAAATGGCTGCTTTGGAAGGCAGGCTCTGCGGCATTGTCCTCCGCTGAGGTCCCTGCCCTCCCCAAACCCAGCCCTTTCCTGGCTTTGCCCCGTGCCCCCAAATCTCCAGGAATTTCCCCACACGGAGCTGGCGGTCTTAGGAAGGCATTGCCTTGGCCTCATCTTGGAGCAGATGTGGCCCCTCTGGATGGTTTTTAGATGCAGGAGAGGGGAAAGACCGGCGCTCAGGTTTTGCCCGCCTTTCTTCTTTTCCTCCAGGGCCTGGAAGGGTGGGAACAATTCTGACCAGAGACAAGGATGCTGGACTTAAGATGGCCTAGTGGTCTAATCGAGCAAGAGAGCCAGTTTGGCGAAGTGGTTAAGGGTGCGGACTCTAATCTGGGAGAACCGGGTTCGATTCCCCACTCCTCCGCCTGCAGCTGCTGGTGTGGCCTGGGGTCCATCGTAAGTTCTTTCAGAGCTGTTCTCTCAGGAACAGTTCTCGAGAGAGCTCTCTCAGCCCCGCCTACCTCCCACGGGGTCTGTTGCGGGGAGGGGAAGGGAAAGGAGATTGTCAGCCCCTCTGAGACTCCTTTGGGTAGTGAAGGGCGGGGTATAAATCCAGTCTCTTCCTTTCTCCTTAAGAGTGCAGACTCTAATCTGGGAGAACCGGGTTTGATTCCCCTCTCCTCCACATGCAGCTGCTGGTGTGACCTTGGGTCAGTCACAGGTTCTCTCAGAGCTGTTCTCTCAAGGGCAGTCCTCAAAAAGAGCTCTCTCAGCCCCGCCTCCCTCCCAGGGTGTCTGTTGCGGGGAGGGGAAGGGGAAGGAGATTGTAAGGCGCTCTGAGACTCTGAGGAAAGGGCGGGGCATAAATCCAACTCTTCTTCTTCTTCTTCTACTACTACTACTATAAATCTACCTCTTCTACTATTACTACTACTTCTTCCTCTCCTCCTCCTCCTCTTCCTCCTCCTCCTCTGTAATTCCAGGGGATCCCCAGGTCCCACCCGGAGGCCGGCCTCCCTAGAAGCTGCCATTCCCTCCCGGAGAACCGATCTCCCATCGTCTCCAGATTGCTTGCCCTTCCAGGAGAACTCCCGGCCTCCCCCGGAGGCTGGCAACCCGGGGAACAAGCTCTGCCCCGCTCGTTGCCGGGGCGCGCGTAAAAACAGAAGCGCAGCGCCGGGGACAGAGCGGGCCGTCCATGATGAGCCTGTCTCTCTGGAGCTGGGAAGGGCAAGGAACTGGGAAGAGAACGCGGCACCGCCACTCTGCAGCCGCCTGTTGTTGGTCTCCGCCGACAAGGCCTCTCTCCCCCCTTTCCCCTCCTGCCAAGAGCTGCTTTGACTTTCATCCCCCCAACACACACCCCGCACCACACCCCACCCCCTCCCATCTCCCCTCTTCTCCGCTTTCTCTCTCCTCCCTCCGTCTCCTCTTTCCCTGCAAGAAAAGGACAGGCCAGCCGGTTCAGCCAATGCGCTCCTAGCAAGGGCTTAGCAGTGGTGGGTGGGGGGAGTGGGCTGGGGGGGGGTGTCTTGTTGTCTGCTGGGGGGGGAGAGGAAGGGAAGCCAGGCTCTTTCCTGCTCCGCAGGCAGAAGCTGCAGAGTCTGGAGGTGAGGGAAGGTGGGGGGGGGGGAGGCCCAATGTGACTTTTAAAGAACTTTTTTTTGTGTGGCTTTGTTTTCCTCTCCTTTGTTCCTTTTTCCTGTTCCCAGCCCATCCCAACCTCTTTTTCTTTCTTCCTGCAAAAAAGGGCAAGTGGGAGATCCAGAGAGAGGGGAAGCAGTCTGGCAACAGCTGGGCTCGCCCCCCCAACCCGCCCCCCTGGTCCCGAAGAGCAGGGGCCCCCCGTCCGAGCCAAGATGTCCCAGCTGTCCGTCAAGGAACATCTGGACGGGATCCTCTCTGACTTTGAAGGTGAGCAAACGGGGAAGGGGTCTTTTTTTGGAGGGGGCGAAGCTCCCCCCAAAGGGGTCGGTGTGGCTTCTCTGGAGGACTTTTGCCCCCCCCCCCCAGTTTAAAGTGCTCCCAGGGCCTAGCTGAGAGCCAGAGGGGAGGGGCGGGCCAGTGTTCACTCTAAGCTGAGTTAGTGTGAGCTAGCTCACAATTGTTTAGCCTCCGGCTCGCACGTTTCTTTTTAATAGCACTTTATTGAAAGAAATATCACAAAGTTACAAAGCATAGGAAGCGTCGTACTCAGGTGTTGAAATATGCATGTGCATTCTTACCCTTTTACATGTCAGCACAGCACTTTGCAGTATTGCGCCTAGAGTGTTTGGTTGTTTTGTTAGTTCTGTAGAATACACGCAGTAACACCTACCAACTGCTCACACGTTTTTGTCTCGGCTCAGGAAGGGATGGGCTCCCGAGCAAACTGATTTACGCAGCAGCCAAATTGCCCGCTCACAACTTTAATGGCGGTAGCTCACGAAGCAGGATTTTTGCTCACAGGACTCCAGAGCTTAGAGGGAGCATTGCGTCTTGTTCAAACATTGAGAAGGAGGAGAAGGCACCGAGAACTTTCGGGGGGGGGGACGGGATGTGTCAATGTCGGTGTTCCTTCTAAGCTGAGTTCGTGTGAGCTTGCTCTCACAGTTCTTTAGCCTCCGGCTCACACATTTTTGCCTTCGCTCAGGGAGGACGGCTCCAGAGCAAACTGATTTGTGCAGGAGCCACCTCGCTCGCTCACCACTTTAATGCCAGGAGCTCGCAAGGTAGAATTCTTGCTCACAAGACTCCACAGCTTAGAGGGAGCATTGGTCAGTGTGTAGCCATGGATCTGGGAAATTAACCAGCTCCTGACACCCTGGGACCTGTGTTGGGGGTGAGGAGGAAGTCTGCTAGATGTGCATAAACTTCTGAACGAAGAGGATTGTGGAGGACCTGTGATTTGGAAACTCACAGCCTTGGCTGTGCATTGGGTATGAAACTGTGGGAGCAGAAAGGATAGCGCTGGATTCCAGATTCAACTTCCTGTGACTCCCCAAGGGCAAGCTCCTAGTCCTCATGAAGGCACAGATAGGACTTGAACGTCTGTGAGGCAGGCCTGATGAATCCAGGGTGCCTGAATAAGGCTGCGGTCACACACACCGAACGATCCACTTTCAGTGCACTCTCGAATTGGACTTTGCCAGTTCGCACGGTAAAAATCCAGTTGGAAAGGGCATCGGAAGTGGACTGAAAGCGGATTGTTTCGTGTGTGCGAAACACAGCCTCAAACTTCTAATGGTGGAGAGGAAAGGGATTGTGGTGTCCCACGTCCCTTTTGGTCCCTCCCCCTGGCTGGCAAAAATTAGCATACATTATGCAAGGGAGGGCAGGCGGTTTTGGGTCTTCAGGAGAGGAACCGGGTTCGAGTCCAGCGGCACCTTAGAGACCAATAAGATCTTCAGGGTATAAGCTTTCGAGAGGAGTCGTCACCGCAAACCGGTGAGTTTTCAGAATGAAGGATGTACGGTGGAGGAGATGGTGCCGAGGGGGTCCGTTTGCAGAACGGGATTTAGGTTTTCGTGGTGTGGGATTTGGGTTGCCAGAATTGTAATTGTTTTTAAAGGGCAGGGTGGGCGCATATCCCTTGAAGCCTTTTGCCGTAACTGCTGGGCTTCAATAACCTCATTTGCTCCGTAACCTGGGACGACGTGTGTTACGGGAGTTCAGCGGATCGAAACTCCACTTGTGTTATTTGGCCCTAAAAAGTTGTCCCAAGAGAGCTCTGATGTGGAGAAGGGTGGGATGGGTCATTTCCCTCCCTGTGCTGTTTCCTCCTTAGAAATACCCCCCTCCCCAATGGCTGTTGCTTTTAGTTCCAGTAGGGGAAAAGGAAGTGCCTGTTTGTTGTTTGTCTTCTTAAGGGAAAAGACAGTTCTTATTTGTTGCTTGTCCTTTTGAGAAAAAGACAGTACCTGTATGTTGTTCGTCTTTTTAGGGGGGAAAGACACTACTCATATGATGTTGGCCTTTTAGGAATAAAATACAGTATCCATATGTTGTTTGTCTTTTTAGGGGGGAAAGACAGTACCTGTACGATGTGCATCTTCTTAGGGAAAAAGACAGTACCAATACGTTGTTTGTCTTTTTAGGAAATAAGACCGTACTTATATGTTGTTTGTCTTTTTAGGGGGAAAGGACAGTACTCAGATGATATTTGTCTTTTTAGGGATAAAAATAGTACCTGTACGACGTGTGTCTTTTTAAAGAAAAAGACAGTACTGATATGTTGTTTGTCTTTTTAGAAAAAAGACAGTACCCAATATGTTGTCGGTCTTTTTAGGGGAAAACACACTACCTGTATGTTGTTTGCCGTTCCCCTCCTGCAGAGCTTAGAGGAATCCTAGGGGAGGCATTTTGGATTTAGGAAAAGAGCTGAGGCCCCACTCCTTAGTTTAGCTGCAAAAAGCTGTCAGAATCCTGCAGCGTGGACGATGTCCGTGCCATTCGGGAATTTAAAAAACAAAACCCTCCCCCTCCACGCTGCTTCTCTGATAAGAAGAGCCTTCCCGGGGTGGTTTTAAGACCCAGAGGGGAGGAAGAGACAGACGGTGCCCATCTTCTTACCCTTAAAGAGCCAGTTTGGTGTAGCGGTTAGGGGCGCGGACTGTAATCCGGGAGAACCGGGTTCGATTCCCCACTCCTCCACGTGC
This sequence comes from Lepidodactylus listeri, assembly GCA_029233225.1. Taxonomy (NCBI): domain Eukaryota; kingdom Metazoa; phylum Chordata; class Lepidosauria; order Squamata; family Gekkonidae; genus Lepidodactylus; species Lepidodactylus listeri. The sequence continues at coordinate 13,163,564 of JARCFY010000022.1, read as the reverse complement.
AAGCTGCTGGTGTGACCTTGGGTCAGCCACAAGTTCGCTCAGAGCTGTTCTCTCAAGGGCAGTCCTCAAGAGAGCTCTCTCCACCCCACCTGCCTCCCAGGGTGTCGGTTGTGGGGGGGGAAGGGAGAGGCGATTGTAAGCCGCTCTGAGACTCCCGAATGAAGGGCGGGGTATAAATCCAGCCTCCTCCTCCTCCTGGATTTAAAAGCTGCCTTGGGCGTGGCATTTCCGGTCAGGGAAACTGCACAGGGAAGAGGAGCAAAGGCAGCTCTTCTCCACTGCCTCCCCCGGAACCACCTCCGATGACTGTGTTTTAGCGCCGAGTATCCCTTCTGCAGTTTCAGTAGGCCCTTTAATGGTAAGCTCCGTGGGGCAGAGGTCTGTTTCTACCGATGCAGTTCTGTTTGGTGGCGCTGCACCAGTGGTTAAAACAACAGGGAGGAAAGCTCTCTGCACATGCCCAGAGGAAATCTCTTATTTCATTATTAGTTCATATAATCCATGGCGAATGTAGGAGTTGGGTTCCGTGGGTGAGTTAGGGTTGCCAGCTCCGGATTGGGAGAGTTGGGGGGGGTGGAGCCTGGGGTGGGCGGGGTTTGGGGAAGGGAGGGACTTTGGCAGGGTACGATGCCATAGAGTCCCCCATTTTCCCCAGGGGGACTGATGCCTGGTGTCTGGAGATCCGTTGTGATAGCGGGAGATCTCTAGGCCCCAACTGGAGGCTGGCAACCCCAGGTTGAGTTCTGCAGACAGCGGAATCTCCTGCCACTGCTGCAAAGGTGGATTAAAGCTCCTTGTGGCAGTGGGCAAGCCGCCGTGGGATCCAGCCTGTTACGGACAGAAGTGGCTAATCTCAAGTAAACTGTGTCTCTGGTTAGAGCACTGCTTTTATTAGCGTGGGACCCTGGGGTCTGGGTGTGACTGAGGCCGCAGGGCGGGGTCCAAACCTCCCACCCCCACTGTGTGTCTAGAGGGGTGCGGCGTGTGTGCGCGCATAGCCGAGGAGAGCGTTTCTACTGTACCCTTGCGGCTCTGTGTACTTTCATCAGTTTGTGTAAGGGGGGAGGGCTCTCTTGACACGCCAAGGGCCCTTTCCAATGTGTGCTTTGAAAGATGGGATTTGAGGGGGGCAACCGGGATTCGAAATGAATGGGAGATGACTCCCCCCTCCCCAAGCTTTTCACCATTCCTAACAAAACGTGAGCGTCTCTTTCCTGGCTCCAGCAAGCTCTGGAGAATCAAACCGCACAGATCTCTCCCCCCCCCCCCCAACCCCACTCCCACCCTTTCCCAAGATGGAAATACCAAAATAGGATTGTCTGAAACACAATTAACAGGATGAAATCCACCTGGGAGCCCCGTAGGGCCGAAAAAGGGGAACCAACTTAATCCTGAAACCTGGGATTGAGAACCTAAAGAGGTAAGTCAAACCGAGTAGAGGGCCAACAATTAAAACTTAATTTATATAATGTAAAAAGACATGTATTTATTAGCAAAGGATTAAAAAAACATATAAGGGCCCAATCACGCCTCATACAAAAATACCAAATTTAGATGCACGAGGACCAAGAGACTGGACCTGAGGCGTTTCGGCCTGTTCCGGCCTTCTTCAGAGGTCAAACACAACGAGGCACAAACTGGCCTATAGTGTTATAAAAATATACAGTATGGATACAAAATGGACCAGAAAAGAATTGCTGTAAAAAAACAACACGTGGAATTAAATACATATAATATAATAAAATGAATAAATAAACAATGCCCATACCGTGACTCAGTGGTTAAGATGCTGAGCTGCGGACTGGAAGGTCGGTAGCTCGGCAGTTCGAGACCTGAGTGTCGCACGACGAAGTGAGCTCCCGTCTCCGGCCCCAGCTCCTGCCAACCTAGCAGTTCGAAAGCAAGACATTGCAAGTAGATGAATAGGTACCGCTTTGGTGGGAAGGGAACAGCGGTCCCTGCGCTTTGGTGTCTAGTCGTGCTGGCCACATGACCACGGAAATGTCTTCGGACAGCGCTGGCTCTTCGGCTTGGAAACGGAGATGGGCACCGCCCCCTAGAGTCGGATTCGAGCAAGGGAAACCTTTACCTTTAACCTTATATTCTACTACAAAACATATTGACTTACTTCCTAAGTGAAACCAGCCACTAGGCACAGAATTAACGTACAAACGAGGCCTCCAAAGATGCAATCACATGCCAAATGATGTTTCACTGATAATCTAGAAGCAAATATATATATATAAACCAAGGCAATCTACAATATTAAAACTTAATTCAAAAAGTAATTAATAAATACAGTTATTTTGTAACTTCTTGTCCAGAAAGTGCAGAGAATGAGCTGGGGATCGAACCCGGGACCTTCTGCGTGCCGAGCAGACATTCTTCCCCTGAGCCACAGCCCCGCCCCGTTCATGGAATGCGGTTATGAGAACTAATAAAACCTCCAGGCTCGGAGGCAGTGTACCTTTGAATACCAGCTGCTAGGTCGGGAGAAAACATCTGGGAACAGCACTCGCTTTCGCAGCCAGCCTGCCAGTTACCTGGAAGCAGCTGGGTCTCCGTTCAGGTGTATGGGGGGGGGGGCAGGATTTTGAACTCCTGACATTTGACTTAATTCAGCATGACGGTTCTTGCAATCTTTGATGCTCCTGCGCCTCTCCGGCAGGGCGGGAGTTTGCTCCTGGAAGGGCCAGCAGAGACTGGAGGGTGGACTGGGGATGAATAGAGGGAAGGGGTCCCGATAGGTTGGCCAGGTCCCCCTCCCCGGCTACCGGTGCGTGGGGGGAGTAGGATTGCCCGCTCCAGGTTGGAAAACTCCTGGAGATTTGTGGATGGAGCCTGGGGAGGACAGAGACCTCAGTGAGGTACGATGGCATAGAATCCACCCTCCAAAGCAGCCTTTTTCCGCAGGGGAACTGACCTCTGTAGTCTAAAGATGAGCTCTAATTAAGAAGCCCTGCTGGATCAGACCAGTGAGGGTCCCTCTAGTCCAGCATCCTGTCTCATACAGAGGCCAACCAGTTCCTCTGGAGGGCCAACAACAGGGCAGAGAGGCCGAGGCCTTCCCCCGAGGCTGCCTCTCGGCTCTGGGATTCAGAGGATCAGTGCCTCTGAACGTGGAGGTTCCCCTCTGTCACCATGGCTAGACTGAGAGACTTATCCTCCACAAATCCCCCTTTAAAGCCATTTATTCACCTCTCACATGTCCCCCTTTACTTGTCTCGTCTCCAAACTTTAAAGTCCCAGATGCTTCCGCCTTTCCTCCTAGGGAAGGCGCTCCAACCCCCTAATCTTCTTGGTCGCCAGTTTGGTGTAGCGCGGACTCTAATCTGGGAGAACTGGGGTTGATTCCCCTACTCCTTTACATGCAGCTGCTAGTGTGACCTTGGGTCAGTCACAAGTTTTCCCAGAGCTGTTCTCTTAAGAGCAGTTCTCAAAAGAGCTCTCTCAGCCCCACCTCCCTCCCAGGGTGTCTGTTGTGGGGAGGGGAAGGGGAAGGAGATTGTATGCTGCTCTGAGAGTCCTTTGGGTAGTGAAGGGCGGGGTATAAATCCAATCTCCTCTTCTCCTCTGTACTTTTCCCAGCTCTGCAATGTCCTTTCAGAGATATGGTGACCAGAACTGTTCCCAGTGTTCCAAATGAGGCCGCACCATAGATCTACACAGGGGGATTGCAATATTTGGCCATTTCATTCTCAGTCCCTTTCCTAATAATCCCTAAACACAGAGTTTGCCTTTTTCACCACCACAGCGCACTGGGCTGACACGTCCATTGAGCTCTCCACTACGGCCCCCCCCCCCGAGATCTTTTCCCCTCTCAGTCTCAGCAAGTCCAGACCCCATTTGGCCTCTACTTGAAGCTGGATTTTTTTTGTCCCAGACCACAATTCCAGGGGATCCCCAGATCCCACCTGGAGGTTGGCATCCCTGGTTCCTACTAAGGCCCAGTCTGGCTGGTTTGCTGCTAGTGAAAGCAGCTTTGGCAGCCGCCGGTCGCTTGGGAGAGCAGCTGCAGTGGACACACGTCGGTCTGAAATGCAGGTAATTCCTCCGGCCCCACCATAACATTAAAGTACAGTTTTATCCGGGGGAGGAGGCAGGCGGTGGCGGCTGCCCGGGGTGGGAAGCCGACAATCGCCAGCTTGTCTCTGCAAAGACAGGAAGGGGGACGAAAGAAGAGCTTTCAATTACCAGCTGTTGGTGGGGCAGGATCACCCCTTCAGCATTTTACAGATTGTAATTAAGGAAAGTCTCAGAGCAGGACAGGCTGAGAGAGATGGAGACGCCGAGAGTTCGAGAACAAGCCCCCTTTTGAGAGGGGACCCAAGGACTGCGATGGGGGGATGACCTCGCCCCACTGCCAGCAGTGTTCCCTCTAAGCTGAGTTAGCGTGAGCCAGCTCGCAGTTTCTTAGCCTCCGGCGCACACTTTTTTTTTTTTGGTCTCGGCTCAGGAAGGATGACTCCAGATCAAACTGATTTATGCCGTGGCCAGATCGCTCGCTCGCAGCTTTAGTGACGACAAGACTCCACAGCTTAGAGGGAGCATTGGCGGCAGGCCTTCCGCAGCGGCGTTGTCGGAAGGGGACCCTGCGGAGCCCTGACAAGGCTGACGGAGATCGCGAGGGTAGATCCTGGCAGGCAGCTGCATTGGTCTGAAGCAATAGAACAAAGTGAGAGTCTGGCAGCACCTTTAAGACCCACAAAGTTTTATTCTTAGTTTGGTGTAGTGGTTAAGTGTGTGGACTCTAATCGGGGAGAAGTGGGTTTGATTCCCTACACCTCCACTTTCAGCTGCTGGATGACCTTGGGCAAGCCATAGCTCTGTACCAGCTGTTCTCTCAAGGACAGTTCTGGAAAGAGCTCTCTCAGCCGCCTACCTCACAGGGTGTCTGTTGTGGGGAGGGGAAGGGAGAGGCGATTGTAAGATGCTCTGAAACTCCACAAGTGAAGGATGGGGTATAAATCCAATCTCCTCCTCCTCCTCCTCTTCTTCTTCTTGTGCACGCACACTTCGTCAGATACAATGAAATGGAATGACAGATCGTAGTGGTATAGAGAGAGGGCGGCTTGTTAAACTAGCATGCAAAACAAAGCCACCTGGTATGTATACAAGTGTGATCTAATTCCATTTCATTGTATCTGATGAAGCACGGAAGCTCACACCCTGAATAAAATTTTGTCGGTTTTAAAGGTGCCGCTGGGCTCTCACTTTGTTCTGTTGCTCCAGACCAACACGGCTGCCCGAGTTGATCTAAGCTTGGTTTCTGGTTATCATCCGTTTGGGCGCAACGTGGGGGGACAAAAACAACCTTGGTAATAAATCTGCCAGAACTGGAGTCTGACGTACCCTAAACGGTGCGAATCCAGTCGTCTCCTCTCTAGCTCGGAGGCAAACTTTACAGCACCTTGGCTGTGCGGAGTGTTTTTCTTGTCCCCAGAACAGAGAATTTTACATTTAATTCCACCATTCCAAATTATGTCACATGTTCAATTATATTCTTAATTGTTAAGAGTCGTAAACTGGGATTGTTTTTAAAGTAACGTCTTGCTTCTCAAGGGGGTGTAGCTGGGGGGCGCGCGAAGCCCCGGCTTTGGATGCCGAAGGTCCCTAGTTTTTGGCTCCAGTTGAAGGATCCCAGAAAGCAGGTGACAGGACAGAACAGTTCCTGTTGAGACCCTTGGACGGCCAGTCAGGAGATGCGATGCTGAGTGATGAGGACTGATTCAATAGGAAGGGTCTTCCTAGGGGTTTCCAGCTCTGGGTTGGGAAATTCCTGGAGATTTGGGGGGTGGACAAGCCAAAGCACTGAAAGTGACACAGATAACAATTACACGAAACCACAAAGTTTATATACAACTTAGAACCTTAAACATATAATATGAGTGGGCACTTGATTATTACAGTGATTCACAAAATATCTAAATACAAACAAAACAGTCTCTGAGCATATGCAAAGGCTCTAGATTCCGCTCTTCGTTTCATATTCTTCTTCAGAAAATGACTTCTGCAGAAGATGAAGAGACTTCCACAGATGAGACTTCAAGCAAGAAGCGCAGATTGACGTAAAGATTCTCCCCGACCTCTGGGGCACTTCTTATTAAATACAACTCGTCAAGAGTCTTGAATCTTTACTAACGGGCAACCGGTCATTAACACAGGAACTAATCTCCAATCTGTGCTTCTTGCTTGAAGGCTCATCTGTGGAAGTCTGTGGAAGCCGTAGCTCTGTACCAGCTGTTCTCTCAAGGACAGTTGTCTCAGAGCTCTCTCAGCCCCACCTACCTCACAGGGTGTCTGTTGTGAGGAGGGGAAGGGAAAGGAGATTGTAAGCTGCTCTGAGACTCCAAGTGAGTGAAGGGCGGGGTATAAATCCAATCTCTTCTTCTTCTTCTTCTTCTTCTTCTTCTTCTGTTACTGGCACTCCAGAGGAACTGGTTGGCCACTGTGTGAGACAGGATGCTGGACTAGATGGACCACTGGTCTGATCCAGCAGGGCTCTACTGGTGTTCTTATCAGGGGAAGGCCTCACCTCTCTGCCCTGTTGTTGGCCCTCCAGAGGGACTTGCTGGCCACTGTGTGAGACAGGATGCTGGACTAGATGGACCACTGGTCTGATCTAACAGGGATCTTCTGAGGTTCTTATCAGGGGAGGAACTGGTTGGCCCCCGTGTGAGATGGGATGCTGGGCTAGATGGACCACTGGTCTGACCCAGCAGGGCTCTTCTGATGTTCTTAATCATAGCATACCTACAACAGTGCATAGAAGTGCTGACTATCCTTACGAGTTCACCTCCTTTCTCTATAAGCATGCCAGGACTCAGATGCACATCCCCTAAGTTTCTGGAAAGTGTGCCCCCCCCCCCCCCCCGCTGACAGAGGTCAATCAGACTGTCTGTCTCCCCTCTTTCCAGGATGCCGCAAACCAGAGGGGGTGGAGGCAGTTTTCAAGCCAGGCGAGGGAGAGCAAGGGAGGGGAGGGGAATTCTCTTCTGGTGCGCTAAGGAATGTGCGCGCTATCTGTAAGTATGGACACTCACCTTTGGGCTGGCACGGCAAGCTTGGCTCAGAGTGAGGCGAAGATCAGGCCCCACTTCTGGTCTTGGAGGCGGGCGGGGACACATTGCTGGCGATCCTGGCCGTCTTTGCACGGCCCAACTGCCCTGCTTTGGTTCCTGAGCCTGCAGCAATTCTGCAAATGGCCAAAGGGTATCCGTGTAGCCACAGGTCATGTTCTCCGTTTATGGCTCCGCTCAGGAGCGAGGCGTAGGGGTTAGGGAGTCGGGCTAGGAACTGGGCGTCCCGAGTTCAAATCCGCCCCCTGTCGTGGACGGTTGCTGGGAGACCTTGGGCCGGTCACGCCCTCTCTGACCTGCCTCACAGGGTTGTTTCAAGGATAAAAGAGAGGAGAGATGAAAGCTGTAAACCAAGTTGGGTCCCTGCAAGGGAGAAGAAGAGAAGAGATTGGATCGGTACCCCACCCTTCACTACACGAAGGAGTCTCAGAGAGGAGGGGTATAAATTAATATTGTGTCCTGGATGAAGGATTGCATGGAAGAGGAGGAGAAGAAGAAGAGATTGGATTTATATCCCGCCTTTCACTACCTGGAGTCTCAGAGCGGCTTACAAACTCCTTTCCCTTCCCCTCCCCACAACAGACACCCTGGAGGCAGGTGGGGCTGAGAGAGCTCTTTCTAGGACTGCTCGTGAGAGAACAGCTCTGAGAGAACTTGTGACTGGTCCAAGGTCACACCAACAGCTGCATGTGGAGGAGTGGGGAATCAAACCCGGTTCTCCCAGGATTAGAGTCTGTGCTCCTAACCCACCACACCAAACTGGTTCTGTGTTTCTTTCCCTTCTTCTTCGTGCAATCCACCTCAGCCTTCCCTGAGTCCGTGGCGCTACCTTGGAACTCTGAACTCTCCCTGGCGCCCTCTCCTGAAAATCTCTTCCCCTTCTTTCAGCGTCAAGGTTTTGCAACAGGTCACGCACATGAAGACACGCGAGGCTGCCTCCTGCCAAATCAGACCCTCGGTCCGTCAAAGTCAGTGTTGTCTACTCAGACCGGCAGCCGCTCTCCAGGGTCTCAAGCGGGGGAAAGTTATTGACATGGGAGCGGTCGCTAAAACTGGGGAAACGGCGGTCTGTCTTTATTTCCTTTGGTGGTGTTCCATCTTCCTGCCGAGGAGCCCAGGGTGATATATGCAGCATTGTCCTACCTTACCACCACAACAGCCGTGCAAGGTAGATCAGAGGGGGAAAGCAGGATTGGCCCAAACTCCCTCCATCGAGCGAGCTCCATGACAATGTGCGCATTTGAACTCTAGTCTCTGTGGTCCTAATCTAGCGCCCCTTGCGATTTCGCAGCTGGGGACAGGAAGATAACACTTAGAGTCATAGAGTTGGAAGGGACCTCCAGGGTCATCTAGTCCAACCCCCCGCACAATGCAGGGAATCCACAGATCCCTCCCGCTCCACACATGCAGTGACCCCGGCTCCATGCGAAGATGACAAAAATCCTCCAAGATCTCCAGCCAAACTGGCCTGGAGAAAATGTGCTTCTTGGCCCCAAAGTGGCGATCGGCCTTTCCCTGGGCGTGTAAGAAAGGGAACTAAGCACTGATGCAACCCGTCCTGCCTTCCCTTCTCGTGATCTGCCTAAGTTCACAGAATCTGCATTGCTGTCAGATGGCCATCCAGCCTCTGCTTGAAAACCTCCCAAGGAGGAGAGCCCACCACCTCCCGAGGAAGCCTATCCCACCGAGGAACCGCTCTGATTATCAGGAAGTTCTTCCTAATGTTCAGCCGAAAACTCTTCAGTTTTAATTGCAACCTGTTGGTTCTGGTCCGACTTTCTGGGGTGACAGAAAACAACTCTGCCCCATCCTCTATAGGGCAGCCCTTCAAGTACCTCAAGATGGTTATCCTATCCCTTCTCAGCCGTCTCCTCCCCAGGCTAAACATACCCAGCTCCTCCAACTTTTCCTCACAGGACTTGGTCTCCGGACCCCTCCCCATCTTCGTTGCCCTCCTCTGGACACCTTCCAGCTTGTCTATCTCCTTCTTAAGCTGTGGTACCCAAAACTGAACACAGTACTCTAGGCGAGGTCTAGCCAGAGCAGGGTAAAGCGGTACCGTCACATTGCGTGATCTGGACACTCGACTTCTGTCCATACCCTTGCCAAGACTCATCATGCTGGCCCCAGCGGAGAGGCCAGGAAAATGCTTTTGAAGTGGCGAATGGTTTCCTTGCCTTCCTTCCAAAGACCTGGGCGGTCGGCCGTGTCGGTCTGAGGCAGTATGAGCTTCCGTGGGCACGCACGTTTTTTTTCATAAAAAGTTCCCCTTTCTTTCACAGTTCATGGAATAATTGGTTTTGAAGACCAGCCTGCATAGATAGATAGATATTTTTTTTTAATCTGTTTGGATAGCCAGCCGTCTTGTGGAAGGGGTGTCTGGCTGCGGGGAGGGGAGGGGGGGTCTGTCCAGCTGCAGGCCTCCTCTGGCCCCTTGGGCCACGCTTTGATTCCCGGATGACAGTGATGAAGCACTGGGTGTCACCCCCTCGGCCTGGTTCAGGGGTCAGTGGTGAAGCTGCTGGGGGTTAGACCTCTGAGGGCAGTGAGGGGCAGAGGGCAGGAATGAATAACTCTTTCAGCCCTGGAGGGAGAGGCTGTAAATGACACCGTCTGTGATGGACACTTTGGGAGGGAGGGAGCGAGGGAGGGAGGGAGGGTGGTGGCAGGGGATCTTCGCCTCCGCCAATTGTCATGCTTAGGAGTTGGGTGTTTCCCTTTGGGCAAAACTGGTTAAGAACGTAAGAACATAGGAGAAGCCAATGTTGGATCAGGCCAGTGGCCCATCCAGTCCAACACTCTGTGTCACACAGTGGCCAAGAACACCAGGTGCCCTCAGGAGGTCCAGCAGTGGGGCCAGGACACTAGAAGCCCTCCCACTGTTGCCTCCCCCAAGCACCAAGACTACAGAGCATCACTTGCCCCAGACCGAGAGTTCCTACTTAGCCTTGTGGCTAATAGCCACTGATGGACTTCTGGTTCTGGCCAAGAGGAGACTGGCTTGAGTCCCGTGTCTGTTATGGAATTAGGGCGAGGGATGATTTTTTCCCCTTTTCCTTTGTAGAGCTGATCTCCAGGCTTTACACAGGATTCTCCCAAGACTGCAGCGCTTGAGCCAAATTCACCAAATATGTGGTGCCTGTAAATGGTATGCAGCGTTCCTAGGTCTCTGATTAATATTTTACTGAGATGTTGGATTTCGATGTTTGGTATCTGGCCAGGGATGATACTTGGTATTTAAAATACTTGGTATTTGATGAGGGGAAGGTTTGGGGGAAGAGGAAGGGGACTGGGAAATGGAGCCCTTTGCCATTGCCTTCTCACTGTCTTGAATGGAGTCCTTTGCCATTAGCCCTTCTCTGCCACTGAATAGAGAGCCCTTTGCCATTCCCTCCTCACTCTAGTTGAATGGAGTCCTTTTCCATTAGCCCTTCATCGCCACTGGGTAGAGAGCCCTTTGCCATTCCCTCCTCACTCTAGTTGAATGGAGTTCTTTGCCATTAGCCCCTCACTGCCACTGGATAGAGAGCCCTTTGCCATTCCCTCCTCACTCTAGTTGAATGGAGTCCTTTGCCATTAGCCCTTCTCTGCCACTGGGTAGAGAGCCCTTTGCCATTCCCTCCTCACTCCAGTTGAATGGAGTCCTTTGCCATTAGCCCCTCACTGCCACTGGATAGAGAGCCCTTTGCCATTCCCTCCTCACTCTAGTTGAATGGAGTCCTTTGCCATTAGCCCTTCTCTGCCACTGGGTAGAGAGCCCTTTGCCATTCCCTCCTCACTCTAGTTGAATGGAGTCCTTTGCCATTAGCCCCTCACTGCCACTGGATAGAGAGCCCTTTGCCATTCCCTCCTCACTCTAGTTGAATGGAGTCCTTCACCATTAGCCCCTCACTGCCACTGAATAGAGAGCCCTTTGCCATTGCCCCATTGCCACTGAAAAGAATCTTCATTTGCTTGTTCCTACACAAATGCAGGTAGTTTCTGCTCAGTTACCTCCTCTTTCTTTCTTTCTTTCTTTCTTTCTTTCTTTCTCTCTCTCTCTCTCTCTCTCTCTCTCTCTCTCTCTCTCTCTCTCTCTCTGGGTTGCCAGGTCTCCCTACGGTCAGCCCCTGAAGGGACAGGGGTGGAGCCTAGGTTCTGGTGGGACAGCAGAGGACTGGTTCAGGGGGATGACCACAGGGTCAGAATTAATGTCAGGAGTTCTCAAGGCAGGTAGAGATAAGCCTCTCCCCTTCACATTCCGGCCTCCCGGAAACCGCAGGTCAGCCCCTGAGACCTGGCAGCCTTCCCTGTTGCCGCTGTGTCATCAGGATGAGTCCATCTTTCAGGAAACACTTTAACCCTCCCCCCCCCCCCCCCGCAGCTGTTGCCCAAAGGGCTCGGGTGCCAAACCAACCCAGTCATAGATAACACAAAGAATGGACTCCATTCTTTGTGCTTATTGTGTGAGTCAACAGGGAGAGCTTAAAAGTGCCCGCTGAGGACAAATCCTCCAAAGAGGTTTAAAACCAATACCGAGGCGTGGATGACCAGAGAGAGACGGAGTCATCTGGATAGACAGGCAGGGTGCAGGTTACAACATAGGTTGTTACTGGGTCCTGTGTGGGTCCCAGAAGCCTTAACGTAAAGCCAGTTTGGTGTAGTGGATAGGAGTGCAGACTCTAATCAGGGAGAACCGGGTTTGATTTCCCCACTCCTTCATATGCAGCTGCTGGTGTGACCTTGGGTCAGTCACAAGTTCACTCAGAGCTGTTGGAGAGTCAACGCTCCCTTCCTCACCCCTTCCACCTCCTGACTAGGATAAAAGGACTCAGTTCTATATTTCTACTCTCCTCTGTGTCTGCCAAACGGGCCTTTGACTATGGAAAGCTTTGACCCTGAAACTCTCTTGTTGGTTTTTAAGATGCTCCTGGACTTGAAGCTTACTGTTCTACTGTTGCAGAACGAAGTTTGAGTCCAGTGGCACCTTTCAGACCAACACGGTTTTATTCAAGGTATAAGAGAGCCAGTTTAGTGTAGTGGTTAAGAGCGGCAGACTCTAATCTGGAAAACCATTTGATTTCCCACCCCTTCACAAGCAGCCAGCTGGGTGTCAGTCACAAGTTCTCTCAGAGCTGTTCTCTCAAGGGCAGTTCTCGAGAGAGCTCTCTCAGCCCCACCTACCTTACAGAGTGTCTGTTGTGGGGAGAGGGAGGGAAAGAAGATCATAAGCCGCTCTGAGAGTCTGAGTGAAGAGCCGGGTATAAATCCAATCTCTTCCCCCTCCTCTTCTCCTCCCTCCTCCCCCTCCCTCCCCCTTCTCTCCCTCCTGCTGCTGCTGCTTCTTCCTCCTCCTCCTCCTCTTCTTCTTATTTTTCTTCTCTTCTTCTTATTTTTCTTCTCTTCAGTCCAGTGGCACCTTTAAGACCAACAAAGTTTTATTCTGGGTATGAGCTTCGGTGTGCATGCACACTTCTTCAGATACATTGAAACGGACTTCCCCAACCATTATGTATATGTAACTGAATGTTTACAGCTAAAATTGGATTAAAGCAGTTGGTAGAACCTGTGAATAGCAGCAAATTAGCATACAGATAATAAAAGAGTTAACAAACGGATCCAAGAGCTGAGTGACTTATCCTGTGTTGTGAGATAAGAACCCAATATCTTTCTTAAGCCCTGGGGGTTCAGTTTCTTGTGCATCTTGACTCCAATTAGCCCTTCCTGGCAACTAATCCCCCCCCCCAACTTACATGTAACGGTTTGTGAAGTCTGTTTCAGTGTCTCTGAAGAAGTGTGCACGCACATGGAAGTTTACACCCAGAATTAAACTTTGTTGGCCTTAAAGGTGCAGCTGGATTTGAACTTTGTTCTGCTGCTTCAGACCAACACAGCTACCCACCTGAATAAATGTTCACTGCAGACCAAACATGGTGGCCCTCTGAAACTCCCCAAGAGGGAAATCTGGGGATCATAAGCATCAAGGTGCAAAGATTTTCTTGTTAAAAAAAATGTCATAATAGAATACTTGAGGAAGTATGAGGCACGCAGTTTACAGTGACTTGTTCAACCCTGAGAAGGTGAAAAGTTCAGGCAGACAGAGGGGAATGGCTGCCGACGGTGAATCAGCAGCTGGTGTGGTGTTAAGAGCATCAGACTCTGGAATCCGGGAGACTAGGGTTGCCTAGTCTGGGTCGGAAAATACCTGGAGACTTTGGGGGTGGAGCCAGGAGAGAGTGGGGTTTGGGGAGGGGAGGGGCCTCAGCATAGTATAATGCCAGAGAGTCCACCCTTCAAAGCAGCCATTTTCTCCAGGGGAGCTGATCTCTGTCAGCTGGGGATCAGTTGTAAAAGCGGGAGATCCCCAGGCCCCACCTGGAGGCTGGCAACCCTATGGGAGACTCTGGTTCTAACCTCCTCTCGGCCGTAAAGTTTGCTGGGTGATCTCGGGCCAGTTCGACCGACCTCATGGTGTTGCAGAAGGGGAAAAATAAAGGCTACAGAACTATATAAGTACCCCCAAACTCCTTGGAGTACGGGTGGAATACAGATGTACTCGATAGCCCGGAACTCCCTGGTTGAAGTCTTTGAGGCTGCTTCTGCACAGTTTTTAAATTTTTCCCGTACGAGCAGTGGTAAGCCTGGGGATCATCCGGATGATGTTGGGCACAGCTCATCTGGTTCCCTCCCTCCCTCCCTCCCTCCTTCCCTTCCTTCCTTCCTTCCTTCCTTCCTAAGAGAGCTATGTTTCTCGAAAGCTTATGTGACAATTAAGTTTGCTAAAGCTGCTGCTGGGCTTTTTACTAGTTTTATATGAGGTTCCCTGACCCCGGCGGCATCTGGCTCTTTATTTGCGGCCACTGTGCAGAAGACAGTTGAGGTTTAAAGGTAAAGGTCTCCCTTGCTCAAAAGCCAGTCAGATCCGACTCTAGGGATGTGGTGCTCATCTCCGTTTCCAAGCCGAAGAGCCAGCGCTGTCTGGAGACGTCTCCGTGGTCATGTGGCTGGCATGACTAGACACCGAGGTGCACGGAACGCTGTTACCTTCCCACTGCAGCGGTACCTATTTATCTACTTGCAATTTCTTGCTTTCGAACGGCTCGGTTGGCAGGAGCCAGGACCAGAGATGGGAGCTCACTCTGTCACGCGGCACTCGGGTCTCGAACTGCCGATCTTCCAGTTTGCAGTTCAGTGTCTCAGCCTTTGAGCTACCGCGGCCCCCAGCCAAGATTTACTGTTGCCGATTGCCTGTTTAACCCTTAGTAAAGTGAGAATTGCCTCCAGGTGTGCGGGCAGGGAAGGTTTACGACAAGTTGTCCGTGTGGGTCACGGTTCACTGATCACAGTTCACTGATAACCTGTTGGAGGGGTGCTTGGTTCGCTCTGCGTTTCGGAGCATCCAAGTTGTGAGGGAGCCATTTGGCTACTGCATCAATCAGTTTTCTCTGGAGCCCTCCTTCCTGAGCGAGGACAAAAATCTGTGCACCGGGGGCTAAAAAACTGGGAGCTAGCTCACACTAACTCAGCTTAGAGGGAACACTGGCTGGGAGGTCTTTTCTGCCCTCTGCTCTGGAGGTGTCTCCCAGGTGGGAGGTGGCACTCATTCCAGACCCACTGCGTGTCAATCGGACGGGAAGGGGCTTGTTGGAACAGAGTCTCGGGCCTGCTCGGTTTCCCTCAGAAACGCCTCCCCCGAGTCCTTCCTTCCAGGTGTAATCTCATCTTGTTTTTGAGTTACTTGGGAGATCCGCTTTCACCTCCCGAGAGCCACGAGCAAGCAGGGAAAGAATTGGTTGCAGCCCCCCCCCCCAGCACCTCCCCATACCTCTGTGACCCTTACAGACCTGCCAACCCATAAATCCCTCCAGCGTTTAACCCAGGTGGTGGTCATTAAAAGGGGCATTCTCTAGGGCAGGAATGCAGAGAGCTCGGCACCTCATCATATCGGGAGCAAAAGGTCTGGGTCGGCCCGGGCAGGTTTTGGACCAGAGGACGCAAGCTTGACCTACCAGTGATTCTGCAAGTTGCAAAAAGAAGAAGAAGAGATTGGATTTATACCCCACCCGTCAGTACCCAAAGGAGTCTCAGAGCGGCTTACAATCCTCTTTCCCTTCCCCTCCCCACAACAGACCCCCTGCGAGCAATGTTCCCTTTAAGCTGTGAAGTCTTGTGAGCAAAAATTCTGCTTTGTGAACTACTGCCTTTAAAGCTGTGAGTGAGCAATTTGGCTCCGGCATAAATTAGTTTGCTCTGGAGCCATCCTTCCTGAGCTATGGCAAAAATGTGTGAGCTGGTGGCTAAAAAACTGTGAGCTAGCTCACGCTAACTCAGCTTAGAGGGAACAATGCCTGCGAGGTAGGTGGGGCTGAGAGAGCTCTTTTCAAGAACTGCCCTTGAGAGAACAGCCCTGAGAGAACTTGTGACTGACCCAAGGTCACACCAGCAGCTGCATGTGGAGGGAGTGGGGAATCAAACCCGGTTCTCCCAGATTAGAGTCTGCACTCCTAACCAACACGCCAGACGGGCTCTCTAATAAGCATCATAGCTATACGCAGCATCCCTTCTGGAGACTTTGTTTTTAGGCAGAGAGGCTTTCAACTGGGGATGCGCTCGAGGTTGTTGTGAGGATAAGATGGAGGACGGGAGAATGACCTGGGATGGTCTTGGGACACCCCCCCCCCCCCGCTGCGGAGACAGGTGAAGTATAAACAAAGTCCATCAGTTGCTATTAGCCACAAAGTACAGATAGGAACTCTCAGTCTGGGGCAAGTGATGCTCTGTGTTCTTGGTGATTGGGGGCTGGGGGGCAACAGTGGGAGGGCTTCTAGTGTCCTGGCCCCTCTGGTGGACCTCCTGAGGGCATCTGGTGTTTTTGGCCACTCTGTGACACAGAGTGTTGGACTGGATGGGCCCCTGGCCTGATCCAACATTGGCTTTTCTTATGTTCTTATATCTGGGGCAAGTGATGCTCCGTATTCTTGGTTCTTGACGGGGGGAGGGCAACAGTGGGAGGGCTTCCTGCCCCCACTGCTGGACCTCCTGAGGGCACCTGGTGTTTTTGGCCACTGTGTGACAGAGTGTTGGACTGGATGGGCCACTGGCACTGATCCAACACTGGCTTTTCTTATGTTCTTATAGTTTTCTCAGGTAGAGGCTGTCAGGGAGAGGGAAAGCTGGGGGAGGGGGGGTGGCCGCGTGAAGATAGGTTGGCTGGTGGGCGGGAAGGAGAGAAGGAAGCAATGAAGGGAGAGAAGCTGCAGGGACTTGCAAGGAAAGAGAAAGAGCAAACAGCGGGGAAGGGGGAAATGAGGTGCCCCCCGCAAGTCCTCGCGGGTATCTCGTGGGTACCCCGCTTGTTTTTACTCATTTGGGTCGCCGAGGATCATCCGACTTACAAATGCTGGTTTTATGGCTTTCGCGGTGGGTGGGGGCACGCTTCCACGCTTCCAATTAAGTGTGTGGCTTTGGGTCATGTCTGAACCGAGGGTCAGCGTGAACGTGGCCAAGGTCTCTGCTTCCCGGTGCAAAAAGCACAATGATTTTTATTCCAAGCATTCTCCTTTGATAATTTTAACGATTACGCTTTGATCCAAGTTTTCTCAAAGCCACCTTTAGGGGACTGGCATATTTAGACACCTTCTGCCTCAAACTGCTGCATTTCCGTCTCAGCTTCCCACCTAGGAGTTGAAAGAGCCCGGGCAAAAGGCTATTTCGGAGCATCGTGTTCCACCGGTGTCATTGGGGTTGAACGATGCCGGGAATAGCCTTGGGCTCTCTGCAGGATGCTGGCATCTCTGGGCATTGCTGTCCCGTTGAGGCATTTCAAGCACCACCCTAGGGAAAAATCCAGTGCAGGAGTCCCCAACAGGGCACCATAGTGAGCAGTGTAGTGCCAGCCAATACCTTTTCTGGTGCCTGCTAAGGGTTTTTTAAAAAGCGGGTGGAGCCAGGTGGGGCTTTTGCGCAGCAAGGCTTCTAACTGGCCACTGGAGATTTGATTGGCGGTGCGGTTTCTCAGAAAACGTTGCCAGGGCAGCAGCGACCGCCACAGGACAAGGGTGTTGTTCGCTATGTGGGGGAAGGTTACGCTGTGGTAGCGGCCATTTCATGGCTGGTTCCACCTCCTGCGGCTGCCATTTTGCGTCAGAATTCCAAAGGTGCCCACAGGCTCGGTTGGGTTTCCCACCCCTCCTCCACACAAATCCAGCTGGGTGACCTTGGGTCCGTCACAGTTCTCTCAGGACTCTCGCAGCCCCCACCTGCCTCACAGGGTGTCTGTTGTGGAGAGAGGAAGGGAAATGAGATTGTAAGCTGCTCTGAGACGCCAAGTGAAGGGCGGGTTAGAAATCCAATCTCCCCCTCCTCCTCCTTTCGTCTTCTTCTTCTCTTTCTTCTTCTTTTTCTTCTCTTTCTTCTTCTCTTTCTTCTTCTTTTTCTTCTCTTTCTTCTTCTGTCACAGGTCTCCCAGAGCTGTTCTCTCAAGGGCAGTCCTCGAAAGAGCTCTCTCAGCCCCACCTACCTCCCAGGGTGTCTGTTGTGGGGAGGGGAAGGTAAAGGAGATTGTAAACCACTCTGAGACTGCTTTGGGTCGTGAAGGGCGGGGTACAAATCCAATCTTTTCTTCTTCTCTCACCTTCATCTTAAAGAGTTAATCGAGCAATACTTTGGAAGCGCACGTCTCCTTCTCTGGCACGAATCGAAACCCACGCTTTCCTTCTAAGGCCAAAAGCAGAAATAAATGGGGGTGGGGGAGAGAGAGAGAGAAAGTGGTCATCCTTATCTTCGAAAGCCTGAAGATTAATTTTAGGCGAAAGAGGATTTCGGCGGGAGGGTTGGATTGGGGTGGGGAGGTTTGGCAGATGGATGAGCTGGAGCCCCGGCCCATTCTGGCCCGCATTCCTGCCCTCTCCTCTCTCACGAACTTTCCTTTGCCCTAGAAGCCCCCTGGTTAAACTGTAGCGGGCTCGGAGGGAGGAGGAAAGCGGTCCGGGGAGCGAGATCTGATTACTCCGGGATGCCACTGGTGGGATCCCTTTACACGCTGCGGTTGGAATAATAAAGCGCTCACTGTTTTGTCCCCCCAAGGGGAACCGTTTGAAGCAGATGACATGGATACCCTATCGCCAAGAGATAAAACACGCCAAACAATTAGATGTGGGAGATTAGAGGCCTTGGGAGCCCGGTCGGGTTTCCCTACGGGGGGCTCGCTCACACAGACCCTCCGTTCTGTGGAGACATGGAGTGGGAGCCGAGCTGTCTCTTCCTTTCTTCTCTCTCTCTCTTTTTTTTTGCACCGAAGGCCAAAACAGGAAAAGAGACGGCTGCTATCAGCCGTCACCCAGAAAGGTTTCAAAAGGGGCCTTCCGCAGTGATGGATTCCAGCCGTGTGAATCCGTCTCCCCCTCTAAAGGACTCCAGGTTATTTATCTGCTAGGTTCGAGTCCAGTAGCATCATGGGAACCAGCAAGATTTGGGGGGTATACGCTTTTGAGAGACGTAAGAGAAGCCGTGTTGGATCAGGCCAGCGGCCCATTTAGTTCAACATTCCGTGTTGCACAGTGGCCAAAACCCAGGTGTTGTCAGGAGGTCCACGTAGGGCTGCCAAGCCTTACCTTTTTAACGGCGGGGAACTCCTGTCTCCAGTCCAGGAGTTACGCATGCACGTGGGCGCGTCATGATGATGTCACCAGGGCGACACTCTGGCAATCGGCCCAAAAAACTATGGTACCACATAGTTTTGGGGCGATTGCTAGAGCGTTGCCCCGGCAACATGCCCAGCGTGATAACGTCACTTCTGGGTGATGTCATCACGCTGGGGCAGTCGGCCCGATTGGGCCAATTTGGGGGTGGGATTCCCCCCGCCGGCCGAATTCAGGCCAGCGAATTGGGGACCCCTTTAGCAGGGGATTCCCTGCCCCCCCCCACCCCAGGCTGACTTGGCAGCCCTAGGTCCACCAGCAGGGCCAGAAGTCCAGAAGCTCTCCTGCTGTTGTCCCCCCCCCCCCAAGCACACAGAATACAGAGCATCACCGCCGATGACGCTACCCGGGTTTCTACGCCCTGCATATTTTTCCTGACCCTATTCTCTCCCTCTCCCTCCGCTTTCTTCTACAGCCCTAAAGAGGTCCTTCGATATGGAAGACGCTGAAGAGGTCCCAGCCTTCTCTCCTGCCTCCCCACCCCGCTCCCCCCTCGGCCCCAGCCTCCCTGGCGTCATCCTAGCCACTGGCAACGGAGAAGGAAAGCGAGCGGGCGGCCCCGTCCAGCCTGGCTACCAGTCCCGCATCAGCCTCAGCTCCGATCCGAGCCCGGCTCAAAGCCCCGTCCTCAAGACCAGGATCAGCAGCAGCCTCTCGTTCAACCGAGGCACCGTCCACCTGGCTCGGGCCAACGGGAGCCACCTCACCCGAGTCTCCTCGTTCCAAACCCGCCTGAACCCCAACGGATTCTCCTCGTCCTTGGGGCCGGGCAGCGACAACGAGAGCCTCCACAGCTCTTCCTCCAGCCTGGAGTGCCCGACACCGGTCAAAAGCCTTCCGAATATGACCCCGCAGTCCGAGCCCCCCGGCCTCGGGGTCTCCCGACTGCCCAGTCCCATGCTGAAGAAGTTCTTCTCGCACGGCAACGTCTTCCACGCTGAGGCCGACAGGCCCGTCCAGCCGGTCTCCAAGGCGACCGCCAATCGTGGGTCGCTGCCGTCGCTAGACCTGCATATCGCCGAAGACCTGGGGGCCGTCCCCAGCCTTGGCCCGGCCTTAACCGCTGACCCCGCCGCCGCACAGAGCTCTGGCGACCAAAACTGCGTCGCGCCGCTGTCAAAGACTGGCGTCGCGACAAAGGAGTCTCCTGCCCCACCCTTGGAGATCGGCCAGTTGGCACACATGACCCCCTTTGCCCTGAATGCCAGGCAGACAGTGAAGCTGCAGAAGTTCCCCATCAGCTTGGACGGCTTGGTTGAGAAGACAGCCGGAGCCGCCGTTCTGGCACCTGCGCACGATGCGGCGCCCAAGCCTTTGCCAAGGACACAGATCCACGTCAATCTCAGCGCCAGCCCTGGCTTGCCCCGGCAGCTTCCGGAGATAACCAAGGAGGATCGAGCTGTTCTTGCTGGTTTCACGTCGCCCTCTCCAGGACGGCTCTCCGGAGCAGGAAGTTCAGCCTCCCCTCCTCAGCCTGCTTCCTACCGACCCGTCCCGCCACCTCAGATTGGGCAAGCCGCTTCCCAGCCAGCCTTTCTAGGGGCCCCATCGAAGGGCCCTGCCCAAGGGACCGCAGCCGCAGCCGGCCCCAGAGAACGCAGCAGTGCCGCAGCTAAGAGGATCATCTCCAGACCCAGCCAAGAGGCGTCCCAGCTTCAGCCTCCAGCACCTGCTTCTTGCATGAAGGGAGATCCCCTCACATTGGCAAACAGACCTCCAGAGGCCTCTCCTGAGATGAAGGAATCGGAAAGGAAGGCCTCGTTGAAGGAAGGTAGGTGCTAATGAGATCGAAAGTGAGATGTGACACCAAGGCCTGCTCCTCAACTAAACCTCTGGAGAGGTTTAGGGAGGTGCAGAATCAGAGGTGTGGAAAGAGGTACACTGATTTTCACTTCTACCTGTGGCATTTTTGCTGTTGTCCTTTCGCTAAGGTCTCGGAGGTCCGTGGTCCTCGTCTCCTTCTGCTCGTGAGAGAAACCGAGTGTCCCTCGATCGGTCGCTGAGCTTTGCTTGGCTCGAGGGGGAATTTGAACTTGGCTCTCCTTCGTCCCAAGTCTGAAATGCTGCTGCACCGGAGCGTGTCGCCCTTCCCCTTTGTCAGGTTTTCAAAAAAAGCTAAAAAGCTATCACTAACAACTAACTGCCCGTCCCGGGAGGCTTTTGCCCATCTCCCAAGTAGATCTTGCTTTATACTGCAAAGGGCTCGATGTGCCCTTTGGCAGACGCCTTTCAGTGTCCATTTCCGCTCCCTTGGGGGGGGGGGGGGAATAGACATTTAGGACTGTTCTGCACATTATGTGGGAACGAAAATTGTTTCTCAACAGAGAGCTGCGGCTGATCTTTGCTCCCGAGGAGCGTTTATGTATGATATATGTATTCCCATGCGCCGGTTTGTCCGATTTATTATTATACGCTTTATATTTCATTCTCAGGGCCTACTAACAGATATTTCATGGTTCTCTTTCTGCATAGTGCATTTTCTTCCCTGCTGTAGCTCCAAGGTTCTTGGAGTGGTATAAGAGGCCCTCCCTTCCCCCATTTTATCTCCAAAACACCCTTGCAAGGTAGACTAGGCTGAGATAGTGACTGGCTGAAGATTCCTCGGGGTACTTCATCGTGGCAGGATGGTCGCCAAGTAAGTGTGAGGCAAGCAAGACTTGAAACCCAGGCTCCTTGGCTCAGAGCTCAGTCTCTTAACTGTCATTTTGGGATTTTTATTTTGCCAGAAACCATATTTCTAATCTCAGCTGTCTGGGAAGCCTGTGTGGCATAGTGATTAGAGAGTTGGAGATCTGGATTCAGATCCCTGTTCAGTAGTTGACCTTGGGCCAGCCTTCCTCTCTTTCTCTCTCTCTCTCTCTCTCTCTCTCAGCTTCCCCTTCCTCACAAGGCTGTTGTGAGGATAAAATGAGGAAGGGAGAAAGAACCACGTGTGGCCCCTTGGAGGAAGGGGGACATAAAACGGCAGGGATGGGCTGTCGATTTCCGTACGACGAGAGGAAAGCACTCGGGACATGCTCAGAGACGCTTTCCTGCCTGCCTGCAACTGGAGCTCAGCCTTTCTCCCAAATCACAACTTGGCAGACCCGGTTTTGCTTTCTAACATCCTGCTTTGCCCTAGGCGGTCGATTTTTAATTACGGGCATGTCAAACAGCGTAAGGGAGGTAGGGGGAACCCTATCTTGCAACACCTAGGAAAGATACAGTTGACACAAATCCTAACCTTAAAGAAGGAAAGAGTCACCCACATTTCCTTGAATTCCCGGCCTCCGTCCCGTCCCCATCTGTTCCTCGCCTTTTAGCAGATGTGGCAAGAAAGTTGGCTGAACCGCCCCCCTGCAAGGGTGGCGTCAGTCCCTTGCCGTTGCGGCTTCTGGCAGGGGCCCAGCAGCTAGCAGGCTGACGTCTTCAGGCTGTGAAGAGGCTTAATCCCCGAGGTCTCGCGGGACGGAGGGAGACGGGCTGTTTCGCCCAGGGCCCTTCCTTGGCCGAGGGTAGACAACGCCGCCATTTATTTTTCCTGGCGCGGCTCCTGTGCCTCTAAAAACTGGACTGCGAGCATGAGTGGAACGGAACTCTTGGGTGTACGCCATCCAGAAACGGTGACCGCATTTGTAGCTGGTCCTCGTTAAAACATGCAGGCGAATGTAAGCTTGGTAGTAATAAATCTACATGCTGCCCTTGAAAAATAAATGGGGGACTGCCTGTCCAAAATGTTGTGAGGAGTGAATTATCTATCAGTCTGTCTGTCTGTTTGTCTATGGTTATTTAGATAGATTATCATAATCTATCTAGTGTTATCCATCATCTATCTACCTATCTACCTATCATCTGTATATCTGTCTGTCAGTCCATCCCTCCCTCCCTCCTAGATAGGTAGTCTAGAATTATCTATTTATTTAGGGTGAATTATCTATCTATCTCGGATTTTTCCCCGTCCACCCTTCCTCAAAGCCGCAGACATGATTGTCCCTGCCTTCCTTCTGTCTTCACAACAACCCTGTGAAATAGGTCAGGCTGAGAGAGAGAGGGGTTAGCCCAGGGTCACCCAGTGAGCTTCCCTGCCATGTCATGTGGGGATCTGAACGCAGCTCTCCCAGGCCCTGCGCTAACACTCTTATTCGCTAGACCCCACTTGGTCACAGACTTAAGTTCAAACGACGCCGGTCAGCGGAGATCTGTGATTGGCTCTCCAGATGTGTAAACGAAGCTGTAGAAAGTAATCATACAGATCAGGGCTGGGGAACCGAGAGCTGTTTCCCTGATCGAGAATCCAGCCCCTCCCTATTACTTTACAAGTACGGGAAAATGATAAAAAGAGTTTCTTGTTGTACCCATTTTTGCCCCGTATAGCGGGGGTCCAGGGGGTCATTTTGATTAGAAAAACAGTATGGGGGGGGGGGGGGAAGAGGGAACTACCCTCCCTTGAGTCCCACTGTGGTTCTGTTCCATACTGGGCTCCCCCCCCCCCTCTTTCTTACAGCATCGCACGGAAATGTGTGCCTCAGATTGCACAGGGGGCGGTCAGACCTGTCAAATGGAAAGTTTGACACGGCCGCGTGTCCTCTGCTGCGTGCAGGACTCCGTGGTTAGCCCTTGGGATCCCGACGGCAGCTAGGGAGAGGGGGTTTCCTTTGAAAACTTGCTTGCTTTGACCTCCCCAAGCCCAGCTGTTTCCCCCGCAGGAAGGAGCCATTCAGCTCGGCTTATCCTGTGTGGTGCGTTCCAGCTCCGCGAGAGACCCTGTGTGTGTTTGTGTGCGTGGAAGAGTCAGGCCCATAGCTACAGTGGGGCACCCCGGGGCACAGCCCCCGATTTACTGCCAGACCCCCCCCCCCGACTTCCAATCCAGCGCAGGTGCTCTCCTGGGTGTGTGTGTGTAGGGGTGTGTGCAGGGTGCCCCCTGACTTATTTAAAAGCCCCCCCGATTTAAAAAAAAAAATCCTGGCTACTGGCCTGGGAACAGTGCGCTGGAGTGTTGGTCTTCCCCCTCGGCCTGTCATGATTTCCCTCTCAAGCGCCCGCCACGCCCTTCCCGCTGGCTGCCTTTCTCTCCCGAGAACATTGGCTCAAGTTTTCAGTGTGTGTGCGTGTGTGGAGGGGGGCTGGGACGTTCCCTGCACCCACTCCCTACGCCTGCCTTGAGTGATCCGTTCCCCTCGGGGTCAGCCACAGTTCCCCCTCGCAGCCCGCCAGCGAGAGAGAACTCACTTGG
Source organism: Lepidodactylus listeri (assembly GCA_029233225.1). NCBI lineage: Eukaryota > Metazoa > Chordata > Lepidosauria > Squamata > Gekkonidae > Lepidodactylus > Lepidodactylus listeri. Next base: position 13,139,592 of record JARCFY010000022.1, on the reverse strand, counting down.
CGACAACAAGGGGAAGTTCACTTCCAAAAACTTCCTCATAACCGAGGCGGAGGGACGACAAAGTGGTTCTCTGTTTTCGGTCTTGCTTTGCTGTCACGTTCGGGGTGTACCGTCTCTCTTCTCTGGGTTTTTTTTGGGGGGGGGCAGTTTGGAATGCACCGTTGCCACTCCTGTGGGGGGATTCAGATGGTCAATTTGTGTGGCGGCAGCTGCGCCGGTCCGCTCGCAAGATAACTCGCAATAAGTTGTCAACAGATTAGTTCCTGCCGAAATCCCTGTTATCATCTGCGAGTATTTAGGAACAGGGAGTGTTAAAAAAGATAATTCTCCACCCCACCCTAAATTGCTGGGCATTCAGCAGGCATTCTACCCTACAGTTATGAGTGGGAACTGGTGTCAGCTTCGTGGCATTGCTGGGCACTGACTGAGCACCAAGCGCCACATAGAGACCCCCTACAAGCACCTTGGCGCCCTTAGCCCGGCTGCTTCTCCTGGAGTTGCAAGATCCAGGATGGGAAATTCCTGGAGACTTGGGGGGCAGGAAGAGCAGGATCTAAGGAGGGAACGGACCTATAGATTTCACCCTTCAGAGCAGCCATTTTCTCCAGGGAAACTGACCTCTGCCATCTGGAGATCCGTTATAATTCTCGGAGATCTCCAGGAAACTGGCAATCCTGGCTTATCCTCTGCTACCGCTGCTGCCGATCAGCCAGTTTGGTGTAGCAGTTAGGAGCGCGGACTCTAATCTGGGAGAACTGGGTTTGATTTCCCACTCCTCCACATGCAGCTGCTGGTGGGACCTTGGGTCAGTCACAAGTTCTTTCAGGTCAGTTCTCAGAAGATCTCTCAGCCCCACCTACCTCCCAGGGTGTCTGTGGTGGGAAGGGGAAGGGAAAGGAGATTGTAAGCTGCTCTGAGACTCCGAGCGAAGGGCGGGGTATGAATCCAGTCTCCTCCTCCTCCTCCTGTATTTTCGCTAGCAGATCCCAAGTTCGGGGCTGTAGTTTTTTGAATGTGACGCCATGATTTTGTATCCCTGCCAGCTACGATGTCGGCCTTTCTTTCCCCCCTCCCGCCCAGCTCTTTACTTCCCTCATTCCCTTGGCTGAAGTTCTGAAGTCTTTTGGCGCTCTCTGATCCCTTCCCCGTTCCCCCCCACCCCACCCCACTCTGCCCTGGAAAAACAGGCTGGTGGCGAGGGGCCAAGATATGCTTTAAGATGTTTAACACCTACCTAAGCAATGGCTGGGACAGCTGTGAAATCACTCAAGGTAAAGGGGTGGGGGGGTCAGTTTCTCTATCTTAAAAGCGGTGTCTTCCAAACTCATTCCTCGGGAAAATCTGGAGAGGAATGCATGTGACCACGAAACCCTCCGTTCCTGGTGGGTCACTCTGTTTGTGGGCCGTTCCTGGACAAAAGGGGTGGGGTGGGGTGGGGTTAGAGATGCATAACCGATCGGGTTGCCAACCTGCAGGTGGAGGCTGGAGACTGTCTGTGATTACAGCAAGTCTCTAGGCGACAGAGATCACTTCGCCGGGAGGAAACGGTCTCCCCTCCCCAAGCCCCGCCCTCCTCAGGCTCCGCCCCCAAATCGCCAGGTATTTCCCATTTTGGAGCTGGCATACTTCACTGGCGTCTTAGGCCCCTATGAAGGCCAGGACCAAGAGACCGAAATTAAATCCGAAAAGTTTTTGGCTAAACATTCGGAAGGACTTCCTGGCAGTGAGAGCGGTTCCTCGGTGGAACAGGCTTCCTCGGGAGGGGGTGGGCTCTCCCTCTTTGGAGGTTTTCAAACAGAGGCTGGATGGCCATCAGACAGCGATGCTGGTTCTGTGAATTTAGGCAGATCGCAAGAAAAGACGGCAGGGAGGGTTGCCTCAGGGCTTAGTTCTCGAGGCCCTTTCTTATACGCCCAGGGAAATGCTGATCGCCACGTTGGGGTGAGGAAGCAATTTTTCTCCAGGCCAGTTTGCCTGGAGATCCTGGAGGGTTTTTGTCATCTTCTGGGCGTGGAACAGCGATCACTGCGTGTGTGTATGTGTGTGTGTGTGGGGGGGGGCATTATTTGCGAATCCCCTGCATTGTGCAGGGGGTTGGACTAGATGACCCTGGAGGTCCCTTCCAACTCTTTGATTCTATAAGGCCCTGATGCCAATAAGGAGGTCTCAGCTACGCACCTTCCAAGCTGGTTGTGCACGGGTGCTGCCGGCAAAATCTACGATGGTCATTAAGCCTTCGCGAACAGCCCGGCGCCAACTCGGAAAGGAAATCCGCTCCAATTAGTCCCTGATTGGTTGGTTACGTCACCGCGTTTTCTCTCCCACTGCATGGCTGTCCATGGCGTCTCTGGCATGCTGCAGCTGTTCCCAGTTTGCAACCGTCGCGCTTGGAATATCCCAACAGGCTCCCCACGGGGGGGGGGGGGGGAGGCTTGGGAGAGAATTGCATGGACCCCCCCCCCCCCCAGAAACAGTTGTGCTAAATCAGCACATCTAGAGGGGTGCATTTTTAAAGGAAAAGCAGTGACTAGGATCCGGGGGGGGGGGGATATTGCTGTTTCCCCACCACACACACACTCCCACAGTCCACTGGTGCTTGTTAAGATAGAGCCAGTTTGGTGCGGTCGTTAGGAGTGCGGACTCTAATCTGGGAGAACTGGGTTTGATTCCCCACTCCTCCACATGCAGCTGCTGGAGGGGCCTTGGGTCAGTCACAAGTTCTCTCTGAGCTGTTCTCTCAAGAGCAGTCCTCGAAAGAGATCTCTCAGCCCCACCTACCTCACAGGGTGTCTGTTGTGGGGAGAGGAAGGGAAGGAGATTGTAAGCCGCTCTGAGACTCCTTCGGGTAGTGAAGGGCGGGGTATAAATCCAATCTCTTCTCTCCTCCTCCTCCCAGGTTGGGAAACTCGCGGAGATTTGGGGGTGGAGCCTAGAGAGGACAGGGACCTCCGTGGGGTACAATGCCACAGAGTCCATCCTCCAAGGCCCCCATTTTAAAACATTTTCTCCAGGGGGAGCTGATCTCTGTCGTCTGGAGATGAGCTGTAATTCCAGGGGATCCCCAGGTCCCACCTGGAGGCTGGCGTCCCGATCTCCAGCCGCTTTGGAAGGTGGACTCTATGGCACTGAACCCCGCTGAAGTCCCTCCCCTCCCCAAACCCCGCCCTCCTCAGGCTCCACCCCCAAGTCTCCAGGTCTTTCCCAACCCGGACTTGGCAACCCTAACTCTAGCCCCGCCCCTACAGCCGAATCCTCCCCCCTTCCTGCTACTTGTTCATTGTGAAGAAAACCTTGGGCGACCCAGCTGCTGGACTTCTTTGTAACACCGTTTTCTATCACGGAAGCTCACCTGCTGATGTTGGGCCTGTCATATATTCCACCATGGCCTACCTCGCAGGCTGGTTGTTGTGTGAGAGGATGGAGGTGGGAGAACGAAGTTGGATAGGTTGTGTCCCCGATGGGCGTAAATGAAAGGAGGAGGAGGAGGAGGAGATTGGATTTATACCCCACCCTTCAATCAGCGTCTCAGAGCGGCTTACAATCCCCTTTCCCTTCTCCTCCCCACAACAGACACCCTGTGAGGGAATCACAACCCGGTTCTCCCAGATTAGAGTCCGCACTCTTAGCCGCTACACCAAACTGAGTGCACAGTGAGGTTCTTCCTTAGCATTGTTTGTGAACTTCTCAGTCACCTGGTGAGAATTTGTGGCTTTGACATGTTCATTGGCTATTTTGCTCCAAGGCTGACATGGAAAGGAGCGTTTGATAGATTAGGAGACGATGTCGAGCGTCGTGAACCCTGTACCCTGTGGGATTTCTCAAGTCACCCATGAATCATCTTTCTGTGGAAAGGGAGGCCCTGTGTACATGCCGACGATCTTCTGGAACGATAAGCGTAAAGGAACATGACTTGTGGATTTGGGTGCGTGTTTTGGCGCTTTGACAGACAGGCCGGTGGTTTTCCCCCAGGGCAGCGGAATAGTTTGGACGACTCCTTCCCAGGCTTTAGATTTGATGCCTGTGTCTTCTGAGCGCATCTTGCGAGCGCGCCCGGGTGACTGGAGGCATGCCTGTGAACACACCTGCAAAACAGCTGGAGGGAAAGAGTTTCTGAGCATCAGCAGAGCGCCTTTGGGACTCTGCTTCTGATGCAGCGGGACGGTGCTGGCTTCCAAGTAGGGACTTTAACAAAAATGAAAGAAAGGGTGACTTATTAGAGTTCTTTTGTGTTTACAGTAAATGCTGACTATTTCTTAGTGCTGCTAACTTCCAGGTGTCACCTGGAGATCTCCCACTATTACAACTGACAACCAAGATATCAGGTTCCCTGGCAAAAATGGCTGCTTTGGAGGATGGCATTATAGTTTGCTGAGGCCCCTCCCCTAACCCCACCCTCCCCAGGCTTCACCCCCAAAATCTCCTGGTATTTCCCAACCCAGAGTTGGCAACCCTGTTTATAGAGAAGGAGACGGGGGGGGGGGAGAGGAAAACCACAGACAGCCCTTTCCTTCCACAACACTGCCAAGTTGCTTTTACGCTTGCTGGGGAGAAATTAGAGTTATGGATGCTGGACGAGGGCTTGGGTTCGAATTCTCTCACAGTCGTGAAGCGCACCGGTGTGAGTCCGGGCACGTGAGCGCTTTCTTTCTCTTCCTCTGAGATACCCCACAGGGTTGTCAGAAGGACGACAGAGAAGAAAAGAGAGCCATATATGGGTTTGAATGCGACAAAAGAGAACCACACGCCACTATTCGGAATGATTCTGAAACCAAACTGTCTGCCTCCCAGCAACTCTGCTCATATTATTCTGCAATGAACCCATTGCATGTGGGTGTCGTAGGGTTGCCAGCCTCCAGGTAGGGCCTGGAGATCTCCCAGGTTTGCCAGTGATCCCCAGATGTCCAAGATCAGTTCCCTGGAGAAAACGGCTGCTTTGGAGGGTGGACTTTATGGCATTCTACCCTGCTGAGAAGAAGAAGAAGAGATTGGATTTGCTATACCCGCCCTCCACTACCCGAAGGAGTCTCAGAGCAGCTTATTTATTTATTATTAATTTTATTTATTATTTTTATTTATACTCTGCCTTGCTGGACAAGATGGATTACAATTGCCTTCCCCTCCCCGCAACAGACACCCTGTTAGGTAGGTGGGACTGCCCTTGAGAGAACAGCTCTGAGAGAACTTGTGACAGATCCAAGGTCACACCAGCAGCTGCATGTGGAGGCCTGGCTACACCAAACTGAGGTTCCTCCCCTCGGCAAACCCCGCCATCCCCAGGCCCCACCCCCCCACCCCTCCAGGTGTTCCCCAACCCAGAGCTGGCAACTTTAGGTCCACCCTTGCGCACAACAGAAGTTTCCAGGGGCAACTCTGAGAATGCACAGGGGTTTGTTGCCCAGCCATGTGGCTCTGAGAGAACCTGTGACTGACCCAAGGTCCCCCAGCTGGCTGCATGTGGAGGAGTGGGGAATCAAACCCGGTTCTCCCAGATTAGAGTCCACGCTCCGAAACACTACTCCAAACTGGCGCTTTGAGAGACCCAAGTTTGCTACGGAAGCTCCCTGGGTGACCTTTGGCCAACTCATACACCCTCTCAGCCTACCCTGCCTCACAGGGCTGTTGTGGGGATTAAAATGGAGTAAAGTTTCCAGGGGCAACTTCGAGAATGCACAGGGGTTTGTTGCCCAGCCATGTGGCCTTTGACATTCCGAAGGCATCGCACGCTAGAGGCTGACACATTTCCCCGGCAGCCACTCCGGTGGCTCCATCTCATCCGGCTTCCAGCCTAGACAGGCTCTGTTTGAGAGGAACCCTTTTGTGACATCACCGCTGCCTAGCAACGGTTGCATCACGCTCTGTGCTTTGATCTCGCCTCGCCAACCGTGGCCTCTCCGCCCACCGGTCCTTTCCTCTAAAGTTCAGTTGGCAACAGATGGGAAGGCTGGTTCCTATGTCTGGTGTTAGGGCGGCCCTTGGGAGAAACGAGGATGCCTTAAGAGAGAGAAGGTAAGAGATGGGCAATAAGCCGGCTAATTAATTAATGCCGTTCAGTTTGGCGCGGATGTTTCCCAGGGCGGCCTGCCAGTTTGGGTCTGGTTTTTGAGAGAGGAAAGTGTGGGGTGTTCCTGTACCAGCCACCAGGGAGGCTGATGGCGTCAGTTCCTTACAAAGAATTCACATCTTCCTCTCCTGTTTATACCCCTGTCTGCTTCAATTCTTGTAGCCGTTTCCCTTAAGGCACATTTTGGACTGTATGTGCCTTGGGGCAGGGACCCAGGCTTGCATTCTGTCAAAAGCGACCGAAAACCAATAGTGCTAGATTCTTCATTTGTAACTGTCAGGAGTGTTGGTGCCAGTGTGAAGTAGTGGTTAAGGTTTTCAGGCTTGGATCTGAGCGAACCGGGTTCGAATTCCCCACTCGTGTCGTGGAAGCTCACTGGGTGAGCTTCAGTGTTCCCTCTAAGCTGCGTTAGCGTGAGCTAGCTCAGTTTTTTAGCCTCCGGCTCACAGATTTTCTTCTTAGCCCAGGAAGGATGGCTCCAGAGCAAACTAATTTACGGAGTAGCCAGATCACTCGATCACAACTTGAATGCCAGCAGCTCCCAAAGTAGAATTCTTGCTCACAAGACCCCACAGCTTAGAGGAAGCATTGGTGATCTTAGGCCAGACATGCTGTCTCAGCCTGACCAACCTCACAGGTCAAGACGGGTCACTGTGTTAAGTCTGTCTGCAGCAGCAGAAAAGAGCCCGGAGTCCATTTGCACCTTGAAGACTTACAAAATTTGTGGCCGGGGAGGAGCTGCTCACTTCTGAAGTATCTCTGTATCGATGCTACTGGACTCTGGCTCTTTTCTACAACCTCACAGGGTTGTCTTGAGGATCAGATGGAGGGGAGGAGAATGAAGGGAGGGGGGAGAGAATTGGATTTGTAACCCCGCCCTTCACTCGGAGTCTCAGAGTGGCTTACAATCTCCTTTCCCCTCCCCACAACAGACACCCTGGGAGGTAGGTGGGGCTGAGAGAGCTCTCTCGAGAACTGCCCTTGAGAGAACAGCTCTGAGAGAACCTGTGACTGACCCAAGGTCCCCCAGCGCACTGCATGTGGAGGAGGAGTGGGGAATCAAACCCAGTTCTCCCAGATCAGAGTCCACGCTCCTAACCACTCCTCCAGACTGGCACGTTGGGAGACCCAAGTTTGCTACGGAAGCTCTCCGGGTGACCTTTGGCCAACTCATGCACTCTCTCAGCCTACCCTGCCTCACAGGGCTGTTGTGGGGATTAAAATGGAGTAAAGGAGAACAAACTTGTTTAAGACACTTAGGGTTCCCACTGAGGAAGAAAGGCAGGGTATAAATGAATAAATAATGGTGAATACTGGATCTGGGAAACTCCCGTTTTGCATGTGTGTGCATAGCCCCCGGTCCCGTGCTGTGCAGCAAACTGGGTGTCCTTTGGCGAGTCACCCTCTCTCAGGCTAGTCCGATCCCGGCAGTTCTCGGAAGCGAAGCGGGGTCAGCCTTGGCTAGTATTTGGATGGGCGACCTCCAAGGAATACCAGGGTCATGATGCAGAGGCAGGCTGTGGCCAACCACCTCTGAAGCGTCTGTTGCCTTAAAAACAAGTCCAGCTCGCCACCTAGTGGTGCATAATGTTAAAAGAGTTAGAACTTCAGGCTGCCAGACAATCTTAGGCTCTCCTGGCTATTCTGCGCACGATGCCAGGCAGGCAGTGGCAAGCCACCGCTGAAACGTCTCTTGCCTTCAGAACAAGTTAGCTGTCCCCCTAGCGGTGCATAATGCTGAAAGAGCTAGAACTTCTGGCTGCCAGACAATCTTAGGCTCTCTTGGCTATTCTACACACAATGCCATATGACGACAACAGCGATTACGATGATGATGATGACTTTCTCCACCTAACCTGCCTCACAGGGTTGTTGTGAGAATAACATGGAGAAAGAGAGAGACATATACAATATTCTGAATTGTTGAATGATGGGTAGGATAAAGCTATAATAAATTAGCAATTTCTTTGACAATTTAAGAGTATGACTGCGGTCACAAGATCACTGGGCATTGTAGGGACTGCAAAGCAGGGGTGCCAACCTTAGGGTGCGGCCTGGAATTACAGCTAAGCCCCACACTACAGAGATCAGTCCCCCTGGAGAAAAGGGCAGCTCCAAAGGGGGAAATGCTTTGATATATTGTAGATTCTATGGACAATCCCTTTTCCTCTCCCACTGCCCCCCATCCTCCAGGAATTTCCCAGGCTGGAGTTGGCAACCACAACCCTAACTGAGGGTGCCCTGCCATTCCTGGGATGACCTCAGCTCTACTCTGTGGTTCGCGATGATTTCCGCCTTAATTAGGGAACAGGAAGGCAAGAAAGATCTTGAGCCTGCGGAGAAGAAGAAACGCCCGAGGCGGGAGAGTTCCTCTGCCCGCTGTGCCCATCTGTCGACAGGAAGCAGGTGTTCCCTGGTGCAGGAAGGCAGCTATTGCGTCAGATGGAGGGTGGGGGTGCCCGCGTGCCATCTGCGAACGGGTGGGCAGTGTGACACGAGAAGGCAAAATGTGGCGCAGGGTGGAACCTGGAAGCTGCCACCTCGCCATGTTTGTGCAGGGGAGCGCGCTTGATTTTAAGAATGTTAGAACATCAGAAGAGCCCTACTGGATCAGAGCAGTGGTCCGTCTAGTCCAGCATCCCGTCTCACACAGTGTCCAGCCAGTCCCTCTGGAGGTCCAACAACAGGGCAGAGAGGCCGAGGCCTTCCCCTGAGAAGAACATCAGAAGAGCCCTGCTAGATCAGAGCAGTGAGGCTCCATCTAGTCCAGCATCCCATCTCACTCAGCAGCCAACCAGTTCCTATTCCCTTTGCTGATGATTTCAGAGGGTCGCCATGTTGGTCTACAGTAGAACAGCTAAAGTAGTGATGCTAAAGACCTCCGCCTGAGACCCTGGAGAGCTGTCAAGAGGGGCTGCGGCTCAGTGGAAGAGCCTCTGCTTGGCATGCAGAAGGTCCCAGGTTCAATCCCCAACATCTCCAGTTGAAAGGACCCGGCAGGTGGTGATGGGAAAGACCTCCACCTGAGACCCTGGAGAGCTGTCAAGAGGGGCCGTGGCTCAGTGGCAGAGCATCTGCTTGGCAGGCAGAAGGTCCCAGGTTCAATCCCCAGCATCTCCAGTTAAAAAGGACCAGGCAGCAGACGATGGGAAAGAGCTCAGCCTGAGACCTGGAGAGCTGTAAAGAGGAGCCGTGGCTCAGTGGCAGAGCATCTGCTTGGCATGCGGAAGGTCCCAGGTTCAGTCCCCGTCATCTCCAGTTGAAAAGTATCAGGTCGTAGGTGGCATGGAAGATTTCTGCTTGAGACCCAGGAGAGCTGCCCCCAGACTGAGTAGACAAATACTGGCTTTGCTGGACGCACCCACTGTAAGACAGCTTTACATGTTCACTTCTGGAGCGCCTGAACTTGTGACCCTCTTGCTGCTACTTCCTGAAGTGCGGGGGCATGCACACAACTCCCTCTCCGGACTGTGCCGACCCACAGTTTGGGAGAAACTCGAGAAAGGATGGACAAAGCCACCGAGCCCCTGCTGGCCTTGGTTTTGCCCCCCCAACCCCTCTTGCGAAGGGAGGGTAGGCTTCAAACAGACCCGCACAACACCCACACCCCCTGACTGCTGGCATTGTGGTCTGATGCTTCCTTGACAGCGTAAAGCTCAGCACTCTGGGTAGGAAGAAGAACCCACAGGGCAGGAAGTCCCGAGTCACTTGCACCACCCCTGCAGTGGCCCTGGGGACGGCAGCGCACGGAGCAGAGGCCGGCCGGGCTGGCTCAGGGGCCTGGACAGAGGGCCACGTTGTCGCGCCGCGAGAGGTAAATTCCCTTTGGACCTGTGGCTGCTTCTGTGGGCTTTCTCTCACAGCCTGGGGACTGTAGGGAAAAGAGCTTAACGTTGGCTCCCGCGGCAACCCGCGTCCCTGCCGCGAGGCTGTTGTTGACGGCTCCTTCCTGCCCCGGAAAGATGGAGTCTTTGTCGATCCGGGATTAGCAACCGTGTCTGCCTCTGGGGGGGGGGGGGGGGAGCAGCTTGCCTGCCCTGGAGGCAGAGCAAGCTAGACCCAGGTGGGGTCTGGAGGTTTCCCGGAATTACAGCTGATCTCCAGATGGCAAAGATCAGTTCCCCTCGAGCAAATGGCTGCCTTCCAGGGTGAACACTAGGGCATTGTACTCCACTGAAGTCCCTCCATAGGGTTGCCAGGTCACGCCCGGCCCCTGGCAGGGAATTGGGGGGGTAGCGTTGCCAGATCTAGTTTGAGAAACCCCTGGAGATTTGGGGGGGGTGGAGCCTGGGGAGGACAGGGACCTCTGTGGGGTACGATGCCATCGAGTCCACCCTCCAAAGCATCCATCTTCTCCAGGGGGAGCTGATCTCTGTAGTCAGGAGATGAGCTGTAATTCCAGGGGATCCCCAGGTCTGACCTGGAGGCTGGCATCCCTATCATTCCCTTCCCCCAACTCTGCCCCCCAGACTCTGCCCCCCCCCCAAACTCCGGGTATTTCCCAGCCTGGATCCGGCCACGCTATGAGGGCTGGGAACTTGTTCATCTAATGGAGATTTTGGGGTTCTGCAAGGATGAAGTTGCGTTTGAACGGCCTCCCTGTGCCGACCACTCCCAGCCCTTTCTCTGCACACGGGAAACCGCTCGTTTGCCCTTTATGGGCATGGAAGTTTGAGGCTGTGAACAGCGCCAAATTGGGGGGGGGGGGGAGGCTATATTGTGACGTATTCTTCAGAGAGCATCTCAGAACAGTTTGCCCGTTCCGTTCCCGAGCCAAGAGCCTTTAGAAATCTCTCCTCCCCACCCCTTCCCCACCCCCCAAAAAACCTGTTTTCTCCTCACATAATTGGGAGCAGCGGCCCTGTTGCCAGGAAGCCCGGAACGCTGGCCGCTCCTGTGACACGAGGGGAAAGAAATCTTTTTGTGAATTTTTTCTTTAAAAAAACCCCGCTTGTTGCCTGTGAACCCGGTTTTGGCGGTCGGCTGAGCTGCTGGGATGCTGTGGAATGCGTGCCGGCTTTCTCGGCCACGGAACGTTCGCAAACATTCTCGCCTGAGAGTCTGCAAGGGGAGTTCGCAAGAATAAAACACGTTCTTGCGAGAGGAGAAGTGAGTTTTTTGGACCAAGAGACTCTTTGCAAAAGAGCCAGCGTGGTGTCACGGTTAGAACATTGATTGGGGAGACCCAGGTTCAGACCCCTGCGCTACCTTCGTAGCCTGTCACGTACTCTTTCCCTAACCTACTTCGCACAGTTGTTGTGAAGAAAAGATGGAGGCAAGCAGAATGACATAAGCCCCTTTGGGCCGCCGCTGGGGAGAAAAGTGGGGTATGAATGAAGAAAATGAAGAAACAAAAGGCATTCGGATCTGAGCAGGGTTGGCAACCTCTAGGTGGGGACTGGAGTTCGGCCTGGGGTTGCCAGGTCATACCTGCATCCTGGCGGGGGGCTCTGGCTCTGCTCCCAAAAAGCCCCGTTGTGCCCGATGCGATGACGTCGCCCGGAAGCGATGTCGTCATGCCAAGTTCCTCGTTCAGGGGATGCTCTAGCATTTGAGTAAAAAAAATCTCTGTGGTCACCATAGAGTTTTTACCCAAATGCTAGAGTGTCCCCCACGTTCTCACTAAAGAGTCCGCAACGGTAGGCGATTCTCGCCATGATGTCACCTCCAGGGGATACCATCATGCCGAGCGTGTCAGGTCCAAAGGGTCTCTTTTGAGGGTGGGGCTCCCCCACCGGCCAGCTGTCCAGTGGGGAATTGGGCCCCCCCGAAAGTGGGGGAAACCCTGCCCTCATTGGGGGAATGGCAACCCTAGTTCTGCTGCTTCTGACCCAGCCTTGCTCAGGTCTTGCAAAGGGGGGGGCGTGGCTTCCTTGCCCGGGTCAATCCATCTCAGGTTGAGCCTTCCTCTTTTCCTGCCGCATTCAGCTTTTCCTAGCATTGTCATTTCCCCCGTGACTCTTGTCCTCTCATAATGTGACCGCCGTGCGATTGCCTCAGTTCAGCCATTTTAGCTTCTCGGGAGAGTCCAGTCCGGATCTGACCCGGAACCAATGCTCCCTCTAAGCCGCGGAGCCTTGTGAGCGAAAATTCTACTTTGCGGGCCACCGGCACGAAAGTTGTGAGCGGCCAGTTCGGCGGCTGCACAAATCAGTCTGCTCTGGAGCCCTCCTTCCTGAGCTAAGACAGAAACCAGTGAGCCGGAGGCTAGAAAACTGTGAGCTGGCTCACACTGACTCGGCTCAGAGGGAACACTGAGGGGGAATACTGTGGCGTGAATCATCTTGCTCTCGGCCGCCAGCAACACCCCCCTACGCTTAAGGATCTTTTCTCGCTGCTTCACAGCTGTCCTTCTCCAGCCTCGGAGTTCTTGGGTACAGTCTCTCCTTTGGGTTAGGTGCCACAAGTGTTTCTTTATGCCGCCTCTCCTGGCTGCACCGCGAATCCACTGGCAGAGGAGACCCAAAACTGGCCCTACAATCCGGTGTCTGGCTTTTCTCTCTCTCTCTCTCTCTCCTTCTCTTCTAAAGCTGCTGAACATGGCGAGATGCTGTCTGCAGTTGGGCAGACTTCTTCAATGAGGCTTGTGTTCCTGGTTGGGGGGATCCCGGGAAAGGGGAGGGGAGAGGGGGGAGCGGGGAAGACAATTACCATTCTGGTCATGTGTTCGAGGCAGCCGTCCTTAACTGTTTCTCTTGTTTGAGCCCAATAGGGGAGCTGGCGGCGGGGAGGCTAGCGCGGTTAAGATGTGAGGACCGGGAACCGGAGAGGCTTGCTGGCCCCCCGCACATGGAATTGGGGAGCGGGGGGACCCCTCGGCCAGCGTCCTCCTTCGGGGCTGAGAGAAGAGGTAGGATTTGGGCGAGGGGGTGTGTGTGGATCCCCCCTCCTGAGAAGGAGGGGCAGGCTGGAAGCCGGCAGACAAAGAGCCGGAGAGGAGAGCCGGCTGCATCTCTCTATCTCCACCGCAGCATCTTTCCTGCTTCCTCTTTGTCCTCCATCCCCGGGAGGCGATCGTGGTCCTCCAGGCAAGAGGGGCCCTCGTGGGACAGGGCTCCTAGTGGGTGGGGCGGGGACTCTCGGCAGCATCCTCGCAGGGGCGAGGTACCAGAGTGCGGCATGCACGGTGGCGCTGGGGGGCATTGAGAGGGGCTGGTCAGGTTGCGCGGGGCCCAAGCGCGGGTGCCCTCTTGCAAGGCGCGCGTCCCTGGTTTTCAAGGCGCTCTTCATCCCCACTCCATGAAGCCCCGGTAGGTGGACGTCCTTTCCCCATTCATATTTTTTTAACCTGGAAGGCGACTGCCCCTCCCCGACAGTGTGGGTCGGTGTTGCGAGAGGCAGCATATGGACCCGCTGGGCAACCGGCCCACCTTTTGGGCTACCCGTGTGCTAGGCGCTTGACTGCTTCTCAGCCCACCCCGCTGGATTAGCAGGATGGTAGTTAATGCCAGGGACTCTTCACGATTTAGAAAATCCTTTGTTAATGTGAGGGTTGCCCTGTTTGTGCGCGTAGTAGTGCTGATGAATGGCAAGTCCTTCTTCTGGCCATAGAATTGGGGGAACCACGGTTGAGAGGGTCAGTGGTTAGAGGCTGCTGAATGGAGAATCTCTGGCAGAGGACACTGGTCGGAACGGTGCAATCCAGCGCAGAGTCACTCCAGTTTAACCCCACTGAAATAACTCTGCTAAGAATGGTACCTTCAGGTCCACAGTTGCACGTCGAAGGTCTAAGTTCTTGGCAACGGGTGTGTGTTTGTGTGTGTGTCAGTTTTGGGGCTGTCCCCCATCACGTCCGATGGTAAGTGGTCCATCGCACGCCCTCGCCCAAATGTTCCTTGCCAAAAGAAAACTAGCGTGCCAGGGAGAAGGACAGATTCACAACCCCTTTCCTGACAGGCTACCTTTCTGCGGGCAGGGGACGTTTTTCGTCTGGAGGAGCGTGGGGGCCCGCGAGTCCCCAGCTTGCAGCCGGATGCGGTTCAGCCCTGCCACACGTTGCCCACCTTGGTGAAAACTAAGTCTGTTGTCATAACCTCCGGCCTGAGTTCCGCCTCTCTGTCAGCCTCGGCCTTTCTCAGCAAGTGCACTGGCCTGCTTCGCAGGGTTGTTTGTAAGCATTCCATGGGGGCATGGAAGTTCTCTGAGCTCCCTCCTAAAGGCTCTTTTATCCCCGCAGTCCGATAAGGTGGTGTCCTTGGCTGGTGGGGGCACAGAAGGAAGTGTGTTTTAAGTCCTAGGGTCTTCTGGCTTCATTTCTATCGGGGCGGGGGGGGGGGAGGTGCCCCCCACAGTGTATACAGACAAGGGACTTTGGGCTGGTTTAGCTCTCTCCAAGGGACACAGGAAGTGTGGAGCCAGACCTGTGGCCCTTCTAGCCTCGTCTTGTCTGCTCTGATTGGCAACGGCTTTCCCGGGGTCACAGGCTGTGAAAATTCTTTCCTGCTCCTTTTAATGAGAGATTGAACCCCGGGGGGGGGGGGCGGTGGGACCCTTCCTTACCCTCATTCAAATCTTTGTCTCCTTTTCCTCTCACCCGTCTTCCAAGGAGCTCAGAGCGACACGCATGGTTCTCCATTCCTCTGGCCTGTCTTTACAACAGCCTGTGTGGTGTAGCGGTTAAGAGCGGCGGACTCTCATCTGGAGAACTGGGTCCGATGCCGCACTCCTCCACACGAAGCCGGCTGGGTGACCTTGGGCCAGTCGCAGCTCTCTCAGAGCTCCCGCAGCCCCAAAATAAGTCTAGCCTGCCACTAAAAGAGCTAGGACTTCAGGCTGCCGGACGATCTTAGGATCTCCTGGCTATGCTGCACACAACGCCATACGATAATTAATTAAGCTTTACAACGATCCAAGGAGGTTCATTAGACTGAGAGAGAGAGAGAAACCGGCCCGAGGTCACCGAGCACGCTTCATGGCCAGATACTGGGGTGGATCAGGACATGAGCTAAGCCAAAGGGTCCACGCAGACTCGCTTCTGGCCACTGCTGGCTTTCCCAGGCAGTGGCTCACTAGGGATGTTCCCAGTGCGCTAAATCGCTAGTCTGCCTCTGCCTGACTGCGGATTTGAACCTGGGTCTCCCTACTCCAAATCGAAACACCAACCACGAGCCTGTGTTTTTGAGCCCCCCTGAGTCTGAACATTTACAGTCAGCTGCCCCAAGTGAGGGACAGGATATACCTTTTTAGATTTTTTTAAAAAGCATGACACGCAGGCAGTGCCCAGCCCAAAGGTATACTGCCTCTGCTCGTGGAGGTTCCACCGAGCGGTAATAGACCTGCCTACTCGGTCGCTTCCCTTTTTTCAAAGTCGGCAGCCACCTCCAAATCATGCAGCGGTGACTCTCTCGGGCTCATGTGGTGGCAGGGCGCCCTTCCGCTTTTTCCTTCCCCCAAACCCGGTGCGGATTTGATTTTTCCAAGCCATCCCGAGTCCTGGCCTTACAGGGCAGGGAGAAAAACTACCTCCGAGCGTCCTGGGATTCAGCAGTGCTGGCTGAAAGCACCGCATAAGGATGTCACTGGTGTTGGAGAGCCAGGGGGCATTTAGACAGCATGAGGCTCAGACTGGGATGATCCAAGACCAGATCCCCCCCTCCCCCCCCGGGTTGCCGGGCCCAGTGCTCCCTCTCAGCTGAGTCAGTGTGAGCCAGCTCACTGTTTTTTTAGCCTCCGGCTCACACATTTTTGCCTTTGCTCAAGAAGGATGGCTCCAGAGCAATTTATACAGCAGCCAAATTGCTCATTCACAACTTTCATGCCAGTGGAATTTTTGCTCGCAAGACTCCACAGCTTAGCGGGAGCGTTGCTTTGTGTATAAGTCCGTTTGTGGCTGTGCTACTGTTTTTATGGGGGGGGGTTGGGGTTGTCAGATCCAGGTGGGAGAAACTCCTGGAGATTCGGGGATGGAGCCTGGGGAAGACAGGGACCTCGGTGGGATGCAGTGCCACAGAGTCCGCCCTCCAAAGCATCCATTCTCTCAAGGGGAATGGATCTCTGTAGTCCGGAGTTGAGCTGTCATTCCGGGAGATCCCCAGGTCCCACCTGGAGGCTGGCATCCCTACTTCCCCTCAGCCATTCCATGTTGACTTTGGAGGAAAAGGGGAATCCCACATTCCACGGTGAGCTCCTTAGAGAAGCAGTGCGGCTCGTTCGGGAGGAGATGGTGTCCTCCGCCTTTTCCAGCGCTCGGCAAATTGCGGGGTCAACTTTGGACTTCCCGCCGGCCACTAGCTAACCACAAGTCGTTTCCCCCACACGCCTGGGATTAAGGGTGAAGGGGCGCCCCCCCACTAGATTCTTCACCGCAAAGCTCCCACTGTGGCCTTTTTCCTCCGCACCCCAAACAATGACATCACGCCCACCGTTCAAATGAACCAGCTGCTGTCGGGCGTTTGGGGTCTCTGAATCTGGGCCTGGCGTGGGTCACAGAGAACCGTCAAGTGTCCAGCGGCCTGGGGACCCCTCACCGTCTCTGCTTGGCTGTGGAGTTGCGTACTCCTACCCGCCCCCCCCCCCAACACACACACGCACTCAAGAATTTTCCTTGTTGTACAGACCCAGACAGGGTGGGTTGAACCCGTTCGTCTGCTGCTGTGGAAACAGGTTGCTGGGCAAAGGAAAACCTTGCCCGCAAGATGCCCTTCTGTCTGGCTTCCCGAAAGGCGTGCACTCCCGACTGTTTGGGTATCCTTTCGGGAGGACACGGCGGCGTTGCGTGCTTTCAGGAACCGTTGCTTAACTTCCAACTGTCCCCTGTTTACCACTGACAGGCGGCCCTGATTTTTAGGGATCAGCCCCTAGTTTTTCCTTCTGGGAAACTTTGTTTTTTTTTTAAAAAATTGCGCCCTCTAAGCTGTGGGGTCTTGTGAGCCGACATTCTACTTTGTGAGCTGCTGGCATTAAAGTTGTGAGCGAGCGATTTGGCTGCTGCATAGATTAGCGTCCTCGGGAGCCCATCCTTCCTGAGCGAGGACAAAAATGTGTGTGAGCCAGAGGCTAAAAAAACCTGTGAGCTGGCTCACACTAACTCAGCTGAGAGGGAACGTTGCAGTCACCGCTCCCAAGTTTTTAGAAGTGACATGTCCACGTAGAGAGAGGGAAAAGAGATGACTAAGAGCAGATGTGCTATGGTGGTGGAAAGGGCCGTCAAGTCAGGGTTGCCAACCCCTCAATGAGCGTGGGGGTACACATGATTTCAGGACCCCCAATCCACTGCCCGCCACTTGGCCGGCAGGGGGAGCCCCACCCCCAAAGACCCACGCTGTGCCCAACCTGATGACATCACCTGGCGGTGATATCATGATGTTGGGCATGTCGCGTGTGGAACACTCTAGCATTTGGCTAAAGACTATCGTGACCATAGAGTTTTTAGCCAAATGCTAGAGTGTCCCCTGGCCGGCGGCAGATTGGGGGGCCTGAAATCGGGGGGGAGGAACCCGTCCCCATCAGGGAGCTGACAATCCTAGCTTGACGGCACCGGAAGACCCCGGGACCAAGCCAGGAGCCCCCCTGCTGGCAGACAGGTTAGACCTGGCAACCCTATGTCAAGTCGCAGTCAACTTATGGCGACGCCGTAGAGTTTTCTTTTCTTTTTTGGTGAGGTGAAGTGAGGGGTGTGTGTGTGTGTGTGTATGCCTGGAAGTCATGGTTGACTTCTGGCAACCCCTAGGGGGGCTTGGACGTTTCAGAAAGATGGCTTGCTGTTGCCTGCCTCTGCGTTCCAGCCCTGGTATTCCTTGAAGGTCTCCCCTCCAAGTGGGCTATCCAGGTCAGGGCTCCATAGAGTTTTCAAGGCAGGAGACGTTCAGAGGTGGTTGGCTGTTGCCTGCCTCTATGTTACAGCCCTGATGTCCCTTGGAGGTCTTCCATCCAAATACCATCCAGGGGTCCAACCCTGCTTCGCTTCCAAGGCATGACAAGACTAGGATAGGCTGGGCCATCCAAGTCAGGGTGGAGGCATGATCGAATTTCATAAAATGATGCATGGGGTGGAGAGAGTTGACAAAGAGAACTTTTTTCTCCGTCTCCCCAAATCCTAGAACTGGAGGGCATCCAACGAAACTGATGGGCAGTAGGCTCAGGGTGGACAGAAGGAAATACCACTTTACACAGAGAGGGATTGAAACGTGGAATTCACTGCCAGAGGATGTAGTGATGGCCACAGGCACAGAGCGTTTCAAAAGGGAATTAGGTTCATGGAGGAGAAGTCTATCAGTGGCTACTAACCATGGTGACTAAAGGGAACCTCCATGTCGAGAGGCAGTCAGCCTCTGAATCCCAGAGCCAGGAAGCAACATCAGGGAAAGGCCTTGGCCTCTATGCCCTGTGGTCGGCCCTCCAGAGAAACCGTTTGGCAACTGTGTGAGATCCAGCACAGGTCTGATCCAGCAGGGCCTCTTCTGATGTCCTTATCCCAATTCACCGTAGCTTCTGGGAGAGCTGAGCCCAGAGCCCTCAGTGGCTGTGTGAGGATTCGAACCCAGCTCTCCTGGTCCAATGCTCTACATCGCTACGCCACACACAGTGCTCTGCCTGTCCAAGGTGGGTCTCTGGCGCACAGGTCTACACCCCAGGTGTGCAAGCTGAGATCCTTTTAGCAAGGAGGCGCCAGGGATGATCTCAATGCAAAGCGCATGGTCTGCCTCTAAGCTGTGAGCCCTCCTTGGCTTCCTCCGACTTCCCCTGCTGATCTGATGTGGGTCAGGGTGTTTGAGACGCAGCCGTCGTATCAGACATGCTGCGAGATCTCTTGCAAGATGGAGCGCTATCAGTGCTAAGAGGGATGTGTTTTCAATTTTTAAGAAAAGGGGAACCATTCCGCCGCAATTCCTCAAGGCGCGCCCTGCATCGGAACCCTACACTAACAAGGTGGGATGTGATACAGTAAGACAAGATCCTTTTTTTGGGGGGGGGGGGGGAGCAGCGTCTGAATGGGGGTGTTCCAGCTTATAGCACATAACCTGACCTACGTAATGTAACGTGCTAAGAAAAGAAATCCCGAATCTCGAAATGACAGCAGTGTTTCACCTCCGCGCAGAGCAACAAAGTTAGTAAACAGGATTCTCCCCCTCAACAATGAGATTTAGACAGTTGTTTTTTTAAAGAATCTGGTTGGATTCCTCACTTAGAGAGCCAGTTTGGTGTAGTGGTTGGGAGCGCGGACTCTGATCTGGGTGCACCAGCTTTGATTTCCCACTCCTCCTCCTCATGCAGCTGCTGGTGTGACCTTGGGTCAGTGACAAGTTCCCTCAGAGCTGTTCTTTCAAGGGCAGTCCTCGAGAGAGCTCTCTCAGCCCCACCTGCCTCACAGGGTGTCTGTTGTGGGGAGGGGAAGGGAAAGGAGATTGTAAGCCGTTCTGAGACTCCGAGTGAAGGGTGGGGTATAAATCCAATCTCTTCTTCTCCTTGGGTCAGTCACAAGTTCTCTCAGAGCTGTTCTCTCAGGAGCGGTTCTCGAAAGAGCTCTCTCAGCCCCACCTACCTCCCAGGGTGTCTGTTGTGGGGAGGGGGAGGGAAAGGAGATTGTAAGCCGCTCTGAGACTCCTTCGTGTAGTGAAGGGCAGGGTATAAATCCAATCTCCTCCTCCTCCTCCTTTCCTTCTTCTTCGGCAAGAAGGGGTATTTGCATTACAAATGCCTCTCCTTCATGAAACTGGCCTGGTCCTGTGGGCTGGCACTGCATGGAGGAAGAAATACTATCCATGGTGCGCTAAGTGCAGCATATTTTGGAAGAGAGGCCCCTTAGCCCTGGCAGTCCGGTGGAGCCTCCATGTCCAGAGGCAGCATACCTGCGAATCGAGTCGCCAATCGGCCACGTGTTCCGTGGTCGACCCTTGGGCTCCGTATATCATGTGTTGGCGTTGTCTGACAAATATCCACTGTCTAACTCCCCCCACCCCACCCCGGCCCACCTCCTTCCCTGCAAATCACGTCGGTTCCGTCGGCGGATCAGGCTGTCCGGAGGCCTCGCCAGTCCTGGGAAAGTGTAGCGCTTCAGCAGAGCTTCCCCCAGATCTGGGCACACGGCCAGGCCCCCCAGCGTCGACCCTTAGAGACAGCCCCACCAGGGGGGCTGCATATTCAGATCGGTTGGG
The DNA here is from genome assembly GCA_029233225.1 of Lepidodactylus listeri. Lineage (NCBI taxonomy): Eukaryota > Metazoa > Chordata > Lepidosauria > Squamata > Gekkonidae > Lepidodactylus > Lepidodactylus listeri. The sequence goes on along the minus strand of JARCFY010000022.1, from coordinate 13,119,438 downwards.
GACGTTGCCAGGGAGGCTGTGTGAAAGGGGGGGGGCCCGCCGGGTTGCATATCTTCGTTCCCTTCTCCTTTTTCTTTTGCAGCTCTCCCGGAGAGCACAGTCCTGTTTTTGTGTGACGGCCGGCGGGTCTGAATGCAGCCGGCAAGGGGGTGGAGATGGGCCCTTTCTCGCTGACCTCTTTTGTGGCCGAGGCGCCCCCGTTAATTGAGCCCCCTTCCACCCACCCCTGTCCTCCTCCTCCATGTAAAAGACGGGCATCGTTCCTGATGATTTAGGGTTGCCAGCCTCCAGGTGGTAGCTGGAGATCTCATAAGAACGTAAGAGGAGCCAGTGTTGGATCAGGCCAGTGGCCCCTCCAGTCCAACCCTCTGTGGCACACAGTGGCCAAAAACAGCAGGGGCCATCAGGAGGTCCAGCAGTGGGGCCGGGACACTAGAAGCCCTCCCACTCTTGCTCCCCACCCCCAAGTACTGAGGATACAGAGCATCACTTTCTCCAGACCAAGAGTTCCGATCTGTACTAGTTTGGTGTAGTGGTTAAGGGCACAGACTCTAGTCTGGGAGAACCGGGTTTGATTCCCCACTCCTCCACTTGCACCTGCTGGATGTTCTTGGGCCAGCCACAGTTCTGTCACAGCTTTTCTTGAAAAGAAGAGCAGTTTCTGTCAGAGCTCTCTCAGCCCCACCTACCTCGCAGGGTGTCTGTTGTGGGGAGGGGAAGGGAAAGGAGATTGGAAGCCGCTCTGAGACTCTTGGGTAGTGAAGGGCGGGGTATAAATCCAATATCATCTTCTTCTTCTCTTTGACAAAGTTCTTTTTAAAACGTCTAACTGTTCGTGTGTTTCCAGTATACGGACTGAAAACATCATTTTCCCTCCTGAGATTTCAAGCACCTCTTTTTCAAAAAACAAAAAACAAACCCCTGGACTGGATTATTCTACTAGTTGGTTTTGGGAAGTTTTTTGTGACACAGCCCCCGCCACAAAAGTGCAATGGAGGAGCAAGCGGAAGAGAAAGACCTGCAAAGGAAGTGGAACCACTGGCTGACCGTCCTCCTCTTTCCTCTTTCCTCTTTCAGAAAGTGGGCCAGCGCCTTTGCGGATTAGCATGGAGGACCCACCGGCTCGAGGGCCGCCGTCCCTGGACGTCCCGGGCCCCGACACCGCGGACCGGGAGCTGTTCGGCTACGTGGGGATCGAGGCGGTGCTGGATCAGATGCGGATCAAGACCATGAAGACGGGGTTCGAGTTCAACATCATGGTTGTAGGTGAGTCCCCCCCCCCCCCCGGCTTCTGCTTGCCGCTGCTATGAAACGCCTCGGGGGTACGGTCGGTGTCCACCCAAGCAATGGAGGATGGGGGAAGACGGGAGAGGTCGTACTGAATTTGAGATAGGCTTTGGGCCTGGGTCCCTTTTGGGGGAACTGTTCCCAGACAGGAAGCCTTTCCCTGCCCGTCCCCAGCCCCCCGGGCATGGGGACCAGTGTCCCCTTCGAGCTGAGTTAGTGCGAGCCAGCTCACAGTTCTTTAGCTGCCGGTTCCCACACATTTTTGTCTCCGCTCAGGAAGGGTGGGCTCCAGAGCAAACCGATTTATGCTGTCGCCAAATCGCTCGCTCACAGCTTTAATGCCGGTCGCTCACCAAGTAGGATTTTTGCTCACCAGGCTCCACAGCTTAGAGGGGACACTGGCAGGGGACCGCCTGTTAAACAAAAGCCGTGTCCTGCTCTTCAGCCAGGCCAACCCACAAGGTGGAATGGCGCACGAGCATTTTTTAGTTCTGTAGGAAAGGCGGACGTCAGCTCAGCGGGTGTGGGGTTGCAGAATTCTCTGTTTCGCCCTGCGGAATTCCAGTACAGAATTTTAAGAACCGGGGCTTCTCTTCAGTACACACAACAGCCCCAGAGAGGAGGCAAGAGGGTGTGGTTTCCAGGTTCCCCCCTGGCCACCGGCATGGGATGGGGGGTAGGGTTGCCAGATCCGGGTTGAGAAAGTCCTGGAGATTTGGGGGTGGAGCCTGGGGAGGACAGGGACCTCAGTGGGGTACAATGCCGTAGATTCCACCCTCCAAAGCAGCCATTTTCTCCAGGGGAACTGATCTCTGTAGCCTGGAGAGGAGCTGTAATTCCAGGGGATCCCCAGCTCCCACCTGAACCTCAGTGGGGTACAATGCATCCCTGAACCTCAGTGGGGTACAATGCGATAGATTTCACCCTCCAAAACAGCCATTTTCTCCGGGGAAACTGGTCTCTTTAGTATGGAGACGAGCTGTAATTCTGGGGGGTCCCCAGGTCCCACCTGGAGACTGGCATCCCTAGACCACAGTGGGGTACAGAGCCACGGAGTCCGCCCTCCAAGGGATCCATTTTCTCCGGGGGGACTGGTATCTGTAGCCTGGAGATGAACTGTAATTCCGGGGGGTCCCCACTCAGGTCCCACCTGGAGGCTGGCAACCCAATCGGAGAGGGAAACCCCTGCGTCAAAAGCACAGCCAGGTGTCCTTGCGACCAACTCTGATGCCAGAAGGCATCAACTCTGATGCCAGAAGAATGTCTTTTGGTTCCTTTCGGGACACCAGCAGAGCCGCTCGGTTTGCAGACAGCTTCTGCCCCCAGAGCTCTGACCAGCAAATTTCGTTGACTCTGCAAAAGGCCGGCCTCCCTGGAGAATCGACAGCTGGGCAGGGAGCCTTTTTGCCCGCAGCCGGAAAGCTGAGCTCACGTTTGCATGTAGGGATGCAGAAAAAACCTGGCTGGCTTAGCAACTCGAGGGTGGGGCGGCGAGCACATGGGAGCTGGAAATGGGTGTTTCCTCCGCCCCTGGAATCGCCCGGAGTTGTGTTTCCCAAGCTCTTTCGATCCCTGGAGCACGGCGGCCTTTCCCCCAGATTAGAACTGAAGGCACGCTTCCCATCAAAAACATCTGCCTTTTCTCAGCCAGCTCCACAGCCAGCAGGCGGGCGGGCACCCTTCCTGGCAGGCTAACCCAGTTAATGTTGCTCCCAGCGTCTTCTCCGGGACTGGGATCCCTCCGTGTCATGTTGCAATCTTCATGTGGGAATCCCAGTCACGTTATCAGGGAAGGAAAGGGTAGGAACGGACGTCAGCTGGAGCCTCCCAGCTCTGACGGTCGTGGAGGGGGGAATTTGTCCAATTTCATGGCTTAATTTTTGGCCGGCATCCCCATATCTGCCATATCACCTCTGTGGTCTCAGCAGAGCCAGTTTGGTCTTGCGGTTAGGAGCACAGACTCTTATCTGGGAGAAGTGAGTTTGATTCCCCTGCTCCTTCACATGCAGCCGGCTGGATGACCTTGGGTCAGTCCCAGTTCTTTCAGAGCTGTTCTCTGAAGGGCAGTCCTCAAGAGAGCTCTCTCAGCCCCACCTACCTCCCAGGATGTCTGTGGTGGGGAGGGGAAGGGAAGGAGATTGTAAGCCGCTCTGAGACTCGAAGAGAAGGGCAGGGTATAAATCCAATCTCTTCTTGTCTTCTCTTTTTCTTCTACACCACCCAGTCCCTCCTCCCCCCCACCCCACCCCACCCCACCCAGAAAGCCATGATTTGCTGTGGGAAGTAGCAGCAAAACACAACGCCCAGTAGCACTTTAAAGACTAACATAATTTGTGATGGGGATAGGACAGGAAACCTAGGTCTTGATTCAGTCCAGGTGGATGCGTAATGAAGCTCAAGACAATTTATCCTCCTGGACTGAATCCAGACTTTGGTTTCCTGTCTCATTAACAATGCTAATTTCTGCACGCCCACTACCCCTCTGCCTATCACATGTAATCCAGTCACACCTGCTATTGTCATTTGCCCGCTAATGCAAGTTGGCATCTGGAATCACTCCGCTTTCCAGTATACAGGACAAGACGGACTCACACTCTAGCCGTATCTGAAGAAGCGAGCAGTGACTCACGAAAGCTCACGCGGCCCTGCCACGAATTTTGTTAGTTTTTCAGGTGCTATTGGACTCTGGCTCTTTCCTACTGCTGCAGATAGACTAACACGGCGACCCGTCTCGATCTATCTCCACGTGAGCAAGAGGGGCCCCCTTTACAGTTGCAAACCCGCTGTGTCTGTCAACCATGGGGCTGTTCCAAGCGCCGTGCCCTTTCTGGGAATCCGTGCCGTGAGAGCGCTCCAGATCTTTCCTAGCAACTTCCTGCCCTTCCCCGCCCCCGAACTCCTTTCTCCTGAGCCCAGAACGGCAGCCAAGTTTTTGTACGGGGCGCTCCCTTCCAAAGCCGCCTGACCCTCTGATAAATTCGGCAATAAATATCCTCAGATCAAAAGTCGGAGGCGCAGCGTGGAAGTGCCAGAAAGCAGTCCCAAGGAAGAAGGATGATTCTGTTTTGGGGCCTGCAGCAAAGGACGGGGGGGGGGGGGGGATTATGGGATAACCTTTCCTAAGAGCTCGGCAAAAGCAGGAGCATGCAAGGAGCCCGATAAGCCCCCCCCCGCCACTGCCGCCATGAGCTTCCTAGCCTGTGAAGAACCCAGAAGACAAGTGCAAAGTGACAAGAGCCCCGAGATTTTTCCAGCGCTCCCTCTACGCCGTGGAGTCTTTTGGGAGCGAAAGGTCTACTAGGTGAGCTGCTGGCATTACAGTTGTGAGCGAGCGATTTGACTGCTGCATGCATTAGTTTGCTCTGGAGCCCTCCTTCTTGAGCGAAGACAAAAACTGTGTGAGCCGGAGGCTAAAAAATGGTGAGCTGGCTCACACTAACTCAACTTAGAGGGAACACGGGTGGCCAGCTCTGACTTTGGAAATACCTGGAGACTTTGGAGGTGGATGCAGGAGAGGGTGGGGTTTGGGGAGGGGCCCCGGCACAGTACAATGCCACGGAGTCCCCCCTTCAGAAGCAGCCATTTTCTCCAGGGGAGCCAATCTCTGTCGGCTGGAGATCAGTTGTAAAAGCGGGAGATCTCCAGGCCCCACCTGGAGGCTGGCAATCCTAACCATCTGGCAGCAGTGCTGATTCTGTGACTCCCTCGAAGTTAGGCAGGTCGTGAGTTGGGGTTGCCAGAAGACTGTGAAAGTTGTACTCAGGGCTCCCTCTGAGCTGCGGAGTCTTGTGAGCAAAAATGCTACTTTGCAAGCTACTGGCATTAAAGTTGTGAGCAAGCGATTTGGCTACAGCATAAATTAGTTTGCTCTAGAGGAGGAGGAGGAAGAGGAAGAAGAAGAAGAAGAAATTGGATGTATACCCTGCCCTTCACTCGGAGTCTCAGAGTGACTTACAAACTCCTTTCCCTGCCCCCTCCCCACAACAGACACCCTGTGAGGTAGGTGGGGCTAAGAGAGCTCGGACAGAAACTGCTCTTTTTCAAGAACAGCTGTGCCAGAACTATGGCTTGCCCAAGGTCATCCAGCAGCTGCAAGTGGAGGAGTGGGGAATCAAACCCAGTTCTCCCAGATCGGAATCCACGCACTTAACCACTACACCAAACTGTGCAAACTAGAGGCTAAAAAAACTGTGAGCTAGCTCACACTAACCCAGCTTAGAGGGAACACGGGTTGTAGTCCGTAGCCTCCCTCCAACCCCTCCCGTCAAAAACAAGGCAAGGCACTCGCTCGGGAGCAAGCCTCCCGGACTTCTGTAGGGTGGACTTCGGAGTCGACGCGCTTAGGATCCGGCCACGATTGGGGCTCCTGCCCCGTCCCTGGGCCTGCACTGTCTTTTCCCCCACTTGAACGCCAGCCACCTCTCTCCTGCCCCCGGTGCAACCTTCATGCTGTGCCAAAGCGATTGGGGGCGGGCGCTGGCCAATGAGGAGCCAGGGACGGGAAAGCCGAAAGCCGTTCCAGCTGCGATTCCTCCGACCTCTTGACTGGAGGCTGCACATCTGGTTTCCATCAATCCTGGGAAACGCTTCCCCCCCCCTCTCCAAATGTGGACAAGTTTGATTTTTTTGAACTTACGGGGGCTGCCTGTGCAGAACGGAGATCGGAGCGGGCCCGTGAGAGGGAGAGGAAACCCCCCTCGAAGCCAGATCCGGAAGAAAGCTCGGGGTAAACAAGCGAGAGGGGAAGGGGGGCCCAGCCAGCAAGGAGAGGGTGTCCCTCCCATAGATATTTAAACTGACACTGTTTTTCTTCATACACTTTAGATAAAGGCTGCTGGCAATGGAAAAAAGCATGCTCAGTTTTCCATGTTGATCCCAAAACACAAGAGATGCCATTTGCCCTAACAGGGAGATAAAATTATGTCATGCAGACTTCTGGATTCCACAGCAACCTCCGTCAGAGGAAATGTGGGGCAGAGTAGAATTGTATGTTTTTGACAGCAGCCTTCGTCAGGTAGATGAGAGAGGAAGGAGGATTCAGCCAAGATCCTCCTTCTTTTCTCTTCTGCCCTGTAGAAGACTTTTTGGGGAAACTGTTAACAGATCTTGGGATATACATGAATGCATTTCCTGATTTTAATTTTTTTTTTTATGTACCTGAGAGGTCAGGAGCATGGACTCTAATCTGGGAGAACCAGATTCTGGTCTGAGTCTGAGTCTCCACTCCTCCACATGCAGCTGCTGGTGTGACCTTGGGTCAGTCACAAGCTCTTTTGGAGCTGGAAGAAGAAGAAGGGGAGGGGGAGGGGAGACTTGGATTTATGCCCCACCATTCACTACCCAAAGGAGTCTCAAAGTGTTTTACAATCTCCTTTCCTTTCCTCTCCCCACGACACACACCCTGCGAGGTAGGTGAGGCTGAGAGAGCTCTTTCGAAGATTGCTCTTGAGAGAACAGCTCTGAGAGAACTGGTGACTGACCCGAGGTCACGCCAGCAGCCACAAGTGGAGGAGGGGGGAATGAAGCCTAGTTTTCCCAGATTAGAGTCCACACTCCTAACCACCACACCAAACTTAGTGACCTGCTCCTAAAACGTATTACAAAGGCTGTCTGGAAGGGCTTTGGCGAACTGGCCGGAGCGATCCTCTGTTTTTGCCCAATGGCTTTCCTGCGTGCCAACAGTTCTCTAATCGTTCGCCTCCCCCACTTCTTTGGAGATCGTTTGGACAGTTTCACACGGTCCTTTTCTCCTCCCCATCCCCTAGGACAGAGCGGCCTGGGCAAATCAACCATGGTGAACACCCTTTTCAAATCCAAGGTGAGCCGCAAGTCCTCCTGCCCGGGTTACGAGGAACGCATTCCGAAGACGGTCCAGCTACAATCTGTCACCCACGGTAAGGACTCGGCGGGAACCCTCTTGGACAGGGGTGTCAAACATACGGCCCACGGGCCAGAATTGGCCCGTCCAGGGCTCGTCTCTAATTACCTTTATTGACAGATGACTGAGGCTGTGCATTATGTCCTTGTACACTGGAAGAGGGAGGGTGGACATCTGGGAGACATTTTAAGGAAATACTGTAAAGAGTGCTAATGTTTTAAGCAAGTTTGTGTTTTGAGTAAAAAAATAATATCGTTCATTGGGTTTGCCTGTGTCCCTTATAAAGATCTCAGGGATCTATGGAACACAAGGCCCGGCCTAGTAAAAGTGACGTTTATGTCAGATCCAGGCCCTCGTAACAAATGAATCTTAGACTTCTGCATCGTGCGGTTTCCTCCTTCTACCATTCTTATCAGCACCAAGCCCAATGTCACTCCCCTAGGGCTGTGGCTTGGTGGCAGAGCACCAGCTTCGCATGCGGAAGGTCCCAGGTTCAATCCCTGGCATCTCCAGTTTAAAATGACCAGGGAGGAGGTGATGGGAAAGACCTTAGTCTGAACCCTGGAGAGCTGCAAAAGAGGGGCTGTGGCTCAGGGGAAGAGCATCCGCTTGGCATGCAGAAGGTCTCAGGTTCAATCCCCGGCATCTCCAGGTAAAAGGTATGTCAGATCCAGGCCCTCGTAACAAATGAGTCTTAGACTTCTGCATCATGCGGTTTCCTCTTTCTACCATTCTTATCAGCACCAAGCCCAATATCACTCCCCTAAGGCTGTGGCTTGGTGGCAGAGCACCTGCTTCGCATGCAGAAGGTCCCAGGTTCAATCCCTGGCATCTCCAGTTTAAAATGACCAGGCAGCAGGTGATGGGAAAGACCTCAGTCTGAGACCCTGGAGAGCTGCAAAAGAGGGCCTGTGGCTCAGTAGCAGAGCATCCGCTTGGCATGCAGAAGGTCCCAGGTTCAATCCCCAGCATCTCCAGTTAAAAGGACCGGGCAGGAGGTGATGGGAAAGAACTCCGCCTGAGACCCTGGAAAGCAGCTGCCAGCCTGAGTAGGCAATACTGACTCTGATGGACCAAGGGTCTGATTCAGTAGAAGGCAGCTCCATGCGTTCCTCTGTGTCCGGCGGCCTCCTCCTCTCTTACTAGCGTCAGGGCCTGCATTGGGTACGGGAATTTCTGGGAGGCCCAATAATGTTGGCCCAGGCCTGATGGAGCTGCCCGCATCCATATTATATCTGCCATGCCTTCTCTCCGTCTTGAGGAAGAAGGGGATGCAGTCACCACATCCCTAGAATAGGCCACCACTGTCCTGCATGAACCCCTACCCTGATGTCACCTATGGTCGTCAACTCTGGGTTTGGAAATACCTGGAGTTTTGAGGGTGGAGTCTGAGGAGGGCGGGGTTTAGGGAGGGGAGGGCCTTCAGTGGGGTATAATGCCACAAAGTCCACCTTCCAACACGGCCATTTTCTCTAGGGGAACTGATCTCTGTCACTTGGAGGTTCCAGAATGAGAGAATGAAACATGGGGTGTTTATTTCAAGAGTTGATAAGTGGGAATTGATAAGAATCGTAGTCGCTACACGCTCAGATGAAGCAATCTTTGTGAAACGGTTGTTATTGTGCGAAATCCGTTGCGTGTGAGCCATGAAAGAGATCTTTCTAGAGAATCACTATTACATTAGTAAACGTCTTAGTATATTTATCTTTATTGACTCTTCGTCATTTTCGTCACGGATGTTTTGATTGGACTTCCACCACCTGGAGGCAGGCAACCGTACCCTTAAACCCCAAATTAAGCCGTCTTAAGCCACGACTTGATTTTGGCTTGGGAGCGCACCTTAAGGCTAACCACGTGCTCTCTATTCCCGGCAGTCATCGAAGAGAAGGGCGTGAAGATGAAGCTGACGGTGACAGACACGCCTGGATTCGGGGATCTGATTAACAATCAGAACTGGTATGAAAGAGCTCAGTATCTAAGGTCTCGACGACGGGCGTCAGTTTCTTCCTTCTTGGATTTTAAAGTGGCCTGCTGCCATAGTCATTAACACCTGGAATTCACTGCCGCAGGAAGTGGCGGCGGCTACAAGCATAGACAGCTTCAGGCGGGGATTGGAGGTCCATCAATGGCTCTTAGCCACGAGGTATAGATAGGAACCCTCGGTCTGGGGCAAGTGGTGCTCTGTATTCTTGGTGCTTGGGGGGGGGGGGGCACAGTGGGAGGGCTTCTAGTGTCCTGGCCCCTCTGGTGGACCTCCTGATGGCCCCTGGGTTTTGGCCACTGTGTGACACTGAGTGTTGGACCGGATGGGCCACTGGCCTGATCCAGCGTGGCTTCTCTGACATTCGTATGTCTGGGGCAGAGATGCTCTGTCTTCTTGGTGCTTGGGAGGCAACAGCGGCATCCATGGCTTGCGAAAGAACGGGGAAAAGACAAGCCACGGATTGTGCCGGAATGCTGCGGATGAATCAGGAAGGGGGCATGGCTCCGTGGAAGAGCCTCTGGCACGCAGAAGGGTGAATCCCCGGCAGCATCTCCAGTTAAAGGAACCAGGTGGTGGGTGATGGGAAAGACCTCCGCCTGGGACCCTGGAGAGCCGCTGCCGGCCTGAGTCGACAATACTGGACTGAATGGACCAAGGGTCGGATGCAAGGGTGCGAGACTGCCTGTCCAAAACAGCTTTCCGGCTAGGCCGCAGGCTTCCCCCGATCTCACGCCAACTCTTCTCTCCTTCTCTTTCTCTCCCTCCCGTAGCTGGGAGCCGATCCTGGAGTACATCAATGACCAATACGAGCGCTACTTGAGGGAAGAGACCCTCATCAACCGCAAGAGGAAAATCCCCGACAGTCGGGTCCACGCCTGTGTGTATTTCGTGCCGCCCACGGGACACTGGTAAGGGGCAGAGGGGGACTCTGATGGCCGCTTGTCCAAGGAATGCGGCGATGCTGAGGGCGCCTGGGGCCTTCCCTTCTCTGCCGTCTGCACCGGAGCACATTGATGTTCCAGGACAGCTGCAAGACATGGGGGGGGGGGGGGGGGACACATTAAAGCCCCTCTCTCCAACCTCCATAAATCCTATGAATGTTCCTCTTTGGGGCTCTGGAGATTTGACTAGGCAACGCTCTCAAACGTCGGCCCCTTTCTCCATAGCTGTAAGGGCTGGAACAGCGAGCCAGATTGGTGTTGTGGTTAGGAGCACAGACTCTCGTCTGGGAGAACGGGGTTAGATTCCCTGCTCCTCCACATACAGCTGCTGGTGTGACCTTGGGTCAGTCACAAGTTCCCTCAGAGCTGTTCTCTCAAGAGCAGTCCCCGAACAAGCTCTCTCAGCCCCACCTACCTCCCAGGGGGTCTGTTGTGGGGAGGGGAAGGGAAAGGAGATTGTAAGCCTCTCTGAGACTCCCTTGGGGTAGGGAAGGGCAGCGTATACATCCAGTCTCCTCCTCCTCCTCCTCCTCCTCCTCTTCTCATGAACGCATGAAGCGAATAATAATGATTTATTTATTTATTTAAAACACGCCCTTTTATATTGCATGCTGGTTTTAAGACCATAATAATAAAACTAAACTACCACACCCTATCCCAGGAGTGGCAGTGCGTGTACTATAGCCAGGAGATCTTCAGATTGTCCGGCAGCCAGCAGTTCTAGCTGTTTTGGCATATGCACCACTAGGTGGCGAGCTAGGCTGGCTTTTAAGGCAAGACACGTTTCAAAGGTGGTTTGCCATCGCCTGCCTCTGAGTCACGGCGCTGATATTCCTCAGAGGTCGCCCATCCAAATACTAGCCAGGGCCGACCCTGCTTAGCTTCCGAGATCTGACGGGATCGGACTAGCCTCGACTATCCGCATGAAGCTGCCTTCTGCTAAATCAGACCATCAGTCCATCAAAGTCAATGTTGTCTACTCAGACTGGCAGTGGCTCTCCAGGGTCTCAGGGGGAGGTCTTTCCCATCCCCTCCTGCCTGGTCCTTTTAACTGGAGATGCCGGGGACTGAACCTGGGGCCTTCTGCATGCCAAGCAGATGCTCTGCCACTGAGCCACGGCCCCTCTTGACAACTCTCCAGGGTCTCAGGCAGAGGTCTTTCCCATCACCTCCTGCCTGGTCCTTTTAACTGGAGATGCCGGGGATTGAACCTGGGACCTTCTGCATGCCAAGCAGATGCTCTACCACTGAGCCACAGCCCCCCTTTACAGCTCTCCAGGGTTTCAGGTGGAGGTCTTTCCCACCTGTCTGGTCCTTTTAATTGGCAATGCCGGGGATCAAACCTGGGGCCTTCTGCATGCCAAGCAGAGGCTCTTTCACTGAGCCACAGCCCCTCTTGACAGCTCTCCAGGGTCTCAGGCGGAGGTCTTTCCCATCACCTCCTGCCTGGTCCTTTCAACTGGAGATGCCGGGGATTGAACCTGGGAGCTTCTGCATGCCAAGCAGAGGCTCTACCACTGAGCCATAGCCCCTCCCCGAGGAAGAAGGGCAAGACTGAAGTATGTACCCAGACACACAGGAAAAGAGCCCTTCTTCACAGCAGGCCCCCCCCCTCCCATGTACCTTCCTAGTCATCTGAGCCTTTCGGGTTTGCATGGAGAGGCCTGCCAGGGCTTCTGGAAAGGGCTCGTGCCTCACATACCTCAGTACCTGCCAGGAATCTCTGTCGTTTTTAATTAAAACGAAGCCTTCTCCTTCAGCGTTCCAAAGGAACTGCCAGGCGGCGTGCTCTCCCTTCCCTTCCCCTCTGCCCGACCCGGGGAGACGTGCGGGTGCAGCTGGCCCAATCACTGTTTTTGAACACCTGTCCCACAGCTGCTGCTCTGCTTCTTGGAAGTGGGGGGTGAAAAAGTTGCAGCGATCATGGAGGAATGGGAGGGCTGTGGGTCAGGGGCAGAGCCTCTGCTTGGCGTGCAGAAGGCCCCAGGTTCAGTCCCCAGCACCTCCAGTTAAAAGGACCAGGCAGGAGGTGATGGGAAAGACCTCAGCCTGAGACCCTGGAGAGCTGTAAAGAGGGGCTGTGGGTCAGGGGCAGAGCCTCTGCTTGGCATGCGGAAGGTCCCTGGTTCATTCCCCCGACTCCTTCGGGTAGTGAAGGGCGGGGTATAAACCCAATCTCCTCCTCCTCCTCCTCCGCTTCTTCTTTTTCTTCTTGCGCATGAATCAGCTCTGAGATCACATGTTCAAAAGACATTTGTGAGCATTCCAGGCAAAACCCAGCCCACTCAGAGAAAGATGGATAGCCTGTCCTCTTGACTGGCCAGCATCTTGCACCCAGTGTAGGCCAAATCCTCTCCGGAGTACACCAAACGTTCAGCCAGCCGTTGAGCAAGGCCTCTTTCCTTTCAATCCCAATTGATCTTATCAGGAAATCCCCGCCCCCCCCCCCTTTTCTAAGCCAACCATCTTTCAGCCTTAAGACAGGATTTTGCAAGAACGGGTAAACTAATCTCTGTTTAGCAAACCTCACCTTATGTGGCCTCCGGGATTGAGTAAGCTTTGATGAGAACGAACAATAGGCTGGGTGTCTCTGTAGGGAGGAGGGGAACGCACCCTGGTTTCTTTCCTCTTTGCCTTTTTTATCTCTATCCTCGTCACCTGTTGCAATTCATGGCTTTCGGCCGCGGATTTGTTTGTCCTGTGGGTCCTGGGTTGTGTAGTTTTTTTTTAAAAAAAAAACTGCATTGATACATGCAGAGTACATCATCCGCACACAGAGGCTCAGATCCTGCCTTGTATCTTGGCCATCAGTGGACCTGGATTCTCTTCCACTTAATGCCGGTTCTGACAGTGATTGTTCCACCTCTGTGATGCTTGACCTGTAATTTGTCATATTTCACTTTAACCCCCCCCCCCAAAGTGGACTGCAAGAGACCACCGCCACCCCATGCTGGTATGTTTTCTAAGGCTCAGCTTAGGGTGACAGTCCAAGGCCAGGTCTACCAAAATGGTTGAAACAGGAGGGTAGACCCGTTCCCCGGAGGCCAGGTCTACCAGTGTAGTGGAAAGGGGAGGGTAGACCCATTCCCCAGAGGCCAGATCTACCAATGTAGTGGAAAGGGGAGGATAGACCAGTTCCCTGGAGGCCAGGTCTACCGATGTAGTGGAAAGGGGAGGGGAGGGTCTACCAATGTAGTGGAAAGGGGTAGGTAGACCTGTTCTCCGGAGGCCTGGTCTACCAATATAGTGGAAAGGGGAGGGTAGACCTCTTTCTGCAGAGCCTCCGGCTCACACATTTCTGTCTTAGCTTAGAAAGGACATCTCCAGAACAAAATAATTTATGCAGTAGCCCAATTGCTCGCTCACAACTTTAATGTCAGTAGCTCATGAAGTACAATTTTTGCTCACAAGACTCCACAGCTTAGATGGAACTTTGCTGGGGGTGGGGGCTGTAGTTTGAGGAAGAGGCACCAAATTTTCAGCACAGCTGCTAGTGCCTCTCCTCAAAAAACAGCCCAAGTTTCAAAAAGATTGGCCCAGGAGATCCAATTCTGTGTGCCCCAGAAGGAGGTGCCCCCATCCTCCATTGTTTCCAATGGAAGGGGAAAATGCCTTTTTATTTAACTTGTGAGCTGAAGCTAAAATCCCTGTGCCGCCACCTAAAATTTTGTGTGCCAGCACCCCTTAGTGCACCTTAGTGGGAACTCTGCTCACTGGGCTGTCTGTTGTAGGGAGAGGAAGGGAAGGCGATTGTATACTACTTCAGCGTATAAAAGCCAACTCTTCTCCATCTTCTTCTAAACCCTGTCTGTGGCTTCATCTCTCCCTGCTGCAGGCTGCGTCCCTTGGACTTGGAGTTCATGCGGCGGCTGAGCAAGATCACCAACGTGATACCCGTCATCGCCAAAGCGGATGCTCTGACCCTGGAGGAGCGGGCAGAGTTCAAACAACGGGTAAGGGCCCTGCCAACAGCCCAAACTCAAGTGAAACGATACTACTCATTTAACAAGCCACAAAATCGTGGCTACGGGCCTGTGCAACCACATAAGAACATAAGAGAAACCATGTTGGATCAGGCCAGTGGCCCACCCAGTCCGACACTCGGTGTCACCCAGTGGCCAAAACCCAGGGGCCATCAGGAGGTCCACATCCTTAGGGATGCCCTCGTAATGCCGATAGGGTAACAGTGCACATTCCTTGCACATGGAAGGAATGATACAAGGGTGTTCCTGGACTGTGCCATTTCAGATGGCAGGTAGGGAGTTTCCTCCATGAAAAGGAAAAAAAAGACTCCTTTGCACATGAAAAAACTAGCTGGTTAGGTGAACTTTCTTCCCCCCTTAGCCCTAACATTTAGGTTTGATGAGCAGAGGGGTTTTGAAGAAGAGAAGAAGAAGAGATTGGATTTATACTCCACCCTTCACTACCCGAAGGAGTCTCAGAGCAGTTTACAATCTCCTCCCTCCCCACAACAGACACCCTGGGAGGTAGGTGGGGCTGAGAGAGCTCTTGAGGACTGCTCTTGAGAGAACAGCTCTGAGAGAACTTGTGATGGACCCAAGGTCACACCAGCAGCTGCATGTGGAGGAATGAGGACTCAAACCTGGTTCTCCCAGATCAGAGTCCTCGCTCTTAACCACTACACCAAACTGGCCTCTCCATATAAATCACACCGTTCTTGCCTGCCTGCCATCTTAAGTGGTACAGTCTCAGAAAGGCTTCATCAGCTCCTCTGCCATTGGTGGGAAATGTGGGCGTAGCCATGGGACCAATGAGGGGAGAACCAGCTCTTGGTGGACAGTTTGGGGGATTGCTCAGCGTGCTGTTGCTGGATTGGCTTAGCTTGGATGACACCCCCAAGGGGTTCTTGCTTCTCCCTCACCCAGCCGGCGTTGAAGGCCGTGCTTCCGTACCAAGCCAAGACTTCTGGTCTCCCCGGCCTTCCTCTAGATGACTGTTGTTTCCCCCTTGCAGATCCAAAAGGACTTGAAAGCTCACGGCATCAGCGTTTACCCCCAGGAGGAGTTTGATGATGACTCCGACGACAGGCTTTTGAATGACAAGATACGGGTAAGTGAGGGCAAACCGGGCAGGGGAGGAAGGCTCCAAGCTTGGCCAGGCGGAGCTGCTTTTCACCCTGACACACAAGTATTCCCCCGTTCTTTCATTTTTATGAAAACTTTGGGCAGCGTTGAAGGGCTCCGTTCCTGGCAAGCGATGAGGAGGAGGCAACTGACGGTCTGTTTGGGATTCAGTTGCCCTCACTGGCCAAGTCCAGTAAACTGCATCCTGTTGGGACATCTTCCTGCTTCATGTGGGATCCCCGATTGGCTCAGATTGTCCATGTGACTTGTCCAGACAGGAAACGAGGCCACATTCAGAAAGAGGGAGGAGGGGTGGCACCAAAGCAGGAGCGGATAAGGGGATTAGACAAGATTGAGCAGCAAAGGGGGCTTTGGAGGTGGGAGATATCCCATCCACACGCTGAGCAGCAGCGCGGATTGGGCCCAGAAAGGGAGGCCAGATGAATGGGCAAGAGGATGATGGGCAAGAGGGAGGAGGGGAACCCAGTCATGGAGAGGAATGTGCGACTGGAACCATCGTGGGGATCAGAGCAGTTCAATCCCAACCCTTCAGGTTGCCAACTCTAGCTTGGGAAATTCCTGGAGATTTCAGGGTGGAGCCTGTGGAGGGGAGGGACCTCAGCAGGGTACAATGCCATAGAGTCCACCCTCCAAAGCAGCCATTTTCTCCGGGAGAACTGATCTTTCTCATCTGGAAATCACCAGTTGAAATTCTGGAAGATCACCAGGCCGCACTGGGGAGTTGGCAACTGTAATGACAGTTCTGGGTTGGGGAAATTTGGGGAGGTTTGGGGTAGAGTCTGGGGAGAGTGAGATTTGGGGAGGGAGCTTCGTGGGGTAGAACGCCACAGAGTCCGCCCTCCAAAGCAGCCATTTTCTCCTGATCTCTGTCGCCTGGAGATCAGCTGTAATTCTGGGAAATCTCTGCACCCACATGTGGAAGTTGTCAGCTCTGCCCACGTACTGCTGCAAAATTGGTAATTGTCCCCAAAATGAGAGAGTCCTGTACTGCTCCAATAGAAACCATTGGTACCCCAAAAATTTGCAATCTGTGCCTTTTAGAAAAAGTAGCCGCGGAAATTCGAGATACCGAATCGGGTTCTCGTTCTACTAATTTTGAGGCTGTGTGGTTTCCCTCTTTAAGCCTGGCGTCTCGACACGACCAGTCGAGATGGATTATCAGATTGGGCCAAATCGATGTTCTTGAACTGATTTGCCCTGGTCGTTTTCCTTCCCGCAAAGAACAAGTTGTGATGGAAATCTTGTCATATTGAGCATTCAGCATTTCTTTTATGTGCTGTATTTGTATTTTTAGATTTAAGCATAATTTTCCCCCCATTCAAATTTTTATTCCGTTATAAGAATCCAATAACAAAATAATACAGTATAGAATTTTATAACACGCGTGTGATAGAGTATTATTATTGTTGTAGCTTGTGACGGAAGGAAAATGTTTTACTATATTAATATAAGCCTTCAAAATAAAGCCACTGAATTATTAGAACTATAACAAGGTTTGGTAGCATAAATTGTTGGGGACTACGCCATTTTCTGATAAGTATTTCACTACAGGTTAGCTGTTCTCCTGTTTGTAACATCTCTAGATGACAGGGACTTAAGTCTGTTTTGCCAAGAGGTTTTACGGGCGATCTGGAGTCGTTCGTTTTCTTTTTGTTAAAAAAACCCCACCCTCTACCTAGGGGGAAACCTTGGGGTAACCTGGTATTTCTGGCCACTGTGTGACAGAGTGTTGGACTGGATGGGCCATTGGCCTGATCCAACACTGGCTTCTCTTATGATCTTATGTCCTTAACCCACTCTCATCCTCCCGACCTAGGAGAAAATCCCTTTTGCCGTGGTGGGAGCGGACAAGGAACACCAGGTGAATGGGAAGAAAGTCTTGGGCCGCAAGACCAAGTGGGGAATCATTGAAGGTAACGCGGCTTGGGGTGTTGGCTGAAGGCAAAGACAGACACCCTCCCTCCCCTCTGCGGAGAGAAGGAGAGACTCCCCAGACACCCCATTAGTTGGCTTCTGTCTTGGGCACCTGTGTAGAACGGCCTTCCGACCTCTGCACACCACCCCGCCCTGCATTCCACACTGACGGCTGTTCTTGAACCCCATCCAGGGGCCGGGAGAGTTCTGCCACTCCCACCTGGGGGAAAGGCAGCTGGCCAGAGGTTGGGGGAGCGGCGCATCGGGGAGGTGAGAACCTGACAGGCGGAATTAGGAAGGGAGGGCTCGTTTTTCCATCCCCTGCCGAAGACGAAGAGCTCCAGGGATGAGTTGTTCGGCTACCCGCGTGGATATCTTTAGTGGAATTAGAAAGCTTCTCAAAGCTGCTAATACAGTAACATACCGGAGTCGATATATCTCCGGTGTGCAATAGTGGTCGAGAAGGCAAAGGCGTCCTCTTCCTGATCGGTTCGCAAGCTGCCCGAGGCTAGCCATGGCTAGAAACAGAGTGTTACCTGAGCCAGTCTGATCCTCTTTGGTTGGATCCAGCAAAGCGATTAATAGGCTACGATCTTTAGCATACAATGCCCTGGGCATCAATTAACAGCTTCCACACATCTGCGAGACGTGCTTTTGGTAGTTGGTTCCATTATCGATTTAGTCTGGAATAGATAACGGTTTGTTAACACAGTCTTGATGGAGAACCTAGATGGAGCCAATCTGTTACATTTTGCTTCCCTGTCATTTTTTTAAATACCTGGTTTCTTTAAAATATATATATATATATATATATATATATTGCATTTTTTAAACAAAGCTTAAAAGTCCAAAGGGAATAAGGGGGAAAAAAGAAAAGGGGGATAAAAAGGAAGAGAGAGAGAGAAAGAAGCGGAAGAGATCGAAGAAATTGAAGAAACGTACCATTAAAACTTCCAAGATCTCTCAACGGCAAAGACAAATACAATTACTTAACGCTAAAACTAAAGTTAACGATTACTTACTCTAAAAGTATAACCAAATTACAACAAAATTACCTTAACAGATCTTCTTTCTTTTCTGTTATTTGGAATTCTCATTAATCGTCAGATCCACAACGATCAAGTCGTTGTTTTCCCATACGTGCAAAAAAGTGCGGGAAAAAGTATACCTAATTTCTGATATGTGTGTTTCTAAACTAAATGCAGTTGCAGCACCAACGATTCACAGAGAGAGAGTCTGTGGCCGCAGTCACGCACACTAAATAATCCACTTTCAATCCACTTTCAGTGCACTTTCCAACCAAATTTCACTGTGTAAACTAGCAAAATCCAGTTGGAAAGCGCATTCGAAGTGGATTGAAAGTGGATTATTTAGGGTTTGTGACTGCAGCCAAATCGGAAAGCACCGCTGAGGCTGCTAACATCTTTTTACATGCTACTCCTTCCGCTTCTACGTCTCAGCCCGCTTAATAGTTCCCGCCTAACTCCAGAACGAATCTTTTGTCTGTTCTTGCTCCCCTTTAATAGCAGAGACGTCGCCTTGCTCATTGTAGCTTGTGCAATGGTTTGCTCAGTTTCCTTTTTTCTTTCCGTAATTGTGTGATTATGACATTGGCCTCGTGAAAAACAAAGTTAAATTTAAAAATCAGTAGCTGTGGCTGCAAAATGCAAACCAGCCACTCAAGCCACATCCCCTCCCTGCCCCCAAAGAACAAGTATTAATTAAGGATGCATTCAGGAACGCTGCATGGGTGAACAAAAAGTCGCTTTACTAGGTCGAGAAGCAGAAGTGGTCAAACCGCGGCAGGGAAAGAGGGGAAGTTGCAAAATGTCAGGAGGTGATTTGCTGAGCAACAGCCGCGTGACGCTTTTCTTTAGAACTAACCAGATAACACGAAACATTGTACAGACTTTCGCATTCCTCAGAACTCTCCATCAAGCTGAAAGTTAATTAAAAAATTAAATGGAACAGAGAGATCCGTTAAAGGGCCGACAATAGGGAAAACACGGTAATCGTACTAAAAAAACGGGGAAATGGATTTTAAATCAGGAGTCAGTGGAAACCAGATGTGCGAGTGTAAAGTTTTAGTGTAAATAAGCACTGCTTACTCCTTGCCGGGGGGAGCCTTCTTGGGCGAAGGAAGCCCCAGGTGCAGAAATCGGAGCTCCCTGTGCTATTGAAACCCTGTTTCCTTAGAGCAGGGGTGGGCAAATTGCGGCCCGGGGGCCACATGCGGCCCGCCACAGAGTTTTTTGTGGCCCACCAAGACAGTCGGCCACGGGAAAATGTTCTCTATATTTGGGTCTATATATATTTGTGAGCAAAATTTTTCTTGCATGAAGATCAACAAGAGTAAATATAGATGCTCTTTGACAGACATTAACTTGCAGTCTGTGATAAGAATCTCAACAAGCAATCTCACTCCTGATTTCAAAAAAAATTGTAGAAAAGTGTGATAGGGTACATTTGTCTCATTAAACTGATTCGAAAATTAAATGTGCTTGCAGCTATAGATGATATGAAATCAGCACAATAAATAAATTGAATAAAACTACCACTATTTTATTTAATTTATATTTAGATTTTTATGATACAATTTATACCTTTTCTGAAATGCAAAGTTAACTAATGAATGCAATCATTTTAAAAGGTGCGGCCCTCCGCTAACCTTCGCTCCCACAAAGTGGCCCCCGAGCCAAAACAATTGCCAACCCCTGCCTTAGAGGAACCCAAAATGTGCAGTGCATAGCCGCTTCCCCGATGAGTTCCATCACTCCAAACGAAAGGCTTGCGTGACCCGACCCAGGCCGCCTCTGGGTGCCAGTCGTTTTGCTAGTCTCACAGCTTCAGTCCCAAATCGCTAAAAGTTTGCGAGAAAGAGTATCATCTCGGCTCCCTAGCTGGTCTGTGTTCACTGAATGTAGGGATCTGCTGCCCCCTAGTGTTCTGCAAGCTCCTTGCAGACTTGCTCTTTCCTCCTCTCCCCCCCCCCCCCCCCCCGTTATTCTCACTTATATTTCCAACCCGAAAGCTGTATTTCATCACATTATTTATAGTCCGCCTTTCTCACGGGGAATCAGGGCAGATTACACGGAGCGAGTCAATACAGTCCACCAGATGGGACGTTCAGTAAACAATGATGTCGGATTTGGGTTCTAGAGTCAACCAGAACTCTAAAAAAAACAGAACTGAGGCTATGCATAAGGGTTAATGTGATGAGGGGGAGGCCTCGGCCTCTCTGCCCTGTTGTTGGCCCTCCAGAGAAACTGGTTGGCCACTGTGTGATCCAGGACGCTGGACTAGATGGACCCTCACTCGTCTGATTCAGCAGGGCTCTTCTGATGTTTTTATGAAGGCCTTGGCCTCTCTGCCCTGTTGCTGGCCCTCCAGAGGAACTGGCTGGCCACTGTCTGAGACCAGCTGCTGGACTAGATGGACCATTGGTCTGATCCAGGAGGTCTCTTCTTAAGATGAAATTGACAGTGGGACTAGCTGTGTGGGTGGGTACTTTTCCTCCCTCCCACTTCTCTTCCACCCCTCCCTGGCGGTTCCCCCCTCCCACAACATGGCAAGCATGGGTCCAGGCTACTAGCTGGGAGAGAGTGTACAAAAAAGGGGGGGGAGAGGCTTCCTCCCACTTGCCACTTCCATGCTGCAAATCACCCCCACCCCGTCGCAGTGTTGCAGAATTTGGCAGTGACCGGGCCCTGGTGCCGGACATCCATCCAGGATCGCCAAAGCAACACGGGGAGAACTCGTGGGGAACTGCTCTCGGGGGCTTCAGGCCGAGTCCCTGCCACAGGGCGCCCCCTGCAGGACGTCCCAGTACTCCGCCCGATGCTTTTCTGCGGCTGCCGGTGAAAGGCGCTCAAGACGTTTCCCTCTGGGGGAAGCTCACCTGTTTCCTTATGTTCTTCTCTTTCAGTGGAGAACCCGGCCCACTGCGAGTTTCCTCTGCTGCGGGACCTCTTGATCCGGTGAGCTGTGGGAGGGAACAGACTTGGAGAAGTCCGACTATTCGTACGGGGCAGGGGAGCTTTTCAGAACTGACTCCCGGGAGAGGGAGCATGGATGGTCTCTCGTCTGCTCCCTCTGAGTGGCGGAAGCCTTGCCGACCAGAAAGAACCGTGCCCAGAATGAGGGGCCCGATCCTACCGCAGCTGCTCCCACCTCAGTCTCTCCCGGCGGCCCTGATGGCCGTCCTTCCTGGAGGCTTTCTAATGAGCCAGTTTGGTGTGGCGGTCAGGAGCGCGAGCTCTAATCTGGGAGAACCGGGTTTGATTCCCCACGCCTCCACGTGCAGCTGCTGGTGTGACCTTGGGTCAGTCACAAATTCTCTCAGGGCTGTTCTCTCAAGGGCAGTCCTCAAAAGAGCTCTCTCAGCCCCACTTGCCTCACAGGATGTCTGTTGCGGGGAGCGGGAGGGAAAGGAGATTATAAACCACTCTGAGACTCCTTCGGGTAGTGAAGGGTGGGGTATAAATCCAATCTCCTCCTCCTCCTCTTCTTCTCATGGAGTGATCATCAAAGACCATCTTCAGGGCAGGTGGATGGGAATGTCAGGGCTGAATCATAGGCAACTGTCAAGAGGAGTCACAGGCTGGGAGGGGGATAGTCGAAAGGTGGGTATCAGGAAACAGGAGTCAGAGTGGGTGCCCAAATAAAAGTCCTGACTCTATGGTCCTTCCCAGGTCATGGGAGGCCAACCTCCAGCCCAGGCGGGGCCGGTCACTCTGAAGACTTCTCAGTGTCCTCAGAATGCTCCAAGCTGTAGCTCTTGTGGCTCATCCCATAAATCAGGAACCTGCAGATCCGTGGGTTCCCAGTTCTGGTTTGGTGGCTCCTGCTAGGGAAATGGGGAGGCGGCACCCAGGAGGGGAGCGGTGGAGCAGCCTGCAGTGTTTTTTCATTAAGCAGCTCTAACCTCTTCCCTTGGTTGTCAGGTCTCACCTCCAGGACCTCAAAGAGATAACTCACGCCGTGCATTACGAGCGATACCGCATGTACCGCCTCAACAAGAGCAACCTGCCGGCCAAGGGTGGCGAGCGACTGGGCTCAATCAACGGGGAGCCGGAAAGTCACCTTTGAACTCTGGGAGGCAGCACAGCCTCGTGCCCCTTCCCCTACCCCGTGGACTTACTTCTTTGTCCTCCTGAGCAGAATTCCTATGAGACATTCCCCCTGCCCACCCCTTCCCCTACCCCTACCGAGCATATGTAGCCTCTCTGACTTTGAAGCGGCAGCCGAAGTACTAGACGCCTTGCCCTTCCATCAGTCTTCCTCACAGTTAAATGCCTTGGGTCAGAGGGACCCTTGAAGGATGGGACCACTCAGCCACGAGCTCCCCTGGGCATCTCACCTGATCCTTTTGCCGCGTCTCTGGTTCCACCAGGAAGAGCCCCTCCCTTTGTCCCCTTCCAGGGATGATCAATTTGGCCTGCGCTTGTTCAGATTATCCCTATCATCTGTCAGCAGTTCCTACCCTAGCCCCTGACACCACACCACCATCTCATCCTCTTCTCCCTTCTTGCCAAGCACTGGAGGCCTTAAGATGACCCCGTTTGTGCTCACTGTTCACCCAGGAACACCCGAGAGCCACTGAAGGGTCTGCGCTGCACGGTGCTCGTCATCTCTCCGAGCGAGGTCGGAACGCCCAGCGGCCGTTTCTGAGTTCTGTATGTACAGCGGCCATTGCTGCAGAGACAATTTTCTTGGCTTCTGATGTTCTTCTGGGACTCGGACCGGTTCTTCGGACTTCTCTACCCTGACTTGCAAGGATTCGGGATCAGGGGCAGATGGGTGACGCCTCCGGCGAGGGAGACAGCCACGGCCAAACTGTTATAATCGGCAACTCGCTGACCGGAGAGCAAAGCTCCACCTTTGTGTCTCTCATCCTGGAGAGGACTGGGGCATTTCTCAGCCTGGCCCCTTGTTGATGCAATATGGGAGAACCGCCCGAGAGCTCCTGTTATGATCCTGTTGCTGTTGGGTGGATTCTCCATCTCCGATTAACACATTAAAAGAGCGTCTTAGAGGTTCCCGGCCTTGTGTGTGTACAGTCCTTCAAGATAGTGAGGGGGCACTCCAAACTGAGAGCCAGTTTGGTGTAGTGGTTAAGTGCGCGGACTCTAATCTGGGAGAACCGGGTTTGATTCCCCACTCCTCCACTTGCACCTGCTGGATGTCCTTGGGCCAGCCACAGTTCTGTCACAGCTTTTCTTGAAAAGAAGAGCAGTTTCTGTCAGAGCTCTCTCAGCCCCACCTACCTCACAGGATGTCTGTTGTGGGGAGGGGAAGGGGAAGGAGTTTGTTAGCCGCTCTGAGACTCCGAGTAAAGGGCGGGGTATAAATCCAATCTCTTCTCTTCTTCTTCTTCTGGGCTTCTGAGATTCCATCAGGCATTGCTTTGGTGTAGTGGTTAAGTGCCAGTTTGGTGTAGTGGCTTGGTGTAGCCAGTTTGGTGTAGCCAGTTTGGTGTAGTGGTTAAGTGCGCGGACTCTAATCTGGGAGAACCGGGTTTGATTCCCCACTCCTCCACTTGCACCTGGCTGGATGACTTTGGGCAAGCCATAGCTCTGTACAAGCTGTTCCCTCAAGGACCGCTTGGGAAAGAGCTCTCTCAGCCTCACCCACCTCACAGGGTGTCTGTTGTGGGGAGGGGAAGGGAAAAGGAGTTTGTAAGCCGCTCTGAGACTCCCTTGGGGAGTGGAGGGCGGGGTATAAATCCAATCTCTTCTTCTTCTTCTTCTTATAAGCATTGCATGCTGGGAATAACCGCTGAGCAACTGATTGCCGAAGCGGTACCAGGAATTGCCTCGTTCGGGTACAGAAGAGTTTGGGTGCCAACATTACCACTTTAGAAAGGGAAGCCGGTGTTGAAAACTCAACATGGCAGGCACCAAAATGACTGGGCACTCGGTAGTAGCGAGCTATTTGCCCTCCAGGCTTCGCGTCTGGGGTGGGGATCGTGCTGGGCGCGAGAGAGCTGTTCCTCTCCTGTTGAAATACGGAACTCCCCCGTGTACAAAGGAAAGTGGTTTTTTAAATCTCCAAAGGGGAACATGGGAGAGTGTGGTTACAGATGGCTTCCCATTAGCCCCTTTCTACCAGCCGAGGTTCTGATAAAAGGGGACATTTAGGGATAGAGGCCGCAAGGAGGCATGTGAATGAAGAGTTGTCCTTTGTTATCCTCGCGTACTGTTTTTGATAAGAACTTCCCTGTGCGAACCCTTTTTAAATATCCCCCCAATTTGGCACCATCTTTTTGCGTAGAAAGGGGATTTTCAATACCACAGAGGAGGGCAGAATCCGCCTGCACCAGGGGTGGTCTGTCTCTGCATTGCTTCTCTTAGGCGCATTTCTACTCAGCTTGCCGATATCGGAAGCGACCTCGGCGAAGAGAAAAGCATTATGGGGAAAATGGGCTGTTGGGGAGATAAACCAAGGGGCTTTTGCCTACTTTTGCTTTTAAAACCCGATAACTCCCCAGTCCCTTTTTGCACAACCAGGACAGTTCCACGTTCAAATACCCAGAACCGCCTCCATCTCGTCTGGTTTGATCCCCCCCCCCCCAAGACTTTGTCTTCATGGACTCTGGTAATCGAAGCTTTCTTTGGAGTCTCTGCAGTCCCCTGGGAGGCAAGCAGAGGATGAGCCGATGTCTTTTAATTCCTCGTACGTAACTCAAAAGATCTTGCTGTACTTTGCGTGAGTGTTTAATTGTTTCTAGTGCGGGGCGGAGGGATGCCCTTTTTCAATGCAAACAGCTTTCCATTGGAAGGGAACACCCAATGTCCCCACTTAGTCAAGAGTCTCCGGATGCCGTTAACTGTAAGCAGATAATATTTCGCTCGATCTCTGGGTTTCGATGAAGCGCATGCTTTATCGTCTTGCTGGGTCTGGACCAAAAGAACAGCAGGCTCAGGCACAGAGAAAATCAGCCTTGGGAAATGCATGTCTCCAACTCCATACATGGCGATCCCCTCTCGCTTTAAAGATCCAGACACACAAACTGTCTTTATATGGAAGGCCTTTTTAGGCAGCTTTTATGCCTCCCTTTCATCTTTGAGTACTTCTTCACCCAAAGAGTAATTAGTAAGAGTAATTAACGTGGAATTAATTGCTGCAGGAAGTGGTAGCAGCTACAAGCGTAGACAGCTTCAAGAGGGGACTGGATAAATATCTGGAGCAGAGATCCATCAGTGGCTATTAGCCATAAGGTATAGAGGGAACAGAAGGGCTCAAGTGGCGGTAGTTCAGCAGTTCGAGACCTGAGCGCCGCATGACGGAGTGAGCTCCCGTCTCTGGCCCCAGCTCCTGCCAACCTAGCAGTCCGAAAGCAAGAAATTACAAGCAGATAGATAGGTCCCGCTTTGGTGAGAAGATAACAGCGTTCCATGCACCTTGGTGTCTAGTCATGCCGGCCACATGACCATAGAGACATCTTCAGATAGCGCTGGCTCTTCGGCTTGGAAATGGAGATGAGCACAGCAACCCTAGAGTCAGATCTGACTGGCTTTCGAGCAAGGGAAACCTTTACCTTTATAGAGGGAACCCTATGTCTGGGGCAGTAATACTGTGTATTCTTAGTATTGAGAGGGCTTCTGGATTTCTAGCCCTGTTTGTGGACCTCCTGATGACACTGGAGTTTTTGCCACTGTGTGCCACAGAGTGTTGGACTGGATGGGTCACTGGGCTGATCCAACATGGCTTCTCTTAATGCCCATTCGGGCTGGCTTGATCCCCACCAGTCTCTCTAGGGCTTTAGGGAGTCAGTTTCAACTCCTTAGTGGTACGTGAGCCAGTTTGGTACAGGGGTTAAGAGCGGCGGACTCTGATTTGGAGAACCGGGTTTGATTCCCCCACTCCTTCAAATGCAGCTGCTGGGTGACCTTGGGTCAGTCACAGTTCTCTCAGAGCAGTTCTCTCAAGGGCAGTTCTCAAGAGAGCTCTCTCAGCCCCACCTACCTCACAGGGTATCTGTTGTGGGGAGGGGAGGGGAAAGGCGATTGTAAGCCACTCTGAAACTCTGAGTGAAGAGTGGGATATAAACCCAATCTCTTCTTCTTTTTCTTCATTTTCTTCTTTTACATCAGTTGTTGCATACAATCAGCTACCAACTCAAGAGCCCATGGTCATTTGATTTTTTAAAGTGGCTGCATAAATAGGCCTGCTCCGGCCTTTTGAAAGAGAGATTGGACAGATCATCTCCCACTTCAGCCTTTTCCCAACATGTGTAGTTGTGTGTTCCACAGAACCCATAAGAGTCTTCTATTGAAAATGTTTTTGTGACCAATCTCTCTTTGATACAATCAGGTTAGTAAACCTCATGCCCTCCCCCCTCGTGCAATCCCTGGCATTTTCGGAGCTGAACCTTGAGGTGGATATGCTGTCGATAAATCAACTTTTCCTGCCCCCTCTTCCCTAGCACCTGACATGACTTTTCCCCGTGATGGATACATTTTCCCCATGATGGATACATTCCCCAA
This sequence comes from Lepidodactylus listeri, assembly GCA_029233225.1. Classification (NCBI taxonomy): domain Eukaryota; kingdom Metazoa; phylum Chordata; class Lepidosauria; order Squamata; family Gekkonidae; genus Lepidodactylus; species Lepidodactylus listeri. The sequence continues at coordinate 13,092,841 of JARCFY010000022.1, read as the reverse complement.
TATTTTTCTTAACAGACTTTTGCATGTGTGCAGGTTTTCTATAGATTTCCAGTTTCAGCTCTCGTGGCTTTTTCTTACGTGCCCAGGGTAATGTCGATCGCTGCTTTAGGGTCAGGAAGGAATTTTCCTTGAGGCCAGATTGGCCCAGGGGTCCTGGATGTTTGGGGGTTCCCCCCCTTTCTCTAGGCATACAGCAGGGGGGAGTGGGGGGTTGTAGTGAATTTACTGTATTGTGCAGGGGGTTGGACTAGATGGCCATAGAGGTCCCTTCCAACTCTTATGTTTCTTCCTAAAACCATTCTGGAACGCTCAAGCAATATTTCAAACAAGCATGCAGGATTCTCTGGGTGTCTGTTCCTCTTAAATGGTTGATCAAAAATATGTACGTAACCTCTACGACTGCACTGGATATGGTCTTCGGTCGGCTCTAACTCTTGTGGAATCCTACCACTTCTGGATAAAATCACGTTTCTCTTCTTTATCTTCGCTGCCTCAAGAGGGTAACCCCAAGTCAGCGCTGTTTTCAGAGTAAACCGTCGAGCCGAAACCAGTCTCCCTGTTTATTGTTTAGGTTTGCGAATGTCTAAAAGCCCATCTGGTTTTGTGTCGACTTTCGGCACTCGTCACAAACAACACTTGTGGCTGTTTAGAAGCCGTTCTTGACCGTGCCGTCACTGCCCTAGGCCTTCTTTTGCCCTCGCTGCCCTTGGCCTCCTTTTCCGTCACTGTCCTTGAATCGGATTAACTGCGGTGACTAATGCATTTTTGTGGGTTACAACAGGAGAGCGCTTCTGACCCAGACAAGGTCACGGATGCTTGTAACCAATCGTGCGGGGCTATTGCGGGTGGATGGGATGAGTGTAACTCGATCCAGTGTTCAATACCGCGCACTTCATTAAAGGCCTCGTGTTTTTGAAAGGAAACAAGAATGGGCTAGCTGTTGCAGAGAAAATGTACATGACACATAGCGGGCAGATAAGGTTCTACAGCAATGTGCGTGAGCGTGTTGGAGGGGGGAGGTTGGAAAAGTCAGTTTGCCAAGAGGGAGAAACTGTGTAGGGAGGGCGGCCATTGATTCCTGTAGCACGAGTCATTTCTCTCTCTCTCTCTCTCTCTCTCTCTCTCTTCCTCTGAATCTAGCAAAGGCCCCGTGGAGTCTGATTAGTGCCGCTTTCCAGCTGATTTTGGGGGCTTTCTTCATTCTAGGTAAGGAAGGATAATCATATCGGCTCCAGCCCCGCCAGCACAGTGCTCGAACCCGGCACTTTGCACGTGCTCCCTTATCGACAGCTTCCTCCATGTAGGTTCCTCCAGTTTGGTGTAGTAGATAGGAGTGCGGACTCTAAGCTGGGAGAACCAGGTTTGATTCCCCACTCCTCCACATGCAGTTGCTGGTGTGACCTTGGGCCAGTCCCAAGTTCTCTCAGAGCTGTTCTCTCAAGGGCAGTTCTTGGGAAACTTCTTCTTCTTCTTCTTCACCATGCCAACACTTAACCTCTACGCTGGTTCCCTAATTTCTCCCTTGGGTATCCTCCAGTTTCTTGAGATCTTCTCTAAGGCCGTGTGCCTGTTGGTTACCCAACAAAGGTTCTATGGCAGCTCCCACGTATTTCCGTTCGCCTGATGCTTCTGGGTTTTTCTTTTTCTCTTGGTCCTCATTGCGCTTCTGGAGCACATCGGCTCGGGCAAGTTGTTGCCGCTCTCCTAGCAGGACTTCATTGTTGCCGCTCTCCTAGCAGGACTTCATTCACACCTTCGGTGTGGTGGCCAGTCATGACTTCCACCTTATGTAACATCTACCCATCCCTCTTGGTCACCATCACCTCTTGCCTCTTCTTGGCTTCACCACCTGTGCCATAGACAGGGGAATGACTTGGCCAAGGCCACAGCGGTCAGCATCTTCTTGACTTCCTGAAGGTGCTTGAGGTCTACTTGGCTTGTTCCATCTTCTCCTTGGTTGATGATGAATGGTCCTATAGAAGAGGAGGAGGAGGAGGTTGGATTTATACCCCGCCCTTCACTACCCGAAGGAGTCTCAGAGCGGCTTACAAACTCCTTTCCCTTCCCCTCCCAGCTACTGGTGTGACCTTGGGTCAGTCACAAGTTCTCTCAGAGCTGTTCTCTCAAGGGCAGTTCTCTCAGCCCCCCCCCCCCCCCGCCTCACAGGGTGACTGTTGTGATGAGGGGAAGGGAAAGGAGATTGTAAGCCTCTCTGAGACTCTGAGTAAAGGGCAGGGTATAAATCCAGTCTCTTCCTCCTCTTCTTCTTTTTGAACAAATTGTTTTCCAGGGGAAGGAGGCAGCCTGTACCCCAGCCCCGTGAAGTATTTACAGATGCCATTAATGGAGATCAGATTTGCCTGAACTTTTGTGGTGACCATGAAACGTTTCCTTTGTAGCTTGGTTGGATCCAGACCAAATGACAGTTTGGCCTTTAATTAACGTCCCCATTCCCTCCCCCACCCCCAACCGACTTTTGAAAATGTTCCGTGCCTTACAACATCTTCCAAAAAACATCCTGGCCCGACGCAAACATGTATCAGCCGAGATCTTTTTCCATGTCCGTGTTTCTATTGCAGCTGAGTCCATACATGCAAGAGTTTACACTCACGTTCCTAGCTTATAATCTCACCGCTCTGTCACCTTCTGTTTTACAATCATTCTCCTGCAGTTCTGCAGTTCAGACGATGCAGTGATAGCCAAAGGGGGGAAAAACAATTTTAAAGGGGGTAAGAGAGATTCATGGAGGATAGTCTATCTGGCTACTAGGCAGGGTGGCCGAGGGGAACCTCCACATTCAGAGGTGCTAAATCTCTGGATCCCAGAGCCAGAAGGCAACAGCAGGGGAAGGATACTGGACTAGATGGACCACCGGTCTGATCCAGCAGGGCTCTTCTGAGGTTCTTCTCAGGGGAAGGCCTCGGCCTCTCTGCCCTGTTGTTGGACCTCCAGAGGAACTGGCTGGCCAGTGTGTGAGACAGGATGCTGGCCTAGAGGGACCACTAGAGGGATCCAGCAGGGCTCTTCTGATGTTCTGATGAAGGCCTCGGCCTCTCTGCCCTGTTGTTGGACCTCCAGAGTAACTGGTTGGCCACTGTGTGAGACAGGATGCTGGACTAGAGGGACCACTGGTCTGATTCAGCAGGGCTCTTCTTAGGTTCTTCTCAGGGGGTTGGGGAGGGGAGGGGCCTCAGCATGGTACAATGCCATAGAGTCCACCCCTCAAAGCAGACATTTTCTCCAGGGGAGCTGATCTCTGTCAGCTGGAGATCAGCTGTAAAAGCAGGAGGCCCCACCTGGAGGCTGGCAACCCCTACACCTGCCTGCACCAGGCGGTCTAGCAACTTTACCCAGGAGTGCCACCACTGTATACCACCCAGACATCCTTCCTCAATGACTCTGGCAATGCCCCCTCTAAGCTGTGGAGTCTTGTGAGCAAAAATTCTGCTTTGTGAGCTCCCAAGCATTCAAGTTGTGAGCAAGAGATTTGGCTGCTGCATCAATTAGTTTGCTCTGGAGCCGTCCTTCCCGAGCCGAGACAAAAATGTGTGAGCCGGAGGCTAGGAAACTGTGAGTGAGCTCACACCAACTCAGCTTAGAGGTTGAAAGCCTGGGTACAGACAGGTGACAGCAGAGGTGCATGGGTGGGGGTCGGAGGAAATGGGTTCCACCAGAATTCCTGGGCCTCGCTAGTTATCCCCCCCCCCCCCAAAGTGCATGCTGATGCTGGCCCTTTTGGAGTCTATCGAGACCGAATTCAAAATTCAGAATTGTTCTCTGTTTTACCCCTCTGATGGTTTCTGAAATAACATTGAGAACAGGCCCTGCTTCGTAAGATTTCTGTGTGAAACCGGGCAACCAGAAGCTTTTTAAAAAGGAAAGGGAACTAAGCAATGACCTGCGGCTGGAATCCTAAGACGCTTTCCCTGGGAGTAAACCCCGTTGCGCAGAGAGGGGCTTATTTCCGAGCCGACCTGTTTAGGAAATTAGAGATTCTCTGTTTTGCAATGTTTTCCTACACGCACTTCTCGATGCCCAAACAAAGCTGGCGGTTAAAACACGAGGGTTTTTTTAACGGATCTTCGTGTATCGTTCACGGTTTACAAAGTCCGGCTTCCCAGGGGCTCGGAATTCGAACCGAACCTGTCTCGTTGCCAAGTCGATGATTTAAAAAAACCAAAAATCCTGCTGCAGAGATCTGAAGAAAAGGCAAAGTCGAGGCTTTGTTGGAGCAAAGTTTGAACAACAGCAACAGAACCTGGCTGGACTGAATCGCTCCGCGATACGGCGCCAAGCCGCCATCCTCGTCTGACATGGCAAGATTTGGCAGTTCACTCCCATCGCCTTGTTTGCCCAGGGAAACAAAGAAAGCTTTGGGCAGCTGGGCTGGGCTTTCTCAGTCACTGCTGAATTGGATTATTATTATTATCATCTGGGTCGGGTGGTCTAAAGAAAGGCTGCCGGGCTTTGTTTCGAAGCGGCTGAAATACCTTTGGACTGAACTGTATCGAGCATGGCCGTGAGCCAAGTTCTACAATTCCACCTGCGTCCATTCACACACCTGCCAAAGTACAAACACCCTTGCATAGCTGGAAATTGGGCGGCCGGGGGGGCCAGACCCAGAGCTAGAGTGGTTACAGTGTGGGGGAGTGCCTGTCAATCACTCCAGTCCCCCTTCTTGTTAGGGTTGCCAGTCTCCAGGTGGGTCTTGAAGATCGCCTGGATTTATGGGTTACCATAAATTGGGAAACACCTGAAGACTTTGGGGGTGGAGCCTGAGGAGGGTGGGGTTTGGGGGGAGTGAGGGCTTTCAGTGGGGTATAAGGCCATCAAGTCCACCTTCTAAAGCTGAACTCTGTCGCCTGGAGGTCAGTTAGAATCAGTGTTCCCTCTAAGCTGCGTTAGTGTGAGCCAGCTCAGTTTGTTAGCCTCTGGCGCACACCCATTTTTGTCCTAGCTCAGGAAGGAGGGCTCCAGAGCAAACTGATTGATGCCGCAGCCAAATCGCTCGCTGACAGCTTTACTGCCGGTCGCTCACAAAGTAGGATTTTTGCTCACGAGACTCCACAGCTTAGAGGGAGCATTGGTTGGGAAACACCTGGAGCTTTTGGGGGTGGAGCCTGAGGAGGGTGGGGTTTGGGGAAGGGAGGGGCTTCAATGGGGTACAATGACATCGAGTCCACCTTCCCCAGCAGCCGTGTTCCCCAGGTGAACCGAACTCTGTCGCCTGGAGATCAGTTGTGATCCCAGATCTCCAGCCACCATCTGGAGGTTGGCAACTATGTTTACTGCTGAACTCCAGACTATGGAGATCAGTTCCCCTGGAGAACATGGTTGTTTTGGAGAATGGAAATGATGGCATCGTACCCTCCTGAGAGATCCCTCCCCTCCCCTAAACCTAACCCTCCCCAGACTCCCCCCCCAAGATCTCCAGGAATTTCCCAGCCTGGAGTTGGCAACTGTACCTATTGGGCAGATCACTGGCAGGCAGGGGCCAACTTCCATCTGACCTGCTGGGTAGAATACTTGTGTGCAGTGCTCCCTCTAAGCTGAGTGAGTGTGGGCTGGCTCACAGTTTCTTAGCCTCCGGCTCACACCTTTTTGTCTCAGCTCAGGGAGGATGGCTCCAGAGCAAACTGATGTATGCAGCAGCCAAATCGCTCGCTCACAACTTTAATGCCAGCAGCTCACGAGGTAGAATTTTTGCTCACAAGACTCCACCGCTTAAGAGTGTTTCTTATATCATAGGGACTAGAAACGTGCTGTTCTTGTTTTAAAATGAAACTGAAGACTGAAGAAAGGCGTTGGGGATGTCTGAGCCCATCACGTTAGGTTGTCTCCAGTGTTCCCTCTAAGCTGAGTTAGTGTGAGCTAGCTTGCCGTTTTTTAGCCTCTGGCTCACAGATTTTTGTCTTTGCTCAGGGAGGAGGGCCCCGGAGCAGACTAATTGATGCAGCAGCCAAATCGCTCACTCACAACTTTAATGCCAGCAGCTCACAAAGTAGATTTTTTGCTCACAAGACACCACAGCTTAGAGGGAGCATTGGTTGTCACCTCTGGGCTGGGAGATCCCTGCAGATTTTGAGGGTGGAGCCCGGGGGGGGGGGGTTGGGGAGAGGAGGGACCTCAGCGGAATATAATGCCATAAAAGTCCGCCCTCCGAAGCAGCGATTGTCTCCGAAGGGAACTGATCTAGGTCATTCGGAGACCAAATTGTCATAGCAGGAGATCTCCAGTCCTCTCCTGGAGGTTGGCAGCCCAAACACAGAATTCAGACCCACCTCTCCCCCCAGTTCTGCCTCTGGCATGTTCCTGGTTTCACTCCAGCGGTGCCAAACGGCCTATTTCCATGCAGCCCCACGTCTGCACAATCCACCGACGGGGGCTTCCCCGGGCGGGGACATAGTGACTCCTTAAGCCTGGTTAATCATCAACCTGCCCCTCGGTTACGGGCCAAGTTCCCTGCACTGAAACGAGAGACGCATAAAAATCCAGGTTTGGGGAATCCACAGGTGCACCCACACATGTGCCCCCAGGGGGTCGGTGCTTTCTCTTGCTCTGCCCCCTACGTTCCCGACACCGTGGGTTCCCAGGAACTCCGTGCCTGCCCCCGAACTGCGTCTGGAAAACTAGCAGCCAGAGCAAGAGACGGTGGGGAAGGAATGCGGTGGCAATCGCACCCCACAGGGCGTGTCTCCAGCTCGCTTGCTACCGCGAAGAGGAAGAGAGACTCTGCTTTTGCTGCACGGCCTTAGCCCAGGGTGTGTCCGAGTGCCAACCCCCCAGGGCACGCCTTCCGGTACTAAAGGAAGGCCAATCATTCCCCCTCTGGCTGGGTGTTCCTATTCCAGAGGACAGCACCTGAGCTCCACACCCCACACGCAGTCACTGTCTCCGGGCAGTCTCGCTCCGGCTCCTTGCCCCGTCACCAGCTAGGTCTCCCTCTCGCCCTGTGCCAAGGAGTTTGACGCCGCCGTGCCCGGGGCATCATGCCAGTTGTCGAGCTGAACCCCCACTCCCTGATCTCCCCACTGGGCATCGTCCGCTTCTTTGAGATCTTCTTTGCCTGCACGGCCTTCAGCCTGGTCTCCGTCTACCACAGCTATGATGACGCCAGCGGCGCCTGGTGCATGTTCACCTGGTGCTTCTGCTTCGCCATCACCATCCTCATCATCTTGGCGGAGTTCGTCGGCGTGGCCCAGTCACTGCCTATCTCCTGGCAAGACTTCACCTCCGCCTTCTCCATGCTGGCCGCACTCATGACCTTCACCAGCTCCGTGGTCTACCCATCGGTCTTCATCGCGCCCGGCTGCTCAGGCACAAGTTGCAGCTACAAAGGGGCGGCCACGGCCATGTCCATCCTGTGCTTCATCGCTTACGCCGTCGAAGTGGGGCTCACCCGAGCCAAACCTGGCGAGGTCAGCGGCTTCCTGGCCACCGTTCCCGGCCTCCTGAAGGTGTTCGAGGCCTACGTGGCTTGCCTCATCTTCTCCATGATCGTCATCGCAAAATATTGGACCTATCCTGGCCTCCAGTGGTGCGTGGCTGTCTACAGCATCTGTTTCATCATCACCTTGCTCATCATTATCCTCACCGTGGGGCGTTGCCTCGCCTCCCTCCCCTTCCCCTTGGAGAAGTTCTTGGTGGGCTTCAACATCTTGGCGGTGCTAATGTACGCCACGGCCACCTTTGTGTGGCCCATCTATAGTTTCAAACACGTGTCGAGACCCGAGCACTGCGATAACAAATCCTGCATGTGGAACTATCGTCTCGGTGTGACGTTCCTGACTATCTTCAACCTCATCGCCTACGTTGTCGATCTCGTCTACTCCTCCAAGATGGTCTTCTTGACAACACCGGCATAGCCGACTCCACTGAGTAGAGTGAAAATGACATGGGATCTTGTCCGGAATGCGTTTATATATTTTTTTAAAAAAATGACTTGACAGCTTGCTTGGATGCTGGAGGAAGTGAATTGGAGGCTCTAGTCTTTTTATCATGTTTTCCCTTTGTTTCCCTTGCCTTTCTCCGTTGCTATCCTTTCCTCCCTGGCTCGAAACAGCGTTTCTTTGCTCTTGGCGGCTCCCCAAGGCAGTGGCCTCCCAGCCCCGGTGAATCTAGCCCAGATGCCGTCATCGGGAGTTGGAAGATTGCCACGGGGCATGCTCACAAATGCTTCGGGGAAAGAGGAAGATTCTGGAAAAACCTGCTCCCTGTATTAGACTGCTTTAAAAAATAATAATAAAGAGGGTGTTATCCAGAGAAGGAGGCAAGGCGAAGCGTTTTGGGGAGGGGGCGTAGAATGTGGGGAAGGGAGCAGAATGTTGACATTCATGATTGTGGGAACTGAGTGGGCGAAAGGAGTTGCTAACCTTTGTACTTGGGTAGATTTGGATAATGGGTTCCCCCCACCATATGTCTATGACTGTGTCATGATTTGGAGGAGTCTTGACAGTTCTCAGATGGGGGCAGGGAATCTCCCGCTTTTGCAGGCTCCGGCCCACCATGGCTGGCTGGCAGGGGAACCCCGCCCCCAAACAAATGTCCCCCACCCCCCGTGACATGGCCGATACCCTGATTTCACTTCTGGAAGTGATATCATCATGCCGGTGATGTCAGGGGCAACACTCTTCTTTTCAGGCAAAACTCTATGGTTTGTAACCTAACCAATGCTCCCTCTAAGCTGTGGAGTCTTGTGAGCAAAAAATCTACTTTATAAGCTACTGGCATTAAAGTTGTGAGTGAGCGATTTGGCTGCTGCATAAATTAGTCTGCTCTGGAGCCCTCGTTCCTGAGCAAAGACAAAAATGAGTGAGCCGGAGGCTAAAAAACTGAGCAAGCGCTCACTGACTCAGCTTAGAGGCAACACTGTAACCATTTTCACCCTAGAGTTTTGCCTAAAAAGTAGAGTGTCGGCCTGACGTCGGCAACACAATGACATCACTTCGACAACATCCCCGCCCATCCCTGGAGCGCACCCTAAATCCCCGCCAGCAGGAGGAAGGCATCTGGCAACTCAATTTCAGAGGGCAGCTGCATTGGTCTGCAGTAGAATTACTGGATTCAGGTCCAGGAGTATCTTATGGATTTGAAGCTACCAATGTTATGGTGGATTTACCTTTACTGCTCATCAGGATGTTAAAGAGACACCAAAATGGACACCTAAACCTTTCTAAGAGATATTGCTGTCCCCTCAGATTGGCTCGGTCATTTGTATTTTCTTGTCCTGTCCTCAGGAAGGCGGCGCCACACGGCGGGTGTTGAGGCACGATCAAAATGTGAGGTAAAGCGGACGCCTGAGGGGTCCGGGCGACCATTTTGCCACACTTTTTTTTTTTTAATTGATTTTTCTCTATAACTACAACTATAACGCTACAATCTAAGCTACATATACCTTATACAGAGAGTACTTTATCATTTGCTTAATACTACCTTGTTACATAATATAATTATGAAGCATTTAGAACCTTGGATAAATTTCAGTTACTTGTTACTGCTACTATAGAAGTTATCAAAACTATTTGGCAGGCATGCCCACCTAGAGAAATACGGTTAATTAAACCATTTATAATACATAAGTGCAATGCTTAATAAAACAGTTTAATCACTATTTCTTCTTTCGTCCTCTTCTTGTCTTAACAGTCTCAACTATTTTTGGAGCTGCAGCTCCCTTTTCCAAGTCAGACACCTCTTCTTCACTCTTTGAGCTATCAAATCCATACATGCTTTCTTGCGAGGCCAGTGAACCATCTGAGTCTCTCCCAGTTTTCTGCTCTTTGCTTTTTTCCAGAAATTTTTTCGCTTGTTGAACAGAGTCAATCTTATACTTCTTATCTTTGATGCTGAAGCATAGTCCTTCTGGAGTATTCCAACGATAGATGATAGACTCAGACTGGAGCCAAGATGTCAATTTTCCATAGGCTTTCCTTCTTTTCCTTATTTCAAATGGGATATCCTTCATCACTTTTACTTCTTCTCCCAGGATCTTCAGAGCTGCTTTGTTTGTGGTCCTAAGCACCACGTCTCTTGTAGATTTTTTGGAGAACCTTATCATAATTTCACCAGGCAGGCTTTTCTTTTTAGTATAATCTGGATAGGTTCTGTAAACCATATCCATATCGCTTTTTATATCCGCTGCTTTCATGCCTGTCACTGGTTCAAGTGCTTCACTTAACAAATTTTTAAGGTCTTCTCCTGTGTTTTCTGGCACATTCTGAAGTCTTAGGAAAAAATTCGATCTATCCATTTGTAATTTCAAAAGCTGATCGTGGTGGAAGGCCTTTTCCTTCTCTGCCTTTTGTAGTCTTGCGTCTTGGTTTTTTACTGAAGTTTTTACTTCCAGAAGTTCTTGCTGCAGCTTCTCTGTGGATTTATTCGACTCTTTTAGTTCTAGCTGCATTTTGTCCATTTTAACGTTGAGAGCTGTCATTTGGTCCACTAGAGGTCGCAATAACGAGAACACCGCACTCATCTCCGTGGTATCAACCTTTGAACTCGGAGCTGTACTTCCTAGTTTGGGGGAAGGTTTCGGTTTCCCCGTCATTGTTGAGACTTCGCTCTTTGTTTATAGATAGATAAGATGAACAAAAGGAGCAAATTTTCAAACAGCGCTTATGTCCTTCTAAAGTTTATATCTCCAAGTGAGCAATGCTGCCATCTAGCAAGGTGGATGGGCTTTTATTCCTGCAGTAACACCACGTAAAGAGTCTCGTAAGTATGCTAGTCCCGGAGAGGGGGGTGGGTGGGTTTCACTCCTCCCGCCGTCTTCCCGCTGTGTTCTGCTTTTCTTACTTTAGACTCACGTTTTCTCCATGCGTAACTGTCAGTTCCAGCCTCATTGCTTCGCACTCTCTGCTGCTTCTCGGATTTGCGCTTTCAGCCATACGGCTCCCACGGCGGGGGAACCTATGGGGGTGATGAAAAGGGATCTCTATCCCTCGGTCGCCACCGTAGGGAGAGATCCCCTTCAGGCCACCCCAGGCAGAGCCCCCTCACTGGGGTCTCTGGGGGCTCGGCACCAGTCCAGAGCCCCTTCTTCCCGCCGGGTACAGATCGCGCTCCCCGCAGATGCGGAGGAGCACGTCCGCCATGCTCGCAAGTCTTGCCGGAAGTCCCATTTTGCCACACTTTTTGGTGTATGTAGTAGAATTTTCACGTACAGCTTGGCCTGGTGTTGTGGGCATGATCCCCCACCCATTTTGCCTTGCTCTAAAGGATAACTAAGATACTCTGTCCTCTCAGATTGGCTCGGTCATCTGTATTTTATTGTCCCGTCCTCAGGAAGGTGGCGCCACATGGCGGGTGTTGAGGCACGATCAAAATGTGAGGTAAAGCAGACGCCTGAGGGGTCCGGGTGACTATTTTGCCACACTTTTTGGTGTATGTAGTAGAATTTTCATGTACGGCTTGGCCTAGTGTTGTGGGCACGATCCCCCACCCATTTTGCCTTGCTCTAAAGGATAACTAAGATACTTTGTCCCCTCAGATTGGCTCGGTCATCTGTATTTTCTCGTCCCATCCTCAGGAAGGCAGTGCCAGATGGCGGGTGTTGAGGCACGATCAAAATGTGAGGTAAAGCGGACGCCTGAGGGGTCCGGGCGACCATTTTGCCACACTTTTTGATGTGTGTGGTAGAATTTTCACGTGCGGCTTGGCCTGGTGTTGTGGGCTTGATCCCCCACCCACTTTGCCTTGCTCTGAAGGATTACAAAGATACTTAGGGTGACTTGAATGCTGAACAGGGTTGCCAAGCCCCAGGTGGCACCTGGATATCTCCCAGAAAGACAACTGATCTCCAGACAACAAAAAATTGCTTCCCTGGTAAAAAAAACAACAACCCGGCTTCTTTGGAGGATAGACTCTGTGGCTGCGATCACACACTTTAAATAATCCACATTTAATGCACTTTCCAACTGGGTTTTACTGTCTGAAGTGGCAAAATTCAGTTGGAAAGTGCATTGCAAGTGGGTTGAAAGTGGATTATTTAGGGTGCGTGATCGCAGCCAAGGGCACTGTAGCCCTCTGAGGTCCCTCCCCTCCCCAAACCCCACCCTCCCCAGGCTCCACCCCCAAAATCTCCAGATATTTCCCATCCCAGAGCTGGCAACCCCAATGCTGAAGAATAATATAAAGCATCTATACAGTACTTTCCCCCGAAGTGTTCAATGCTCTTTATGGGCATTATGCCTGGAATGCTTACCCGACACCCCTGAAAGGTAGGCTAGTATGGTTCCAAAAAACATCCGGCAGGGGGAGGAGGCTTCACTTGTTGGCTTGCCGTGCAGCTTGTTCAAGAATACCTGAGCCACGTCTTGTTAGGAAATGAACAGATTTACAATGACCATTAGAGTTACCAATCCCTGGGCTTGGAGCCCTTCCCCCCGCTTCAGGGCTGTCAGAAAGTGGGGGTGGTGGCTGCTGGGCGCTCCATTATACCCTATGGAGACTGGTCCCCATGGGGTATAATGGAGAATTGATCCATGGGTATCTGGGGCTCTGGGGGAGCTGTTTTTTGAAGTAGAGGCACCAAATTTTCAGCATGGCTAGTGGTGCCTCTCCTGAAACAAACCCCCAAGTTTCAAAAAGAATTGAACTAGGGGGTCCAATTCTATGAGCCCCAAAAGAAGTTGCCCCCATCCTCCATTATTTCCAGTGGAGGGAAAGCAGTTAAAAGGAATGCGGTCCGTCTAAATATGACAGCGGGAACTCCCTTCGGAGTTCAATATGATGTCACCTCCTTGCTCCTGGCTCCACCCCCAAAGCCTCCTGACTCCGCCCCCAAAGTCCCCAGATATTTCCTGAGTCGGACCCGGCAACCCTAATGACCATTCACACATGAGTGCAAAGAACCTTGCCAGGGGCAGGGGGGGACGGGACGCACAGGAACTTCGAAGCTTCCCCTGTTCCTTCCAACACGTCTGTTTGCTGTGGCTCTTCAGCTTTTCAGCATCTGTTCCGCTGACACTAACATTGTTTTAAAAGTATTCTTCCTGGCTGTGTGATCTAAGCTAGTCCGGGATCATATAACAAATGTGGTGGTACCGCAACATCACGGGAAGGCGGATATTTTGTACCAACAGAAGGGTTCAGGCTGGATTGCTCCTGGAATGACAACTGATCTCCAGGTGGGTGAGGTGGGTCCCCCCGGAGCAAAACGGCCACTTCGGAAGGTGGACTGTATGGCGTTATACCCCACGGAGGCCCCTCCCTTCTCCAAACCCCGCCCTCCTCAAGCTCCACCCCCCCAAATCTCAAGGTATTTCCCAATCCATAGCTGGCAGTCCTGCGGGACCAAAGCACGAAATCGTTTGAGCCAAAAAGCCAAGCCTCTTAAGCCGCCGTGTTTGTCGTGCCGCAGCAAGGGTCCCCTGTTTGATGCTACTCTGTTGTGTGCTGGGGGGAAATCCCGTGTGTTTCTGCCTTCCTGGTTATTTCAGCTATGGAAGAAGAAGTCTCCTTGGAGACGTTGTACTTTAATAAATAAACGTCTGCACTTTTTTTTTTTTTTTTTTAAATTGACATGTCCGATTTGGGTTTCAAAATTCTTTAAAAGTATCAGATTTGCAGGGAACGTGGGTTTGTTTCTACATTGCGCTCTGGCTACAGTGGAGATCTGGCAGCCGAATGCTGGCGCATACTCACTTGCGTCTTTACCCCAGCGGAAAACACTCCCCTTGGCCTTAACTTGTTATGCCTGTCCCTTGAAAAATCGTGGAAACCCCCTAAGGTGGGGGTCCCCAACATAGCACCCGTGGGTGGCATGGTGTCCTCCGACACCCTTCCTGGCATCCTTCGAAAATAGGTGGATGTAAGGCAGGTCTTTTGGCTAGCATGGCTTCTGATTGGCCACTGGAGATCTGATTGGCTGTCAAGACTTTTAAAGAGCTCTCAGTTTTGAGAGCCGGTTTGGTGTAGTGGTTAGGAGCGCAGAGTCTTATCTGGGAGAACCGGGTTTGATTCCCCGCTCCTCCACTTGCAGCTGCTGGATGACCTTGGGCAAGCCATCGTTCTGTCAGAGCTGTTCTTGAAAGAGCAGTTTCTGTCAGAGCTCTCTCAGCCCTACCTACCTCACAGGGTGTCTGTTGTGGGGAAGGAGAGGGGTTTGTAAGCCGCTCTGAGACTCTGAGTGAAGGGCCGGGTACAAATCCAATCTCCTCCTCCTCCTCCTCCTCCTCTTCTTTTCTTCAAAAGTTGCTTTGGCAGCAGTTGCCACCCCAGCATAGGGATATTTACCGTGTGACCAAAGGCCGTGCAAGAAAACATTTGAAAACAATATCTTCATTTTTAAAAGCATCTCGTGAAGCAGAGCTCCTGGCCAAAATGTTGAAGAGTTCTGTGCGACCTCCCTCCCCGACATTTTGTGGCTGGCCACACCTGTTGTGGCAGCCATTTTGTGGACGGCTCCTCTCCCCCCACAGTGGCCATTTTGTGCTTGCACCCACTGCCCCATGCCAGCATTCTAAAGGTGCACCCAGGCTCAAGATGGTTGGGAACCCCTTCCCTAATGGTTGTTTCTAGAATGGTTTTAAAATACCTGTATTGTTTTCCCTCCGCAGCAGAGATAAAAGCATCTTACAGATAGCAATGTTGTTGGTGGAAGGGTTAAAAAGCCTCCCTCCCCACCAGTGCTGCCTCTAAGCTGTGGAGTCTTGTGAGCAAAAAATTCTACTTTGTGGGCTACTGGCATTAAAGTTGTGAGCGAGCGATTTGGCTGCTGCATACATCAGTTTGCTCTGGAGCCCTCCTTCCTGAGCTAAGACAAAAATGTGTGTGAGCCAGAGACTAAAAAACCGTGAGCTAGCTCACACTAACTCAGCTTAGAGGGAACATTGCTCCCCACCCTTTCCTTCTAGAAATTTCAGCCTCGGTGTCTATAAATCTGCAAATCAAAAGTTCGTTAAGACAAATTTACCACTCCTCCACATGTGCTGCTGGTGTGACCTTGAGTTAGTCACAAGTTCTCTCAGAGCTGCTCTGTCAGGAGCAGTCCTCGAACAAGCTCTCTCAGCCCCACCTACCTCACAGGGTGTCTGTTGTGGGGGAGGAGATTGTGAGCCGCTCTGAGACACCTTTGGGTAGTTGAAGGGCAAGGTATAAATCCAATCTCCTTCTTCTTCAAACACAGAAGTATACAAAAAGTTTCATTCCCCCTCAATGATTTAAAAAAAAAAATCTGCAGGGCCTGCAAGACAGAGCTCTTCCACCAGGCTTTCAACTAGGAGCTGCCCCCACTGTCATCACCAATGATCCCTTGGCCCAGATAGTCGAGCAAATTGAGGAAACCTCAAAGAAAGTACGCCATCTACGTAATTCTCAGAAACATCGACAGCACTTTATTAGAATAAGTCGGATAAATGAATTCTTTTTAGGATGATTTTACTGGATTTTAATGGATGTTGATATACTAAGTTATATTTATTTTTTTATATTTGGGTTCATATCCCGCCTAGCCAGCAAGGCCGGCTCTAGGCGGCTAACAACTGGTAAAATCAGCAATCACAAAACAGTTTAAAATGATTAAACTGCGTCTACACAAAACCCAAGTAATAAGAACATACAGATACAGGAATCCAACAGATAGCGGTGATGCAGAGCCTGCATAACAGGAGCAGTCCCTGTATCCCTAGGCAGGTGGCATTTCCTTGTTGATTTCCCGGCCAAGATCATCCAACCGGCGGCTCCAGTGGCCCCTTTTCCCCCCAGTGGCAGCTCCTATGTGTAAGCCTGGCAGACGAGCTCGCTTTGCAGGCCCTGCAGAACTGTAGAAGGTTCCGCAGGGCCCTGATGTTCTCCGGGAGCTTGTTCCACCAGGACGGAGCCGCCACTGAGAAGGCCCTGTTCCTGGTGGTTGCCAACCTGGCCTCCCTTGGGCCAGGGAGGTTCAGGCGATGTTGAGTGCCTGACCACAGTGCTCTCTGGGGTATATATGGGGAAATGATATGTTTTAATGATTGTGAGCTGCTTTGTGGGGAGGGCAGGGTATAAAAGTAATAATAAATAAAAATAAATAAACTGTCTGTGAGAGAACAGCTCTGAAATAACTTGTAACTGAAGCAAGGTCACACAAGCAGCTGCACGTGGAGGAGTGGGGAAACAAACCCGGTTCTCCCAGTTCAGAGTCCATGCTTCTAACCACGACACCAAACGGGTATCCTCCGTCCCTTCCACTGCGAGTGATTCCACCTGTGTCAAGCTTCTGGGAATAAGCACTGGCTTTAACTTTAATCAGTGAGAAATTAATCAGCTAAGAAGTCCTTTCATCAGTGGAGAGTGTCTGGGTTTCTCTAGAATCAAGGCCATGACACCCCTGCTGTGGAACGTACTCTCGCTAAATATCCCCAAATTACTTAAATGCGCGAGTCTTCCATGGGACACCAAGGGTTATGTTGGAAAGGTGGACTCTGTGTCCTTCCAACCCATGTGCCTTAGGTTTTAGCACCACCATAACACATCCACCTGGGCACAGTGATGTTCCAGCTCCCGTGTGCCAAGGGTCGGCTGATGTGCTAAGTGCCTCTATTTAAACACGGGGCCGGCCGCACAGGACACCCCCGCGGGCTTAAGAGTTTCATCGCAGAGCGGTATCACCTTCGAGCCAAGTCCCAAGTCCTCAGAGTCCCAAAGGCCATCTGAGTTCGGGAGCCTAATGAAGCAACCTGTGCCACGTTTGATTGCATGTGAGGGGAAGGGAAGACGAAAGAGATCATTATCACACCTGGATGGTGAGCCCTCGATGTTCCAGCATTCGGCGAAGGAAGCATCGCCATGGTTACCGCTTGTCTCCCACAAAGCCGTGCTTTTGCCTAACCCAGTGATCCCGAACAAGCTATGGATAAGGGCCAGGACTCCGCCACCCAGTTGCATTCCTCTGTTTTACACGAGGCGCGAGATCGGGCCATTCGGGGCAATGGTTCGTGCCCGAGCATTTCTTCCTGTGGGTCCGTCCATTGCTCGGAGCGGTGTGTTGCAAGCCGGATTTGCAGGCAGCTGGCTGCGGGGTATTTCTTCGCCCTGTTTTCTCCCAAGGAAACATAGCTGCAGATTTGCAATTAGGCACAAATGAGCAATGTTTCTGAGAGCCCAAATTCTGAAACCAGAAACATTCATCCACTGGGGACCTGGACATCTCCCGATATTACAACTGATCTCCAGACAACCAAGATCAGCTCCCCTGGAGAAAATGGCTCCTTTGGAAGGTGTACTCTAGGTAGGCTTGCTAACTCCCCGATGGGGGCGGGTTTCCCCCCAATTTTGGGCCCCCAATTCCACCACTGGCTGGTGGGGGAGCCCCACCCCCAAACAGTCTCGGCACGTCCAAAATGCTCGGTGCGATGACATCACCCAGAGGTGACATCATCATACCGGGCACGTTGTATGGGGACGTTCTAACATTCAGGTAACTCTATGGTGACCATAGAGTTTTTACCCAAATGCTAGAGCGTCCCCCATACAACGTGCGCGGCATGATGACGTCACTTCTGGCAATACTCCAAGAACCAGGCTGGAGCCCCCCGCCAGGATCAAGGTAAAGCCCGGCAGTCCTAACTCTAGGGTATTGTACCCTACGGAGGTTTGTCCCCTCCCAAAACCCGGCCCTCCCCAGGCTCCACCTCCCAAATCTCCAGGTCTTTCCCAGCCCGGAACTGGCCACCCTACCTAGCCTGGCACTGAGGTCTTGGGAACAAAAGCTCAGATTCAAGGAATAAGCCACAAAAAGGGATAATTAGGGAGGGAAAGAGCCAATCCGCAAGTGGTGCCTGCAAAGTGTGCCATAGCTGCAGAGATTCCTGAAAGTCTGGGGTCCCTTTGAGAGCCCTGCGGAGTCCCTGCGTTGCCAATTCGAGGCTGGGAGATTCCTGGAGATTTGAGGAAGGATCCTGGGAAGGCTGGGTTTTGGTGGAGGGGAGGGAGTTTAGGAGGGCTGTGACAGCATAGAGTCCGTTTTCTCCGAGGGAACTGATACTTGTAACTGGAAATGAGCTGTAATTCCAAGAGAGCTCCAGCCCCCACCTGGAGACTGGCAGTCCATTCCTCCTTTGTACGGGCGCTGCAGGGGCAAAGATTTCTCTTTCTGACCTCACCCTTTCTCCAAGCGACTCAAGGCACTTCTCATGGTTCCTATCTCAATTTTGTCAGAGTACAAACAGCCCAAGTCAACAAGTGAAGTTTTGGGGCTGAAAAGGGGATTTCCCAGCTCTCCCGGATCCTTGCCAGAGGCTCAAATCCCATAATGCTGTACGACTAACGGAGAGCCAATTTGGTGTAGTGGTTAAGTGCACAGACTCTAATCTGGGAGAACCGGGTCTGAGTCCCCACTCCTCTACATGCAGCTGCTGGCATGACCGTGGGTCAGTCACGAGTCCTTTCAGAACTGTTCTCTCAAGGGCAGTCCTTGAAAGAGCTCTCTCGGCCCCGCCTCCCTCACAGGGTGCCTGTTGTGGGGAGGGGAAAATAGAGGAGATTGTAAGCTGCTCTGAGACACCAAGTGAAGGGGGGATATAAATCAACTTCATCTTCTGATGGGGCGTGTTTGGCCACCATCCAGCATTCGAAGCAGCTGACTGGGCAGCCAAATACTGGATGAAAGAAAGCACTTATAAGTGTGTTGCTTTGTGTGTTGGGGGGTGCCGTCTGGGGGGAGGGGAGAATTAGGAAGAAGAGAGCAAAGAGAATGTTGCCTTTGGGTGTATGCCTCGGCATGGGTCAGCGCCAATCAGTGCTGCTCTTTCCATGTTCTATGTACAGTAGGCAGGGTGAGCAGAGCCGTTTCACTGGCAGTTGTGAGAGGGCAGGAAAGTCAGTTCCGCAGGCAGTTTCTTTCTCACTAGGCAAGAGGGAACATTTGCTGTTGTTCAGTCGCACAGTCGAGTCCGACTCTTCGCGACCCCATGGACCACCTCACGCGAGGCCCTCCTGTCTTCCGTCGTCCTCCGGAGTTTGCTCGACTTCACGTTCGTTGCCTCGATAACACTGTCTAACCATCATATCCTTTGCCACCCCTTTCTTCATTGACCTTCAGTCTTTCCCTGCGTCAGGGTCTTCTCCAGTGAGGGTTCCCTTCTCATTTGGTGGCCAAAGGATTTGAACTTCATACCCTGATCCAAATGGCCCAGGCTAGCCTGATCTCATCAGACCCTCAGAAGCCCTGGTTAGTCCTTGGATGAGAGACCAACAAGGAATACCAGGGTTGAGACGCAGAGGCAGGCAAGGGCCAACCACCTCTCTTTGTTCTCTCGGCTTGAGAACCTGAAGGGGTCGCCATAGTTGGCCGGTGACTTGGTGGTCCCTTACATACCCACAAGAGGGGACACAACCAGGCCATCTCTAGTCCACACCCTTCCACAAGTGTCTGTCTCCCCGGGGAGGTTAGTTTTCCCCCCGCTCGATCATTTGTGTGTGCTGAGCCTCGGTTTTTTGTTTTGTTTTTTCATTTGCCGCTTGAGTTTTGCATTGCAAATTTAATCTTGGAACTGAGAGAACCAGCCCGCGGTATCTGATCGAGCGACTGTGGTGCGTTGTTGGCGAAAATTTCTGGAGGCGGTAAAGGAAAGCCCTTTCTGGGGGAATTGACAGGGCGAATGTGGTCTTCGTGGGCCGCCGACCGTTTTTTTTCCCCAGTCTGCTTTCGGTACTATCGCGTCTGCCTGAGGTCTCCGATCTGAGGTGCTGAAAGACAGAAGAACATTGTGGATATAAATACTTCCAGATCAATGTTTATTTGAATATTTCCCTGCTGGGTTACGTTATAAACCTGACACCCCCCCGGGAATCTGTTTTCATCCGAAATGAAGAATGGTCCTTCTATACCTTGCTTTTCTCTGCTGTTAAAAAACAGGCTTTGGTCCTTTGATCTCTCCAAGGGCGTGAATAAAAAGAATCCTGTGCTATCCCAAAGCTTATAGAATTTCTTAAAATAGCTAGGACTGGCCCATAAAAAAGGGATCTGAATTCATCTGGAGAGCCAGTTTGGTGTAGCGGTTAAGAGCACGGACTCTAATCTGGAAGAACAGGGTTTGATTCCCCACTCCTCCACATGCAGCTGCTGGTGTGACCTTGGGTCAGTCACAAGTTCTTTCAGAGCTGTTCTCTCAAGAGCAGTCCTTGAAAGAGCTCTCTCAGCCCCACCTACCTCACAAGGGTGTCTGTTGAAAGAGTTCTTGGGTCAATCACAAGTTCTCTCAGAGCTGCTCTCTCAAGAGCAGTCCTCGAAAGAGCTCTCTCAGCCCCACCTACCTCACAGGGTGTCTGTTGTGGAGAGGGGAAGGTAAAGGAGATTGTAAGCCGCTCTGAGACGCCTTCAGGTAGTGAAGGGTAGGGTATAAATCCGATCTCCTCCTCCTCCTCCTCTTCTCCTCCTTCTTTTTCCTTGAGGGAATTTTAATATATTTAATTAGGACAGCCAACCTTGGAGCGGCACTTGGAGATCTTCCGCTACGACAATGAAGTGCTTCCTGTATGTGCATAGACCAGAGGTCCCCAACCTATTCTGGGCCTGCGGGCTCATTTGGAATTCTGACAGGGCACGGTGGGTGCGGCCACAAAACAGCTGTCACAAAATGGCCACCGCAGGAGGCGGAGCCAGCAACAAAATGGCTGCCACAGCCTCACTTTAGTCACACAGTGTAGATCCTTGTGCTGTGCTGGCTGCTTCTGCCAAAGCAGCATTTCATAAAATCTGGACACCCAGTCGGATTTCTGACAGTCCACCAGAAGCCTTGCAGGTCAAAAGGCCCTACCTGGCCTCACCCAGCTGGCGAGTGCCAGAAAAGGTGTCAGCATTGGCGCCATGGCTCCCGCGGGAGCCGTGTTGGGGACCCTGGTGCGGACGGAGGGGAGGGACAGAAATTAATTTTGATTTAGATGCTGAGGTGTTTTGGGTTGGTCACTGGAGCGGCTAGCTTTTTAACCCACCCTTGCAAGACACCGGAGCAATCCGGGCCAGTGTCTCCTGCTCAGCTGGTGGCCTCCCCTGGCCTTGGAGAGCCTCCCCCATTGGCTCTGCGGGGAGGGAACCATGTGCGGATGAAGCGTCTTCTCTTTGAATTGATATGCAGCTATAAAAAGCTGGTGCGCGCCTCCTGGAGTCTCTATTTTGGGCTCTTGTTTAGCAAGTCAAATGCTCTCTGACTGCTAATACATGCCCGTTCGGTAGAGCTCTTTCTCTCTCCTCTCTCTCTGCCTCTCCGTAGCTTCACTTGACAGTGTTTTGGTCTTGCATCAATCATAAAACTGGTAAGGGTCGCAAGTGCAAGTGACGACTCTGGGGAGGGCTCACACGCCACGTCGTGCGTTTCCAAATTCAACTGTGTACCTAGAAGCTACGTTCCCTTGAAAAGCCGGAATGGTTTGGGAGCATTTATGGAAAAATCCTTCCTGGGTCCAATTACCATTGGTAATTGTGTGTGTGTGGGAGGGGGGTGAGATCCAGGGAATTAATGTTCCTTTCCGATATGTGGTTTGGCTCACTTACGTGACCCGTCAGTGCTGGTTATTTTTTGTCAGTTTGGTGTAGGAGTTAGGAGTGCGGACTCTAATCTGGGAGAACTGGGAGAACCTCCTCATGCAGCTGCTGGTGTGATCTTGGGTCAGTTGCAAGTTCTCTCAGAGCTGTTCTCTCAAGGGCAGTCCTCAAAAGAGCTCTCTCAGCCCCCACCTACCTCCCAGGGTTGTTTGATTCTTGGTAATTGTAAATTCATAGGTTTACCTACAGAATGGGAAGGAAGGAAGGAAAGAAGAGAGAAAGGAAGAGAGAAAGGAAAGGAGGGAGGCAGAGAGAAAGGAAGAAAGAGAGAGAGAGAGAGAGAGGAAGGAAGAGAGAGGAAGGAAGGCAGAGAGAAAGGGAGGGCGGGAGAGAGAGAAAAAGGAAGAAAGGAAGAGAGAGAGAAAAGAAAGAAAAAAAGAAAGGAAGGAAGAGAAAAAGAAAGAAAGGAAGGGAGGGAGGGAGGGAGAAAGGAAGGGAGAGCAAAAGGAAGGAAGGGAGAGAGAGAGAGAGGAAGGAAGAGAGAAAGAAAAGGAGGGAGGGAGGGATGTCAGATCAGCAGTTCCACCACCTGCTTTCCGAGACTGCTAGCTTCCAAGGGCCTCGGGGCTGGCGCAGTGTTTGTCACCCCTTCTGGTGTGTCAGTGCCCCAAATAGGGAGCTGCTTGTAACACTCCCGGGTCTCACACCCGCTTCTCAGACAGACACGCCTGCCTGCACGCACATCAACGGCACCGCCGAAAGCTCTTTCGTATGCCACAGTTGTTTTCCCTCTTCAGTCTGCTGCTGTCCCCTTGATTGAAAAGCAAAGAGGGTGTTTTGTTCTGGTGGTTAAAAATGTACTTGAGGCATAATGGAGCGGCGCCCTGCTGTCAACAGTCGAAAAGATAGCTCGGGCGCTGCAGAGTGCGTGCAGAAGTCTGCGCGGGGCCTTAGCGTTCATGCGCTCACCTGGGCATTGGAGAAGCAGTGGCTTTTCCAAAGAGATTTGAATCAGAGAATTCCTAGAATCCTTGAGTTGGAAGGGGCCATCCAGGCCAGGTCGCTGTCCTCAGCACCCGCTCCATTCTGTCCATGTCCTTTTGGGAGCGAGGCCAACTGTATCCCCAGATAATAGTGAAGGGAACAAAGCATCCATTTGCTCCCTTCTCCATTTTCTTGGCTCCCTCTTTTCTCATTTCCCCAGCCTTCCCATCTTTTTCTTCCTTATTCCCCATTCTTGACTTCCGAGCTCTTGTCTTCACCCTCTGTCTTTTCCTCTTTTCCGTTGCCGTTCGCCTCCGGCTGACGCATTTCAGTTGTTGCAGCAGTGCCTTTCTATCTGGATTGGTTCGGGTCCCACAATACCCCCTCTAAGCTGTGGGGTCTTGAGAACAAAAAATTCTACTTCGTGAGCTACTGGCATTAAAGTTGTGAGGGAGCGATTTGGCTATTGCAGAAATGAGTTTGTTGGAAATATATCAAAATTAGTTCAAATTTTAAGACAACAGGAGGAAACCACTAGTTTGACGTACCAATCTAGATGGAACAAACTATTAAATAAAAATGTTGACCAAGTATCGTGGGAAAGAATATGGCACTCTTTTGAACCTACTACCTCTCCTATAAATCTTAGATTGCAGGCATTCAAGGTAATGACACTATGGTATCGTACTCCTAAACAACTTTCCCATATTACATACACTAATCCCACTTGTTGGAGGCAATGTAATAATAAAGGGATACATTTACATTGTTGGATGTATTGCGCAGTTGTTAAGACCTTTAGGGAACAAGTATTAAAAGAGATTTCAAACATAACTGAGGTTCTTCTACCATTTCAACCTGAAGCCTTATTGTTAAATGATAGACAAGATCTACAGTTAGGATATACGGATTCAATTCGTATAGCCTTTTTAATTTATGCGGCTACAGATACCATAGCCTCTTCGTGGAAGTCTGTGAAACCCTTGTGTTTAAAGGTTTGGTATAAGAAGCTGTGGTATATTTATTTAATGGAAAATATTACATGGTTTGTAAAAACTGGAAATATACAAAAAAGTGAATTACTAATAGCTACCTATTTTACAACATTTAAAAAGAAAAGGAGAAATTCCTGAGAACTTAGAGGGTTTTGCAAATATGTTATAATTCTATGCGTAAATATAGAAGGTTAAAGTTTTTACCTTTTGTACGATTAGCGAATTTATTTTTTTGTACTATTATTGTTGTATTTTTTTGTTATTGGTATTTTTGTACAGTATGATAATTCATAAAAATTGTTTTAAAAAAAGAAAAAAAAGAAATCAGTTTGCTCTGGAGCCCTCCTTCCTGAGCTAAGACAAAAATGTGCGAGCTGGAGGCTGAAAAACTGTGAGCTAGCTCACACTAACTGAGCTTAGAGGGAACATTGGCAAGTAAACAAATGTACTTCGGGATTATGAAATCCTTTTCACTTTTACGGTACTTGCTGCCGGGCTTTGGTTGAGCGTCTAGGAGGCAGAAACTATTCTGACTGAATCGACTGCGGGCATCTTTGCTTGTATGTTGGTGGGGAAAGTAGACTTTGCCTCCGCTCCAGATCTGGCGAACGGCTTCCCTGACCAGACATCTGTTGATAAGTTTATGGGGAGATCGGCGTTTCAAAACCGTGCCTGGGAACAGTAAATATCAAGATGGAATTTGATCCTTTGTGTACTTGGACGCAGTGTAATTGGGTAATTCTTTTTCTCATGCAGCTGGTATTTTGTAGACAGAGAAAGGAGGGTAAAACCCGCGGGCAAAAACACTGCAGAGTTAAACCGCTGTAAAGCCGCCGGGAAAGGTTGACAATGTACACCAGCAATCTCCAACATGGCGCCCGAGGGCAACTCGTTGACTGCCAACACCTTTCTTGGTGCCCGTGGGTGGGGCTTTTGCCCAGCAGGGCTTCCGATTGACTCCTGGAGATTCGATGGGTTGAACAGATCACGCCACGAGGATCTTCACGGTGTGACTGAAGGTAAGCTGCAGCGGCCATTTTGTGGCTGGCTCTGCCTCCAGGCTGGTACAGTGGTTAGGAGCACAGACTTTAATTTGGAAGAACCGTGTCTGATTCCCCACTCCTCCACTTGCAGCTGCCGGGGCGACCTTGGGTCAGTCACAAGTTCTCTCAGAGCTGTCCTCTCAGGAGCAGTTCTCGAGAGAGCTCTCTCAGCCCCACCTACCTCCCAGGGTGTCTGTTGTGGGGAGGGGAAGGGAAAGGAGATTGTAAGCCACTCTGAGACTCCGTCGAGTAGTGAAGGGTGGGGTATAAATCCGACCTCTTCTATTCTTATCTTCTTCCTGCTACGGCTGTTTTGTGGCAGCCATTTTTCTGGTTATGCCCGCCACTCGGTGTCCAAATTCCAAAGCTGCCTGCAGGCTCAGAACGGATGGAAACTGCTGACATACATTAGCACACCCCCCCCCCATGTGTTTCTTCAACTGTGGATACATTTTGCACGGTACCTTTGCACCCTGGCTCCTTTCTTTGCAACAGCCCTGACCTGGATAGCCCAGGCAAGCTCGATCTCATCAGATCTCGGAAGCTAAGCTGGGTCGGCCTTGGCTAGTATTTGGAAGGGTGACCTCCAAGGAATACCAGGGGCGTGACGCAGAGGCAGGCAATGGCAAGCCACCTCTGAAGCGTCTCTTGCCTTAAAAACAAGTCTAGCTCGCCACCTAGCAGTGCATAACGCTAAAAGAGCTAGAACTTCTGGCTGCCAGACAATCTTAGGATCTCCTGGCTATTCTACACACACTGCCATATGATGATTATTAGTTATTCTTCTTCTTTGCAATGCCCCTCCCACCTTCTGATGGGGGTAGAAGGACTCGGGGATCTCCCTTCCGACTCGTATCTGACGAAGGGAACGTCGACTCTCGAAAGCTCCTATCCGGAAATTCTTGCTGGTCGCAGTGGGGCTCCTGGGTTCGAATCAAGCTCACTGACTGCAGATGGTTCTCTTGGAAGGAGTGAGGGCACTGGAAATTTACAGAGTCTTTGCGATTGTGGCTTTGTTTACATGTGCACTGGCAGATAAGGTTGCTAACCTCCTGGTGGGACCTCTGCCAGAATTACAATGATCAGCAGACAACAGAGATCAGTTTCCCCGGAGGAAAGGGCTGCCGAGATCTGACGAGAGCGGGCTTGCCTGGCCTATTCAGGTCAGGTCTCCAAAACAACATTTGAAAAAAAAAATCCACACCGCCAATCAGTTCCCTAGTGGCCAATCAGAAGCCTTGCTGGGGAAAAGCCCCGCCTGGCCCTGCCCGTTTTCTAGAAACACTGGTGGGGGCCAGGAGGGGTGTCAGTGGGCACCACGTCGTGGACTCCTGGCATAGAACCATTGGTAACCAGTGCCAGGCTCCTTACAATATTGGGGGTGAGGACACCCAGTCTGCTCTTAATATTAAATTTCCTGCAGGGGAGCTGATTTCTGTCAGCTGGAGATCAGTTGTAAAAGCGGGGAATCTCCAGGCCCTACCTGGAGCCTGGCAACCCACCTGTTTGAGCGCACACTGTTACATCACGTGGCCGGGGGGTCTGCATGGGCGCAGCTGTTCCGATCCAACACAGCTTCGTGGCCCGCACACCCCTTTCCCACATTTTGTCTCATACGCCCTCTTTTCTTTGCATGTTGCTATAGCTTTTCCCCCTGACTCGAATACAAATCTTCCTTGCCTGGGCATCTGATCAAGGGTGCGGCCTGTGTTGAAATCACAAGTATCCATTTCGCAGCGTAAACACACACATTTTGATTAATGGCATTTCGGGTTTCAACAGATCTGGGTGCGCTCAGAGGAGAAGAGAAGCCGGACTGAGCAGAGCGGATTCGGCAGTTGCGGGGAAGGAGAAATCAGGGAGGGGCTATGCTCTGTCGCAGCGCACATACTTTGCATGTGGCGAGCTGGAAATTCGATCTCCTGGGATCTCAGGTGGAAAGTCCTGGCTACAGTGATCCACGCAATGGTCACCTCGAGACTTGATTATTGCAACGCTCTCTACATGGGGCTGCCCTTGTCCCAGCTCCGGCGGCTGCAGCTAGTGTAGAATGCCGCAGCCAGGCTGTTGATGGGCCTCTCTGTGAGGGACCACGTCCAGCCTGTGCTGAGGGCACTGCACTGGCTGCCTATAGCGTACCGGATCCGGTTCAAGGTGCTGGTTTTAACCTTTAAAGCCCTTTATGGCCAGGGGCCTGCCTACCTAAGGGACCGCCTTTCCCCATATATACCCCAGAGAGCGCTACGGTCAGGCACTCAACACCGCCTGACCCTTCCTGGACCGAGAGAGGCCAGGCTGGCTACCACTCAGAATAGAGCCTTCTCAGTGGCGGCCCCCTACTGGTGGAACGAGCTCCCGGAAGACATCAGGGCCCTGCGGGACCTTATGCAGTTCCGCAGGGCCTGCAAGACGGAGCTCTTCCGCCAGGCTTTTGGGGCCGCCGCTGGGGGAAATGGCCATTGAGAGATGGCCAGGGAAGCACATAGGCCCGGAACAACAGTTAGTGGTAGCCTCCTGGCCGAGGAAAGCTGTCGTTGCCCTGGTGTTAGTAGTTAGATCGCCAACTATTATATCTGTAATTGCCGCCAACTGAAACTGTAACTGAAACTGCACTGTATTTTAATGTATTAATTTATATTATGTATATTGTTTTTGAATGTTGTGAGCCGCCTAGAGCCGCTATGTCGGTCAGGCGGGATCTAAATCTAAATAAATAAATAAATAAATAAATAAAGTGCCACAAGGGGTAAAGGCCTGGCCCAAACTCCGCCCTGAGACCTTGTAGAGACCCAGGACCAAGTGTTAAATCCACTGGAACGGTGCAGCCAGGAATCTCTCTTGGGTAGCAGGGTGCGCGAGGTTTACACACGGCAGCAGCTTCATCTCTGCGCCGTGTGTGCTAGCAAAGTTAAAGAGTGACACAGAGCCTTTTTTGTCAGTTTCAAACTCATAAGAGTCCTTTACTTAGGGAACTCTATCCTAGACAGTATAGGTGGGAGATAGGCATAGAATCTGACCTAACTAGCTAGGATGGATGCAGACGCAAAATGTGTGTCCTGTATCCACCGTGCCAAAGTTGGAGAGCGTGTGTGTGTCTGTGTGTGTGTGTGTGTGAGAGAGAGAGAGAGAAGGAAGTCTCGTCTTTAAGAATAGCATTCTACTTCAAAGAGATAGTATCAGGTAGCAGGAAGGAAAAGACACTCTGTGTGCAGTTCTTGTGTGGTACGTCTCTTATTCAGGTAATCGGCTTTGCCGTGCTCTTCTAACCAGAGGCAGTTCAGAGGCAGAGCACGGGCCTTGCCAACAGAAAATGCTGGATTGGTTCATTGGAAATGGGGTTGCCAGCTGACCCGAAAGAAACTGCTCCTGGGTCCTTAACACTGCTTGTTGCCATGCGCAGGTCAGCGTGACCGCCTCCAGGTGCCCCTAGGATCGTGCGCCTGCTAAATGCACAGCAGCAGAGCCCAGTAAAAAAAACTGGCAACCCATACCTCCCTAGTTGGAAGCAGGGAAAAAAATTATTTCTCGGCCTGCCATCCCGGAAAACTGCTCTCATCCATTGGGCCAGAATTAATTAATTCATTATCCTATGGCATTGTGTGCAGAATACCCAGGAGAGCCTAAGACCGTCTGGCAACCAGAAGTTCTAGCTCTTTCAGCATTATGCACCACTAGGTGGTGAGCTAGACTTGTTTTTTAAGGCAAGACACGTTTCAGAGGTTGTTTGCCGTTGCCTGCCTCTGCGTCACTGACCTGGTATTCCTTGAAAGTTGCCCTCCCAAATACTAGCCCGGGCCAACCCAGCTTAGCTTCTGAGATCTGATGGGATCGGGCTAGCCCAGGCTATCCAGGTCAGGGCTGGTCAGATTGCAGTGGTATTTATAATTCATTGATCACAGTCAGTTACGGGTTTCTCTGTTCTTGGCCTAGCCATTGCTGGACAGGGTCAGCTGGCGCAGTGTGATGCCGCCTGGTGAATTCCTTCGAGCGCCCACTCCCACCTCCCCACCGCCGTTTGGCTCAGCCAGCTCCTCTTGCCCAATGTTCCTGGTGCGTTTGCTATTTATACCGACACACGTTTGCCTCGAGGAAGGCCCAAACACCCATCACGCCATTTCATCAGCGCTGATTCCCTGGAAAGCCGCCCGCCAGATCTCTCATTCTTGTCGCCCTCTGCCAAGGACTGTGAGTGAGGAAGAAGCCACACTTCCAGTATGCTGGCGACGTCAGGAAAACCAGTCTGGCTTTCTCCCCACCCCCTTTGAGACGATCCGGACTCCTGCCAACAGCTGTGCCCCCCAGATGACCACACCCCCTGATTATTTCCAGCTCAGCAGAGAATCCTCCACTTTATGCCTCTCTCCCCAGCGTTTAACTGTTTCAATGCAGACTGGTTTTTTGTCCCCGGCCCCACTGCTGGACCTCTCCTGAGGGCACCTGGTGTTTTTTGGCCACTGTGTGACACAGAGTGTTGGATTGGATGGGCCACTGGCCTGATCCAATATGGCTTCTCTTATGTCTAGGGCAAGTGATGCTCTGTCTTCTTGGTGCTTGGGGGGGGGCACAGTGGGAGGGCTTCTGGAGTTCTGGCCCCGCTGGTGGACCTCTTGATGGCCCCTGGGTAATTGGACACTGTGTGACACAGAGTGTTGGACTGGATGGGCCATTGGCCTGATCCAACATGGCTTCTCTTCTGTTTTTATGTCTGGGGCAGTGATGCTCTGTCTTCTTGGTGCTTGGGGGGGCAACAGTGGAAGGGCTTCTGGAGTTCTGGCCCTGCTGGTGGACCTCCTGATGGCCCCTGGGTTTTGGCCACTGTGTGACCCAGAATGTTGGACTGGATGGGCCATTGGGCCGGATCCAATGTGGTTTCTCTTCTGTTCTTATGTCTGGGGCAGTGAGGCTCTATCTTCTTGATTCTCGGGGGTCATAGTGGGAGGGCTTCTGGAGTTCTGACCCCAGTGGTGGACCTCCCGATGGGACCAGTTGCTGTATAGTTGCTGCAGTCCTTGACATCTCCTTTTTATTTTATTGTTTTGGAATCGGAATGTTTCCAGTTCATGGACCATTGTTTTGTTTTCTGTATTTGTTGGCGTATTCTTGTTAAGATTTTGACGGACTCAGTTTCTTTGGCTTAAAACAGCCCTTTTGATATCCCATCCTCTCCTGGTGATTTGTTTCACCCAAATACATGGAGCGCAGCCTTCACTTAACTTTTTGAAATTGCAGGCTCTCCTTGAAAAGATTCTACTTCGAAGCAATCTGGTGTCCTTTTATCTCTTCTGTATAGTTCTTCAGTGTATTGTTCCCAAGCTTTTAAATTTTTTTTGTCCTGTTCAGTTAATGTACTTCCACGTTATTCTCTCAGCATGCCTAACCGTGCTTTAAATTTCTTTTGGATCAGCTCTATTGTTCCTCCTCCTTCTGTTGTTTGGTTCTATTTCTTTACACTGGTTATTATAATGGATCTCTTTGTCTCTGTGTGCTGGAACACCGCATTTAGACTTCTGATTCTATTTCTGCCACCTTTCCTTTCTGGTCTATCTTTAGCAATTTTAAGTTTCATCATCAATACCATGGGTGGATTAGTATACCTTCCTTATTGGAGCAACAGCAGCCTGGTTATGGGTCCCACATTCCTCTCTTCTCCACCACTGGGGGCAATGTAACACCTCTCTGATTGGAGGAACAGCTGCCTGGTAATCAGTCTTCATCTACTTGTCCACCAGTGAGGGCGCTGTAACCCATCCCTGGTTGGAACATCAGCTGTCTGGTCAAATTTCTATATCTCTGCCCTGCAGAGACACATATCTACCACTGGGGGCATCGTAATTCATCCCTGATTGGAACCACAGTGTGCAATGACACCTGTTCACCACTGGGGGCACTGTAACTCCTCCCTGATTAGAGCAGCAGCAGCAGCCTGGTAATGTGTCTGCACCCCTGCCCTGCAGAGACTGTTGACCACCACTGGGGGCACTGTAACTCCACCCTGACTGGAACAGAGGAGCAGCAGCTAGACCTAGCCAGCTGAGGCAGCTCTTGGTAAACAGGAACTTAACCAGATAAAACCTGGGCTCCAGAAGAGACAAAGGGGAAGGTCTGTTGTTCTGCTTTGCTTACGAAGCACAGTGTTTTGTGGAAGTGTTGAGTTTCATCGGGGGAGAGGGAAGGGTGTGCTGTTTAAATGCGGACACTGTATCGAACGGCTCTGTGGGTGTTGTACATGCAGGGGGGTGTTGTACGTGGGCAGAAGGGACTCAGAAAAGCCAGAACCCACCCCCCTGGGCTGCTTGCAAAATGGTGGAGGCCTTTGCTTGAGTCCGGTCCACAATAGCTTCAAGTGGAACTTTGGAAAGATGGCATATAAATTCCTGAAATCAAAGGGGGGAAAACAGCATGCTCTGCCCAAATGTCTATCACAGTTCGCATGGGGGAGGGAGCCCTTTACAGAGCCCTTTGCTCGAGACCAGATTAGGGTTACCAACCTCCAGGTAGTAACTGGAGATCTCCAGTTTGGTGTCGTGGTTAGGAGCACGGATTCTAATCTGGAAGAACCGGGTTTGATTCCCCACTCCTCCACATGCAGCTTCTGGTGTGACCTTGGGTCAGTCACAAGTTCTCTTAGAGCTGTTCTCCCAAGAGAAGTCCTCGAAAGAACTTTCTCAGCCCCACCTGCCTCCCAGGATGTCTGTTGTGGGGAGGGGGAGGGAAGGAGATCTTCAGGGGTTTCCCAACCTGGATTTGGCAACTCTACCCCCCTCCCCTGCCAGTGGCCAGGGGGAACCTGCCAGCTCTAGTTCTCCTGCAGCAAATGGCTGCTTTAGATGAATGGATTGTGGTATTATGCCCTGCTGAGGTCCCCTCCCCGCCCCAAACCCCGCCCCCCTCAACCCCCCCAATCTCCAGCTGTTACCAACCCAGAGTTGAAACTCCAGTCCACATCTGCACCAGGGAAAGCAATTTAGTTACATAGCTGGGGGAATTCTTAAGAAAGGGGGCTTGAAGGGTGCAAAGCCCCCTTAGATTCTGCTCGAATTACCAGTCACCAGCAATCAACTCCAACCGTTAAGATTTCTTCATCTCCTTGGGCAGCTCTCCATTGCCGGCTGCTGCCGATGAGAAACCATAAAAACAAAACACATTTTCTTCTATTGATATTATGAAGAAATAACAGAAAAAAACGTGAAGTAAAACCCCAACACCTGCGGGAAGGAAGCACTGGAGAACGGGGAAGGTGCTGAAAAGTGATCCAGAAAACATAGAGAGGAAATTTTAATACAGTACTAAATTGCTGGGGGAGAAGATCGGAGCAGGAAGGTTTGTCTGGTAGAGGAGGAGGTCCGAAAGGGGCTGTTACAAACCCACAGGAAAGAAAATTATGGTGTTTTTGCTTGAAGGGAGGGATCAGTTTGAACGGGACGTGTCCGTCTTCCCCGCCATGCGAGCTCCCACGCCCTTTGATACCATGCCACCGACATCAAGGGGTCCGCTTTGCAGTTTTCCAGTGAGCCGGGAAGATTTGGATCTTTCTAGAACAATGGCTCGCGTTGTAAGACGTGGGATCGACACCAAGTCCCTTCTGTGCTCTGCTGAGAATGATTTGCTTACACAAGTATCTGGAAGATCCAGTGGAAGGGAAAAAAAGAACTTCGTTTGGCCAAACCAGATACAAAACATCAATCTATTTCTAGCACGTCCTTTTTGGAGG
Source organism: Lepidodactylus listeri (assembly GCA_029233225.1). Lineage (NCBI taxonomy): Eukaryota > Metazoa > Chordata > Lepidosauria > Squamata > Gekkonidae > Lepidodactylus > Lepidodactylus listeri. The sequence continues at coordinate 13,060,648 of JARCFY010000022.1, read as the reverse complement.
CCAGGCCCTGCCTTTCTCTTTTTTAAAGAAATGGGCTGGAATAGATTGCTCTAAAATGGCGATAAAATTACGAGTGTTTTTCAGACGGGAGCAGGTTTCTGTCGTTTCCCTGTTGCCACTGCGGCGGCAGATACAGCACAGCAATGAAGGGGCTTTCACATGGTCAGTTTCCTCCCGCATTTCCCCCAGTCCCCCAAAGTGGCCATCCCCCCCCCCACCCTACACCACCAGGGGCTTTTAAAAACAACTAGCAATTGACAGTGATGCCGATTCTGTGAACTTGGGCAGATCACGAGAGGGAGGGCAGGAAGGCTTGCCTCAGTGCTTAGTTCTCGTGGCCCTTTCTTACACGCTCAGGGAAATGCCGATCGCCACTTTGGGGTCAGGAAGCAATTGCTGTCCAGGCCAGTTTGGCCCGGGATCCTGGCAGGCCCGTAGCCACAGTGGAGCCCCTCGGGGCCTGCCCCCCCCCCAACTTAGCACCAAGGCCCCCTGACTTCCAATTTTTAAATTTTATTTATGCTGTTTGCTTGGGATGTGTGCCCACTGACTTATTTAAAGGCCCCCCAAATTTAATAGTCCTGGCTACGGGCCGATCCCCTGGAGATTTTTTGTCACCTTCTGGGCATGGAACATCGGACACTGCGGGTGTGGAGGAGGAGGTTTTCATGAATTCCCTGCATTGTGCAGGGGGTTGGGCTAGATGACCCTTCCAGGATGTCCCTTCCAGCTCTGTGATTCTATGATTCTAACACCTGCTTTGTATATGTGGTTCACTCTCTGTTAGCCGTACTGGGAAACGATTGTGACACAGACCCTGTGAGGAAAACAAGGCCGACCGGCGGCAGGCGAAAGATTTCCAAGCACCTGCGATCTTGTGCGACTCTCCTCCGGCTTCTGACCCTCTCCCCCCCGATTTTCTCGCCTTGTGTCATCCTCTCGCTTGATGCAGAGAGATGATTTCATTTGCTCCAGCCGGCTTTTGAGAACTTCATATCGCTCTGAGGCATCTCTGCGGCTTCTAAATGACAGTTTTGGTGGGCGAACTTGCTTAATTGGGTAGGCTTGCCTTTCACGGGTTGTGCTGTCAGCACCGGCCCTGGGGGCGCTTCGTTTCGGAAGGTGCCGGATCGGCTCATCTGCCCAAGAACTGAGGGAAGCAGGCACGGCCTGGAAGCTGCCCATGAAAGGCAGAGGAAAGAGAAAGGGAGAAGAGAAGAGCTAGTTGGAGAGAAGAAACTGTCAGCCCAGGAGGGAAGGAAATGGATGCAAGTCAACTCCACTTCCTCTGGCAGAAGCCGAAAATGCCCACCGCCTACCACACGCTGAGTAACTGTGGTTGGGAAACCCTGCTTTCATGCGCCCACATTTTTAGTGCACGGTTCCCCAATGTGGCGCCCACCAATACCTTTTCGATTGCCTGCCGAGTGTTTTGAGGAAGTTGAAAGGGCCGGTGCAGGGTGACCACAGCCACAAAATGGCTGCTTCTGGAGGCAGAGCCTGCCGCAAAATGGCTGCCACCATGGCTTTCCTTCAACCGCGCAGTAAAGATCCTTGTGCAGCAGCTGGAAAAGCAGTGTTTTTCACAATGACGTCTCCAGCGGCCAATCAGAAACCTTGCTGGGCAAAAGCCCCACCTGGCCCCGCCCACTTTCTAGAAACAGGAAAGGTGACTACATTGGGGGACCCTGCTTGTGTTTAGACACAAATGGGTAAATGAAGGCCATGTGTTATCATCCCGTATTGCAGACAAGTGGGAGTGAGTCGGCGGCTGAGACACAATTGGAACCCGTGACTCGGTGGGTCCCGGCTCGCCCATCTGCCTCCAAGGACACAGCTGCCCTAAAGTGTATTATTCAAAAGAGATATTCAATAAAGCAACGGGGAGCTATTAAATTGTCTCTAAAACTCTCCAGTAAAAGCCATCGTGCCTGGCGGCTTTATGGCTCTTTCGCTTAATAACGTTTGATCTCATCTTTGGTTCTCTCTCCCCTTCGGAGCTCCCCCCCCCCCCCGCCGATGTGCCCCCTCCCTTTTTTTGCAGCTCCTCTCTCCCCCCACGGGCTCCTTTTATTCAGCAAAGTGAGAATTTCTGTTGGATTCTTCGGCAGGGTCAGCAGTATAGAAACGCTTGTGGGAATTCGCGCATTCCTTGGTAATGTCTTCGTTATGCAATCGCCCGCCATCTGCTCTCCCTGAGATTCTGTTCCTGGCGAATTTTCTTCTTCGCTTCTGCTGGAAGCACTTGGCTTGCAGTTCGAAGTGCTTATTCCCAGATCTGTAGTGTAATTGGCTTAAATAAACCGTTGCCTAATGTCCTAGGCCAGTCTCCAGAGATTGTGAAGAGTGTCACCCATTTATCCAGTTACCATTTCTCCCCTTTTTAATGGTCGGGTCCCACAAGAGGGTAGAGTTATCCTTTCTCATAAAAAGGAAGGGGTTTTTAACAGGTTGCGTCAGGTTTATAAGATGATGCATGGGATAGAGCAGGTTGAGAAAGAAGCACTTTTCTCCCTTTCTCACAACACAAGAACTCGTGGGGCACTCCATGAAATTGCTGAGCAGTCGGGTTAGAACGGATAAAAGGAAGTATTTCTTCCCCCAAAGAGGGACTAACACGTGGAATTCACTGCCACACAAGGGCATAGTTTTGGAAATTCGGGGGGGGGGGGCTCCTTAGTGTGCGCGTGCTTGCTGGGACGATGTTCTCCCCCCCCCTCTGGGAAACTGCCCCGCCTCCCTGGGCCCTTCCGAGGCCCGCCAGCCGCTGCTGCCGGTGCCTCTCTCCCCCCGCCACCCCTTCCCTCTCCCTCTCCAGCAGCAGCCGCTGGGCCTCGGAAGGACCCGGGGAGGCATGGCGGCAGGCGCTCTGTTTTCCCAGGGGGAGGAGGGCTCAGCCCCCCCCCCCGGGAAATTTCAGGGGTGGCTCGAGCCCCCCCGTACTCTACGCCTATGCTGCCACAGGAGGTGGTGGCGGCTACAAGCATGGATGGCTTCAAGAGGGAACTGGATAAACATACGGAGCAGAGGTCCCTCAGTGGCTATTAGCCACAAAGTACAGATAGGAATTCTCAGTCTGGGGCAAGTGATGCTCTGTATTCTTGGTGCTTGGGTGGTGGTGGTGGAATAGTGGGAGGGCTTCTAGTGTCCTGGCCCCACTGCTGGACCTCCTGAGGGCACCTGGTGTTTTTGGCCACTGTGTGACAGAGTGTTGGACTGGATGGGCCACTGGCCTGATCCAGCATTGGCTTCTCTTATGTTCTTAAAATGGCTCCCTTCCAGAAATGTATTGTCGTTATTTCGTTGAACTTCACCATTGGCTTCTGTTGGCAGTAACGGTCATTGCCCCTCCTTCTTATGTGTTTTTAAATGCATTATTTTATCGTTTTGATGGTATTTTTAATTGCTCGGGTGTTTTAATTTCCATCTTTTTGGTGCCTCGTCGATCCTGATCGGGTGGAAAGGAGGCACAGAAATTTTAACTTCTACTACTACTACTAATAAATTTTAACTACTACCACCACCACTGCCGCCGCCACCACCACTACTTTTACTACTACTACAACTCCTCCTCCTCCTAGTCTTACTCTGGCCTATCTAGCTAAGGGGTGTCCAGCCTTTTTAATCCTGCAGGCACCTCTGGAATTCTGACACAGCATGGTGGGCACAGCCACAAAATGGCTGCCATAAAATGGCTGCTGCAGGAGGCGGAGCCAGTCACAAAACGGTTGCCGCGGCTTCCCTTCAGTCTCGCAGTGACGAGCCTTGCGCTGTGGTGGCAGCTGCTGCTGAAGCAATGTTTCCAGCAATCAAATCCCCGATGGCCCATCAGAGATCTGGCTGGGCAAAAGCCCCACCTGGCTCCACCTGCTTTCTAAAAACACTGGATGGGCACCGGGAAAGGTATTGGTGGATGTCATGATGCTCGTGGGCACCCTGCTGGGGAATCGTGATCTCACTAGAACTGTCTCTTTTGACTGGCACCTTCAAACGGACAATAGTCTTTCCAAGCAAACACCATCAGTTATTTAAATAGAAATGTCCTGGAGTGTATGGGTAGCTTCTGCCACAAATAACAAATATTCTCAGGAATAATGGATGGATGGATGGATGGATGGATGGATAGATAGATAGATAGATGATAGATAGATATTGTATAGAAATAGCAATATGATTACCCCATATTGCAGAAGGGATGGCCGAGTCCGAGAGACCAGTTTCCAGACTGGTGGATGTGTGACTGAGGCTGTATTTTATACTGTGTAAAGTGCCGTTTCGGAGGTCGTGAATTCATAAGGTTGTCACGCGTCACAAGCTACTCGACGGCACACAACAGACGCACAGAGCGCAGTGAGCTCGTTGACGCAACTGTCGAAACGACAAATGTGAGTAGGAATAACAACTATATCATATATTGTAAAAATAAGCCATGCTTATTAACGTTCACTGTGTAATCCTGCCTTGCGTTGTGCAGAGACAGGCAGGGGAGAAATGATGTCAATAAAATAAGTACTTTTCCATGTCAAAAGCTCAGTTACAAACCAAGCCATTCAAAAAGGCTTGCTTCCAAGGAGACATGGATGTTTTCGGGTGCTTAGAGCTTACGGCCCTCCCAACCTGTGTTAAAAATGACAGATTTCCCCTCCCATACTAATGCCTCTCCCCCACCCCAAAGGCAAAGGGTGTTTGCGGGCAGGTGTTTTAACTGGCCACCAGGGGGCGCGAGAGCCTGCCTCCGACTTTTCTCCCATGGCAAAATTACAGAGCCAATAATCATTTGGTGATTATTTTTATCATTATTTATTTGATCTGTTAATCACCCTACCCCAGCTTATGTCGGGCTCTGGGCGATGTACAAGGGGGCATGATGCCATAAAAATATACAAAACATTAAAATTCAGTGTACGATTTGATTTAATAAAAAGATCCAAGATGGCATCCTGTAAATTTCCAATCTCGATTCTGGACTACCCGGCCATTTTCTGGGCGGGGGGAGACAGAAATCGAAACAAAAAAATGCAGAGGGGGGGGGCAGGAAGGGAGGGGGGAGGCCAAGGAAAACCTTCGCTGTCCTCAACCAAAAGCCTGGTGCAGCATCTCTGCCTTACAGGCCCTGTGGAACTGCATAAGATCATTTGGCAGTGAGTTCCACCAGGTTGGGGCCAGGACTGAGAAGGCCCTGCCCCTGGTCGAGGACAGCCGGACATCCCTAGGGCCAGACATCACCAGCAGGTTGCTATCAGTAGAGCACTCGATCCCATGCTTCATTCTTCTCTGCCTGAATTGTTTGCCAGAACTGGGGGGATGCACCCGCCCCCCATGGCTTAGTGCCATCTGTGCATATTAAGCATAAAGGTTAATTTTTTTCCTGTAATGAAAATATCTTCAGCCTGGGTTTCTTCCCCCCAAAGGTGGGTGGGAGGCCCCTTATATAAAATTTTGTTCTCTGTGAAATAGGGTGGTCAGTTCTGGGTTGGGAAATCCTGGAAGACTTGGGGTTGGACTAGGGTTGCCAGCCTCCAGGTGGGGCCTGGGGATCCCCCGCTTTTACTGCTGATCTCCAGCTGAGAGAGATCAGCTCCCCTGGTGAAAATGGCTGCTTTGAAGGGTGGACTCTATGGCATTGGACCGTGCTGAGGCTCCTCCCCTCCCCAAACCCCGCCCTCTCCTGGCTCCACCCCCAAAGTCTCCAGGTATTCCCACGAGGAGGGAAGGGGAGAGTAGGGTACAACGCTTGGGACACCCACCAAAGCAGTCGTTTTCTCCAGGGGAACTGGTCCCATGAGCCTGGAGATCATTTGTAATGCTGGGAAATCACCAGACCCTACCTGGAGGCCGGAAACCTTACTGTGAAACCAGGTTTGCCTCTTGTGGTTAACCACACGGAACTCGTCTGAGAGCGAAGGATGTCGAGTTAAACAAGGACTCAAGTCGTTTCAATGTCTGATAGAATTTGAGACGGAGCCCTGCAGGGTTCACGTTGTAATTTCTTTTCGGACAAAACTCCTCCTGCTTATCCCTTTCATATCGCTTCTTTTAATTTGCGCAATGTTCTACGTCAGGGGTGGCCAACCTGTGGCTCGGGAGCCACATGCGGCTCTTTCACACATATCGTGCGGCTCCTGGCAGGGCGGCTGGGGAAGCAAAGGGGAGGCATGCTTTTTCTCTCTTTCTCCCTTCCTTCCTTCCCTCCTCCCTCCCATCTATTTGCTCTCCTAGTTTCTCTTAGAGTTCCCTCTAAGCTGAGTTAGCATGAGCTAGCTTACAGTTTTTTTCATCTTAGCTCAGGAAGGAGGGCTCCAGAGCAAATTAAGTCATGCAGCAGCCAAATCGCTGGCTCACAACTTTAATGCCAGGAGCTCACAAAGTAGAATTTTTACTCACAGGACTCCACAGCTTAGAAGGAGCACTGCTTCTGGCCCTCAAAAAAGAAGACCGAAGATGGGTAATGTCAATCAGAGTTGTGGGGAATGCAAAGGGGGGATTCTCCCCCCTGTATAGTTTCCAGTTGAAACTGCCCCGCCTCGCTGGTTTTATCCCCTACAGAGGTATAAAGCAATTCTGGAGGAGTTATTTTCAACTAGGAGAGTTGGCGGTGGAAAGGCAGAGACATTCATAGGTGGTCGGCCATTGCCCGCCTCTGCGCAGCAACCTTGGACTTCCCGGGCGGTCTCCCATCCAAGTGCTAACCCGGGCTGACCCTGCTTAGCTTCTGAGATATGACAAGATCGGGCGAGACTGGACCATCAAGACGGGGGAGAAAGAGGTACAGAGGTCGTTTGCTGTTGCCTGCCTCGGCATAACAACCCTGGGCTTCCTTGGTGGGTCTCCTGTCCACGTACTAACCCTGGGCAGCCCGGCTTAGCTTCCAAGATCCAAGGAGATCTGGCTAGCTTGGGGTGTCCAGCTCAGGGCTGCGCGGAGGATTAACCACTGCCTTTCCCCACCGCAATTCACAATACGATCCTCGGCTGCGTTTCTGAGGCTGAAGATAAGCATTCGGGAGGGCGCATCTGATCACGCATCCACAGTGCCCTGAGCAGCCTGACCCCGTTCCAGGAAACTGTTCTTTGCTCTTTCCTCGAAAAGCTTTTCACAAGTCCCGTTCAGTTCAGCTGGAGGGAGGCGCAGTCAGCTCTCAGGTCTCATCTCCCGGGAAACAAGCCTTTTGAGATTCTCAAACAGAGTTCCTCTCCCTAGTTAAGTGTGTGGAGGATTGCAGGTTTTGCCAGGGCGGGAGCCATCCCTCTTGGAGACACCCCAGTGTGGTTCAGCTTACAAAAGGCGAGAAGGTGACTCCACGGTGGGAGGTTGCCATATTTTTCTACAAGGCCGGCTCCTCTGCCCTTAGCATAAAGTCAGACTTTCTCCAGGTCTAGGAAAAACATCCTCTGCTGAATGTTTGTTTGCTGCTGGAGGTACGGAGGTAGGGCTGGTGGGGGTAGAAATTTAAATTGTGCTTTCCAGATCGAACTGGGATCGGCTGGATTGCCTGTTGAACAACCAGCGCGCCGTGAGCTGTGATATTTGCTTGGGACTCGGGCTCAACTCTCACCAAGGCAGCCAGCTTGTGTCTTGGCAGTATCAGCTTGAGGGTTCGGATTCAGTCTTTGCGGTTGGGGGCGGGAATCCCCCCATGTTTGGAAACCTTGCACGGAAGACGCTGTGCTTGACAGCTAGCTTTCTAGGTGCAGGATTTTTTTTTTAAAAAAAAGATGGAGGAGTATTCAATCGTGTGAGTCCAATCGGAAGCAGAACAGCCCAGAAGATAGACTGATAGGGTGGCCACTCTCCAGGTAGCACCTGGAGATCTCCCAGTTTGGTGTAGTGGCTGGGCGCGTGGACTCTAATCTGGGAGAACCGCGTGCTCCACATGAAGCTGCTGGTGCGACCTTGGGTCAGTCACAAGTTCTCTCAGAGCTGTTCTCTCAAGGGCAGTCCTCGAAAGAGCTCTCTCAGGGCCCCCTACCTCCCAGGGTGTCTGTTGTGGGGAGGGGAAGGGAAAGGAGATTGTAAGTCACTCTGAGACTCTGAGTGAAGGGCAGAGTATAAATCCGATCTCCTCCTCCTCTTCTTCTATTGCAGTTGAACCCCAGACAACCAAAATCAGTTCCCCCAGAGAAAACGGCTGTTTTGGACAGTGGACTCTGTGGCATTCTACCTCTGTGGCATTCTACCCTCCCCAAACCCTGCCCACCCCAGGCTCTGCCCCCCAAATCTCCAGGTATTTCCGGACACAGAGCTTGCGCTCCTACCATCTTTGGAAAGGCCCGTCTTTGGCCAGTGGTGGGTCTTCCCAAAAAGACTGGCCAAAACTGAAATACATTTTGGCAAGTTCAGGCTGGAAACGTTTCAGGACTCTTCTCTGTCCTCAGTCAATCTCAGCACTGTTGCTCGAAGGAAAACTTGTTATCCTGGACCCAGCCCCCCGCTTCTAGACCCAACACCCGTTTTCCCCCCGGGACAAATGTTTTTCTCCTCGGCACTGCAGCTGGCCCGAGTTCATTCCCACGGCCCGCTCTTTCCTCCTGATGACTTCCAGACCCGGATGCTGGAGCCTCTCGGTTCAATATTTTGCACTTGCTGTGTACACAGCCCAAGCCTCTCCTCTTGGCAAGTCTTCTTGAGGTGTTAGAATTTAACTAAATGGCACCGCTGTCTGCGTAAATAGATTTGTGCTGGTGCTTCTTTCGGCGAAAGCCCAGCTCTTAGAAACACAAAATCTGACTCTGCGGGACCCTGATGCCTTTCTGCCCTCCTTGTGAGCTCATGAAAACAGAGGTGAAAGCCAACCAGGACCCAGAAAGCAAGTTTTCATAAGATTTGCATGATTCGGAAGACAGCCGATGAATTCCACAGGTCACCCCTTGGTTATATAACCTGTCTCCTGGGGAGGGACTGTGGCTCAGTGGAAGAGCCTCAGTTTTACACGCAGAAGGTCCCAAGTTTGATCCCCTGGTTGGCATGCAGAAGGTCCCAGGTTCAATCCCCGGCATCTCCAGTTAAAAGGACCAGGCAGCGGATGATGGGAAAGACCTCCGCCTGAGACCCTGGAGAGCTCTGAAGAGGGGCTGTGGCTCAGTGGCAGAGCATCTGCTTGACGTGCAGAAGGTCCCAGGTTCAGTCCCCAGCAGCATCTCCAGTTGAAAGGATCAGGCAGGAGGTGATGGGAAAGACCTCCACCTGAGACCCTGGAGAGCTGTCAAGAGGGGCTGTGGCTCAGTGGAAGAGCCTCTGCTTGGCATGCAGAAGGTCCCAGGTTCAATCCCCGGCACCTCCAGTTAAAAAGGACCAGGCCGGAGGTGATGGGAAAGACCTCAGCCTGAGACCCTGGAGAGCTGTAAAGAGGGGCTGTGGCTCAGTGGAAGAGCCTCTGCTTGGCATGCAGAAGGTCCCAGGTTCAATCCCCGGCACCTCCAGTTAAAAAGGACCAGGCAGGAGGTGATGGGAAAGACCTCAGCCTGAGACCCTGGAGAGCTGTAAAGAGGGGCTGTGGCTCAGTGGAAGAGCATCTGCTTGGCGTGCAGAAGGTCCCAGGTTCAGTCCCCAGCAGCATCTCCAGTTGAAAGGATCAGGCAGGAGGTGATGGGAAAGACCTCCACCTGAGACCCTGGAGAGCTGTCAAGAGGGGCTGTGGCTCAGTGGAAGAGCCTCTGCTTGGCATGCAGAAGGTCCCAGGTTCAATCCCCGGCACCTCCAGTTAAAAAGGACCAGGCAGGAGGTGATGGGAAAGACCTCAGCCTGAGACCCTGGAGAGCTGTAAAGAGGGGCTGTGGCTCAGTGGAAGAGCCTCTGCTTGGCATGCAGAAGGTCCCAGGTTCAATCCCCGGCACCTCCAGTTAAAAAGGACCAGGCAGGAGGTGATGGGAAAGACCTCCGCCTGAGACCCTGGAGAGCTGTAAAGAGGGGCTGTGGCTCAGTGGAAGAGCCTCTGCTTGGCATGCAGAAGGTCCCAGGTTCAATCCCCGGCACCTCCAGTTAAAAAGGACCAGGCAGGAGGTGATGGGAAAGACCTCAGCCTGAGACCCTGGAGAGCTGTAAAGAGGGGCTGTGGCTCAGTGGAAGAGCCTCTGCTTGGCATGTAGAAGGTCCCAGGTTCAATCCCCGGCACCTCCAGTTAAAAAGAACCAGGCAGGAGGTGATGGGAAAGACCTCCGCCTGAGACCCTGGAGAGCTGTAAAGAGGGGCTGTGGCTCAGTGGAAGAGCCTCTGCTTGGCATGCAGAAGGTCCCAGGTTCGATCCCCGGCACCTCCAGTTAAAAAGGACCAGGCAGGAGGTGATGGGAAAGACCTCAGCCTGAGACCCTGGAGAGCTGTAAAGAGGGGCTGTGGCTCAGTGGAAGAGCCTCTGCTTGGCATGTAGAAGGTCCCAGGTTCGATCCCCGGCACCTCCAGTTAAAAAGGACCAGGCAGGAGGTGATGGGAAAGACCTCCGCCTGAGACCCTGGAGAGCTGTAAAGAGGGGCTGTGGCTCAGTGGAAGAGCCTCTGCTTGGCATGCAGAAGGTCCCAGGTTCAATCCCCGGCACCTCCAGTTAAAAAGGACCAGGCAGGAGGTGATGGGAAAGACCTCCGCCTGAGACCCTGGAGAGCTGTTAAGAGGGGCTGTGGCTCAGTGGAAGAGCCTCTGCTTGGCATGTAGAAGGTCCCAGGTTCAATCCCCGGCACCTCCAGTTAAAAAGGACCAGGCAGGAGGTGATGGGAAAGACCTCCGCCTGAGACCCTGGAGAGCTGTCAAGAGGGGCTGTGGCTCAGTGGAAGAGCCTCTGCTTGGCATGTAGAAGGTCCCAGGTTCGATCCCCGGCATCTCCAAATTCAGTATAAGGCAGCGTCGTATGTGTCTGTCTGCCTGGATCTTGTTCCATGGAAGACAGAACTTCATCACCCAGGCAGGAACCTATGAACGCAGCCTCTGGGCAGGCATTGATAGTGGGGCATTTCCCCTTTCGCAAATTTCTCCAGCTGGTTTTGTGGACACCTTGGAGGAGAAAGCCAGGGGAGTTCTCTGAGTGCCCCCAATCTCATAGGCACACTGAGTCAGAGCTATGGGCGAGCATGCATTGGTTACTCTGGGATCAGGATCAAGCTAAAAAAACCCGCGTGATCCTGCGGCAGCTCCGTACTCCGAGATCTGGAGCGGACGAAGGCTTCCAAAGTCAGCCGCCGCCCTGCGGCCATCTGGACTGTGATCGGCACCGCCGTTGATTCAGACGCTGAGCCTGTCCCGCGGGGACAGATGGAAGGAGGATCTGTGCGCCGCCATATGCTGCAAACGTGGCCACTGTGCGAATCACTCCGCATGATGCTCTTTTCCTGGGAGAGAGAACTGTTTGGGAGAGATGCGGTTGCTACAGTGGGTGTAGGACAAAAAACTACACTTCTGTAGGATGCAGCGGACACCTGTTTTGCAATGAGTCAGACTCCTGGTCTGTCGAGCGGTGGTAGTGTCGGCTCAGGCCGGCAGCAGCTCCCTGCAATCTCGGCTTGAGCATCTCTGATATCACCTGCGACCTCATCCTTCAACTGGTGGTCAGACCAGGGAACTCTCATGTGCAGGGCATTGGCTATGCAACTAAGACAGGGCCTCCGATTCCCCCCCGGGGGTGAGGGCTTCAGACTATACTAACTTGATGTGGATTTAGGTTCTTTGGTGTAACCACACCCCTGATTGAAGCAGCCTGGAAATGCACCTACGTTTCGGCCCTGCAGTGTCTTGTACTCACCACTGGGGGCACTAACTCCTCACTGATGGGAGCAGCAGCTGCCTACTCAAATACCTACATCTCTGCCCAGCAGAGACTCTTGCCCACCACTGGGGGCGCTGTAACTCCTCCCTGATTGGAGCAGCAGCAACCTGGTAATGTGCCTGCATTCCTGCCCTGCAGGGACTCCTGTCCACCACTGGGGGCACTGTAACTCCACCCTGATTGGAACAGCAGCAGCCAGCTAATGTGCCTGCATTCCTGCTCTGCAGAGACACTTGTCCACCACAGGGGGTGCTGCTGGTCCAACCATGGCTCCTGAAAAGCTGCAGCAGCTAGACTCGATGGACCAATTCAGGCCGATTCTGGCACCAGAGCGCCAGCAGGGAAGGCTTCCAAAAGGCAGCCTGGACTGCAGCCAGGTATCCAATAGGGTAAGACATATTGTTCCATCTTGAGTAGTCTATTAAATGTGCCGCGGAAGCATTTCTGAGCTTTACATTTGTTTCGCCCGGTGCTCTTTATATTTTTTTAAACATTTGCTGAATAATATAGTCAGCTAGCTTCATCCTGGGGCTGCGGTGGCACAGTGCCTTAAGACGCCGAACTGCAGACGAGAAGGTCGGTAGGTCAGCAGTTCGAGACCCGAGTGCCACGTGACGGAGTGAGCTCCGTCTCTGACCCCAGCTTCTGCCAACCTAGCAGTTCGAAAACAAGAAATTGCAAGTAGATAAATAGGTACCACTTTGGTGGGAAGGGAACAGCGTTCCGTGCACCTCAGTGTCTACTCATGCCGGCCACATGACCACAGAAAAAGTCTTCGGACAGCGCTGGCTCTTCAGCTTGGAAACGGAGATGAGCACCGCCCCCTAGAGTCAAATTCAACTGGCTTTCGAGCAAAGGAAACCTTTACCTTTACTAGTTTCATCCTGTAGAAGGAAGTCTCCACCACTTTGGGGTTCTCTAGAGTTTTTGGGTTGTCTACGCCCCACCTGGAGCAACGAGCGTCCAAAACCGCCGTGAAGGTGAGGCCGTCCGTTGGGAGAGGCGCGCAGTTATATATAGTCACCCTTTCGAAACAATGCCTTTGTCTGTTTGCAAAGAGTAGGCGGTGGAGGTGGCAGGACACAAAGTTGTGTGCTTTGCCCCGGGGCACTGAAATCTTGGCAAACGCCGCCGACTGACGCAAATTTTGTTAGACCAGGCCGCCGCTTGAAATGTTACAAGCTTCCAGAGTTGTCCACGGAGAAGACAGGGTTTTCTGTGTACTTGGGGCGGGGGGGGGGGGTGTCTCCAAAGATGGAGGGAGGTTCAATGTCTTTGGGTGACACCCCCCCCCAATTACACAGGGGGACACGACTTTATCAATAGGATCCAAAGAAAGTGTCTTCCTAGGTGTGAACATGTTCCAGGTGCTAAATGTTGAGAGTCGCACACACACAGTGTCTTATACTGAATCAGACCCTTGGTCCATCAAGGTCAGTATTGCCTACTCAGACTGGCAGCCGCTCTCCAAGGTCTCAAGCGGAGGCCTTCCCCATCACCTCCTGCCTGGTCCTTTCAACTGGAGATGCTGGGGACTGAACCTGGGACCTTCTGCTCGCCAAGAAGATGCTCTTCCACTGAGCCACAGCCCCTCTTTACAGCTCTCCAGGGTCTCAGGCCGAGGTCTTTCCCATTACCTGCTGCCTGGTCCTTTCAACTGGAGATGCCAGGGATTGAACCTGGGACCTTCTGCTCGCCATGAAGATGCTCTTCCACTGAGCCATGGCCCCTCCTCAAAAGGCACCAGCAATCTGCTTTTGTGTTGTAGGACCGGTGTGGCAACAAATATGCCTTTGGTTGTCAACCGGTTTCTGACCAAACGAACTTGGTTGCTCTTTGGCCTTTTAACAGCAGGATCACCTGCCAAAAATTAGCCAGCAAAGTTTTTCGGAGAGAAGCCCCCCTCCCAGTCACTTGCTGACTTCTGCAGATAAAAAAAATAGGACTCTAAAAAAGCTGTCAACCCTTTGACTGATAAATAGAGCTGCCAACCTCCAGGAGGTGCCTGGAGACCTCCCTCAATTCAAACTCATCTCCAGGGTACAGAGATCCGTTCCCCTTGGAGGGAATAGTTGCTTTGGAGGGTGGACTCCGTGGCGTCATACACAACGGAGGTCCTTCCCGTCCAGGAACCCCGTCCTCCTCAGTCTGGACCCCCAAATCTTCAGGAATTTTGCAACCCTAAAAATCAGTAGAGCTGCCCAGTTTGGTCTTCTTGGCAGGGTTGGTGTTGACTTGAACATCGAAGCTGAAACCACAAAGAAGTTCAATTCCTCTAGCAGCAGGGCCGCTAGGAAATAAGTTATCACCTCCGAGGCCCTTTTTTAAAAAACAAGAAGAAACGGAACAAGAGAGATCAGATTTCAGGAAAACTTTTGCGGCGAGCTCTCTCGCAACCACCATCGATGGTGCGACATCATTTGGAGCACTGTGTACAGTTCTGGTCGCCACACCTCAAAAAAGATATTATAGCATTGGGAAAAGTGCAGAAAAGGGCAACTAGGATGATAAAAGGGCTGGAACACTTTCCCTGTGAAGAAGGGTTGAAGCGCTTGGGGCTCTTTAGCTTGGAGAAACGACGGCTGAGGGGTGACATGATCGAGGTTTGCAAGATTACGCATGGGATAGAGCAGGTAGAGAAAGAGGTCCTTTTGTCCCTTTCTCACAACACAAGAACTCGTGGGCACTCCATGAAATTGCTGAGCAGTCAGGTTAGAATGGATCAAAGGAAGTCCTTCTTCACCCAAAAGAGTGATCAGCACATGGAATTCACGGACACAGGAGGTGGTGGCAGCTACAAAGTATGGACAGCTTCAAGAGGGAATTGGAGGTCCATCAGTGGCTCTTAGCTTAGGGACTCTCAGTCTGGGGCAAGTGATGCTCTGTATTCTTGGTGCTTGGGAGGGGGCAACAGTAGGAGGGCTTCTAGTGTCCTGGCCCCACTGCTGGACCTCCTGAGGGCACCTGGTGTTTTTGGCCACTGTGTGACAGAGTGTTGGAATGGATGGGCCACTGGCACTGATCTAACATTGGCTTCTCTTACGTTCTTATCCTTAACCAGGTCTGCTTCGAATCCTTCTCAGCCCAGTTTGCTTTGCTTTACTCCCGGGAAAACCGTTCTTTGGCTTGCCGCCACCTCTCCAGAATCGGGCTTCCTGCGGAACAGTCTCTGTGTCATCTTTGGCGGATGATTCACTGATTCATTGTGGTCAGAGAGAGTTCATTGCCAGCTGGGAGCGGCCGGCACGCCCAAGGCTGATCCACTCTTCTTTGGAAACGGAGCTCCTTTTCCTTGGGTCTCTTCGGGTGACATCCTGAAATCTTGCGCCTTATCTTGTCTCTGTCGCTCGCCTGGTTCGTAAAATAAGAATTGCGCCTTCCTCTTTCTCCCCCTCTCTCTGGTTTTGTCATGCCTCTGAAGATGGGGGCCTCCAGTCCAAAAAGATAACACACACACACACACACGGCCAGAGATATATTATGTCCTGGCTATTGTCTCTCTTTTAAGAGTCCAGAAAAGAACTGTGCTGCACGGCCCGCTCATATATTTTATGGGTATGATTATTATTTACTTGATTTATACCCCACCAAAGTATATACCTAAGGGTCTGCAGTGGCTCAAGTGGTTCAGACGCTGAACTGCAGTCCAGAAGCTCGGCAGTTCGAGACCCGAGTGCCGCGTGACGGAGTGAGCTCCCGTCTCTGGCCCCAGCTCCTGCCAACCTAGCAGTTCGAAAGCAAGAAATTGCAAGTAGATAAATAGGTAGTGCATCGGTGGGAAGGTAGCAGCGTTCCATGCACCTTGGCGTCTAGTCATGCTGGTCACATGACCACAGAAATGTCTTCGAACAGCGCTAGGTCTTCGGCTTGGAAACGGAGATGAGTACCGCATCTCTAGAGTCGTATTCGACTGGCTTTTGAGCAAGGGAAACCTTTACCTTTACTGAAGTATATACCTATCCAATGGGGATAGAGCCAGGTGGTCGGCCGTGTTGGTCTGAAGCAGCAGGACAAATTTAGAGTCCAGGGGCGCCTCTAAGACCAACAAAGTTTTATTCAAGGGATGAGCTTTCGTGTGCACAGCACACTTTTCCAAATACATCTGAATGGTAGCTAAGGTTCGGACTTATAAACAGGGGCTAAACACAGTAAACTATCAGTTTACTTCCCACAATTTGAAAAGACACATTTACATATTTATCTGCTATTGTGACCAATGCTCCCTCTAAGCTGCGGAGTCTTGTGAGCAAGAATTCTGCTTTGTGAGTGACTGGCATTCAAGTTGTGAGCGAGCGATTTGGCTACTGCATCAATTAGTTTGCTCTGGAGCCATCCTTCCTGAGCTGAGACCAAAACGTGTGAGCTGGAGGCTAAGAAACTGTGAGCTAGCCCACACTAACTCAGCTTAGAGGGAACACTGATTGTGACGTATTTATTGCTTCAGAACTGTTGACTTTATAACCTTAGCTTGTTATTTAGTTTTGTCTCTGCGCATCTTCGCCATGTTTACATGTTTATTTGCAGTCCAGCCCCTTTTTATAAGTTTGAACTCTTACCTTCAATTCCAATGTATCTGAAAAACTGCGCTTGTGCACGAAAGCTCATCCCTTGAATAAAACTTCGTTGGCCTGAAAGGTGCCGCCGAACTCTAAATTTGTTCTACCTCTCCAACGGGGTAAGACATGTTGTTCCATCTCGAGAGATTTATACACCACCAAAGGGGCTCACGCCGCTCTCCTCTCCTCCGGTTTATCCCCACGACCATCCTGTCAGGGCTGAGAGGGCGTGACCAGCTCAAGGTCACCCAGTGAGCTCTCGCGGCAGCTGTCAGGATTGGAACCTGGGTCTTGCAGATCCTAGTGCGACACTCTGACTGTTTTGATCTTGTCCGTGGAAATTAACTACGATCCACTATCTCTATTTGGGATTTTGAGGTGCGGGGGAGAAGCCCTGAACATGAGGTGCGGGGGAGGTTTGCCAAGGGGTCGGCCCCTCCCTCCCCCACAGGAACATGGCGGGATGTGGCTTTACCTGTTGAACATACACACACACACACACATTTGCATGCGAGTAAGCTTTGAAAACTCTGCCCTTTGCTTCTAGCCTTCCCATAGGAGCCTTCCCAAGGGGTCGGCCCCTCCCTCCCCCACAGGAACATGGCAGAGTGCGGCTTTACCTGTTGAACACACACCCACACTCAATGGACACTGCATGTGAGAAAGTGTTGGAAACCCTGCCCTCTGCTCCTTGCCTTCCCACAGGTGCCTTGCCAAGGGGTTGTCCCACCCCTTCCCCCTAGGAGCACGGCGGGGTGCAGCTTTACCTGTTGAATTTTTCCGCACTGCACCTTGGAAAGCTTTGGAAAGAATGGCCTCTGCTCCTCCCCTTCCCCCAGGGAGGTTTGCCAAGGGGTTGCCCCTCCCTCCCCTATAGGGTTGCCATCCTCCAGGTGGGGCCTGGGGATCTCCCACTTTGACAACTGAGAGAAAATGGCTGCTTTGGAGGGTGGACTCTGTGGCACTGTACCCTGCTGAGGCCCCTCCCCTCCCCATACCCCACCTTCTCCTGGCTCCACCCCCAAAGTCCCCAGGTATTTTCCAACCTGGACTTGGCAACCCTTCTCCCCCACAGGAACAACATGGCAGGGCGCGGCTTTACCTGTTGAATATCTCATCGATCTATTTGCATGCCACACGCACTGCATGCGAGAAAGCTTTGGAAAGTCTGCCCTCCGCTCCTCCCCTTCCCCCGGGGAGGATTGCCAAGGGGTCGTCCCCTGCCATAGGAACACGGCATGGTGTGGCTTCACCTGTTCACACTGCCCTTTGGAAAGCTTCGGAAACCACTTTCCCCGGGGAGGTTTGCCAAGGGGTCGCCCCCTCCCTCCCTCCCTCCGCCCCTAGAGTGGCTCCGAAAGGTGTCTGGCTGCCCCGGACGCTCCCTCGCGTGTCTCCCTCCCGCCCCCCGCGGCGGCCAGGAAGGGGGCGGCTCAGGCGGGCGTCGGGTGTGCGCCGGCGGATTCTCTCCCCTAGGGGTCGTCTGCAGCCAGCCGGAGCCGAAGCGGACTGGGCTGGACGCCGCCGCCGCCGCTGCCTGCCTGCCTGCCTGCCTGCCTGAGCCCCGGCGCCGGAGCCGCTCCGCAGCCGCCGCCTCGCCTTCCCTCCTCCGCCCGGGTGGGGGGCGCCTTCGCCTGCAGCGAGGAGAGCGGCTGTTCCGGCGCGGCGGGCGCGGGAAACAGCGGAGCTCGGCCGCCTCGGAGACGCGCGTCCGGGTGAGCCAGGAAGGGAGTCCGGGGACTGGGGGAGGGCGGGGTGGATCGGGCAGCGGCCGGAGGGACGGGGCGGGCTGGAGGGGAAATCGCCTGCAAGCACCGGCGGGGGAGGATTGGAACTGGGGACCCCCCTAGACGGGAAGGTGGGGAGGGGCAGGGATTGGAAGCGCCCCCCCCCCGACGGAAAGGTGGGGGTCAGGATTGGAACTGGGGACGGGGAGGTGGGGAGGCACGGACTGGAACTAGGGACCCCCCCCAGACGGAAAGGCGGGGGGGGGCAGGGATTGGGAAGTGGGGTCCCCCCTAGACGGAAAGGCACGGGGTTCAGGGGTTGGAAGTGGACGCTCCTTAGACGGGAAGGCGCGCCGGTGGAGACCATGGGGGTAAGCGTTGGGGGGTGCTACATAGGGGGGGAGCGAGCATCGAGGGTCCCCTCCCCCCCGTGGCAAGGGAGAACGTGAGGAATTGGGGGGGGGGGGGTCTGGCACATATAGGGGCAGGCGGCGGGGCGAGCCGCGAGGTCCCCCCGCCCCCGATGGTAAAGACATTTCTTGGCAAGCTAGAAGAGTGGTTCAAGAGGGGGGCATGGAGAACTGGGGGGGAGGGGCTGGCAAAGGGGGTTCGTGGTGGTGGTGGGGCGCTGTGATCCTTCCAAAGATATTTGGGTGAAGGCATCGGGGGGGGGGGTCCCTTATGGGCGCGATTGGGCCTCTCCGGGAAGGTCGCCCCCAGGGCGCGCACGGGCTGGAAGCCAAGCAGGGAACTCGCGCTGGGGAGCGCAAAGAGGCGCCCTCGGGGCGGAAAATTACCGAGGCGGCGGATCGGAGACGGGGAGGGAGGGAAGGAAGCGCCTGTCCCTTCGGGGCTCCGCCCGTCTAGGCAGCCCCGGGGGTGGGGAGCGGGGAGCACGTGGGTGGCCCTCCGGGCTGCGCCCCGGGTAGGATCGCGCGCTCTGCCCGGAGGGCCCCGTCTGGCTCTGCTCCCCGACGGAAGCGCGGCCCCCCGGCCGTTCTGGCGCAGAATCGGGGCCCCTGAAGCCTGCCGGGGGCCTGCGGGGCGTCTGGCTTGGCGGAACCCCGGCCTCCGAAGGAGAGTTGCCAACCTCCAGGTGGGGACTGGAGACCTGCTTTTACAGCTGATCTCCAGGCGGCACAGAGCCGTTCCCTTGGAGAGAATGGCTGCTTTGGAGGGTGGACTCTGTGGCACCGCACCTTGCCGAGGTCCCTCCCAGAACCCCGCCCTCCCCGGGCTCCACCCCCAAATCTCCTGGCATTTCCCGACCTGGAGCTGGCAACCCGGCTCCCGAGGCTAAATTCAGGGGGTGGGGTCTATTGTACTAGCTGGGGGAGAACCCTACACGGGTTGAAAGCCTGCTTCCCCCCCCCCCCCCATTATTTTGAAGCTCTGATCTTCACCAGCCTTCACTTGGGTCTCTCCCCCATTGAACTGGGTGGGGCGGCGTGGTGAGTACAGACACAAAGGCGCAGGAAGCCCTGGAAATGGCAAGTTGGCGCAGGATCGCTGGCTCGGATCCATTCCCATGGACGCTTCCGGGGGGTCCGTCCAAGAAAGCGTGGGCCCCGAATGGGTTGCAGCTGTGTGGTGGAGACGCGGGAAGCGGTAGAGCATGTGCAAAGTGCCTTTCCTTCTCTTCGAGAGGGGTTTCTGCCTGACTGAGAAACACCAGCTGGAGAGCTTTTTGTACCTTAATAAAAATTGTGGGGGGGGGGAGAGGTACTTGTCTGCTTCAAGAACGCCTACGTAGATGCTGGATCATGGGGGGGGGAGGGGAAAAGCTCCTTTGGAAGGATATCTGGAGAGGAGGAATGGCAGGCGAGGAAGGAGTTAAGTATTTCTGCCATTGTTCCCCCTTCTCTCCCCCCCCCCCCCAGCAGCTTTCCTTCCAAACAACAAACTCCCACCTTACTTTGCCTCTAAAGCACATTTAGCGTGTTTGCATTCGGAAAAGGGAGTCAGAGGTGTTCGAGGATATAGGGCTTGTAAGCGTATTTCCTGGCGCTTTTAAGGACTGGAGCCAAAGAAGAGCTTTCTGACCGATTTCCCTTTGCAGCCGTTCTTATTTGCACAACGGCCCTGCAGGGTAGGTCCCCCGCCCACTTGGGGAACAGCTCCATTCCCCACCGCTGGGCACTTCAGAGAGCCAGTTTGGTGTAGTGGTTAAGAATGCGGACTCTAATCTGGGAGAACCAGGTTTGATCTCCCACTCCTCCACATGCAGCTGCTGGTGTGACCTTGGGTCAGTCATAAGTTCTTTCAGAGCTGTTCTCTCAAGGGCAGTTCCTGAGCGAGCTCTCTCAGCCCCGCCTATCTCACAGAGTGTATGTTGTGGGGACAGGAAGGGAAAGGAGATTGTAAGCCGATCTGAGACTCCTTCGGGTAGTGAAGGGCGGGGTATAAATCCAATCTCTTCTTCAACTGGCTGTGCATTTTTTAAAAAACTTTTGCTCCGGGGCTTGAGTTTTCCAGAGCCTCTTTTTGACGCTGGCTTTGGAATGTGCTAAGAGACGAATGCCTTTGAGCACGTGCAGAGTATTTCCCCTGTCAGGTCACCGAGCGCCCCGTAGATCCTAGCTTTGCCGAATTTTTGACGCTTCCTTTGGGGGGATGGGCTTCTTAATCGTCCCTTCCAAATGGTCAAAAGACGGGATTTACAAGCAGACTTACAAAAGCTGCAGGACCTCATGGATCCCCCCCCCCTCCACTCACCGATGTTAATTGTTTGTGACTGAAAGGAGAGAATATCATTTTGGAAAGCCTCTGTATCTGATGGCTGTTATGCTTCACTCGTGGCAAGCAGACCAGCTAGAAGACTCTCGGGTTCCAGCTTCCGGTAGGAGTCCCACGGATTTGGGATTTGGCAAATTTTCAGTGGAATGGAATTCCACAGTTGTCATGCAGCCATGAGCAGCATCCTGTGGACGAGCAACGGTACTGAGCAACAACGCACACAGATAATTGTCATGCAGGCAGAGTCCAGTGAGAGCTCTCTGACGGATTTATTGTTTTTGCAATCATTCTCCCTTGCACAACAGCCCTGCAGGGTAGGTCCCGAATCCCTGTGAGCATACCGAGAGACGATATTCCCAAGAGCATCCGGCGAGGGGACAATTGGGCAGGTTTCCCGAAGTGAATTCGTGCGTGTCTGATCGTTTCTCGTTGCTCCGTTTACTTCTTTTAGGAGAGTCGGTTCGCCCCCGCCGGTCCTCGCGTGCGGGATGCGATCAAGGAATGCGCCTTGGTGCTCTCGGCTGGATCACGCTGGGTTCTTCCTTATTCCCAGGAGAAACGTTGCCATGGAAAGATCGGCCAACACCCCCCCCCCTTGCGTTCGGAAGGGAGGTGTGGGTGTTTGTCAGAACTGACCCCGCTCTGCATACATTTTGTACTCAGGAAAGAATCCCCAGCGCAAAACTGTGTCGTGGGAAGGTGTCGGTTTGGCATTCGTCCACGGAAGACAGAGGGGTAACGGACACCTTATTCGTTCGGCCCGAGCAGATTGTCACCAAGTGGGGAGTGAGATTTCAAGAGTCCCTGCCTTGAACTGGGTGTTCAGTGCAAGAAAAGGGGGGAGGGAAAGAGGGAGAGATTTCTGGGCCGGCCAGAACCCCAGAATCCTCAGGCCCCCGTGGGACGGAGATCCAGAAGTGTCATAGGCTTTGCTCGATTTAAATGGTTCTGGGAAAGGATGTACATTTCGTTGGGTCAAGCCGCCGTTTCAGTTCGTTCAAAAATTATTTGTTTAAACATTAACAGACTCCGCAGTCTCTCCAGGGCACGCAGATTTATGGCGATGTGTAAACGGTAAATGGATCCTTGCGGTTGGCTGGGTTGCAGCTCAAGCACTGGGTGCGATGTTGAACTTTCTGGGTGCCCCAGAGACTTCTGGGTGGGGAAAGTCCGGTCTCCCTTTGAGAAAGTTAACCTTTTCTAGTGTTGTGAAATATCCGGGCCCCTTGCAAGGCAGAAACAAAACATGGGAAATCCTTCCGTTCACAGACTTGGTGACCCATTGAAGCGTCAGTAGAAGCCCAATTGACTCTAATCTGGGAGAACTGGGTTTGATTCCCCACTCCCCCCGCGTGCAGCTGCTGGTGTGACCTAGAGTCAGTCACAAGTTCTGTTCTCTCAAGAGCAGTTCTCCAGAGAGCTCTCTCAGCCCCGCCTACCTCACAGGGTGTCTGTAGTGGGGAGAAGAGGGGAAAGGAGATTGTAAGCCGCTCTGAGACTGCAAGTGAAGGGCGGGGTATAAATCCAATCTCCTCCTCCTCCTCTTTCTCCCTGCCTTTTCCCCAAAGGCCCAAACATAAGAAAAGTCCTGCTGGATTAGAGCAGTCATCCTTCTAGTCCGGGATCCTGGTTGACGCACTGGTCCACCGGAAACCCCGGAAGACCTACAAGCCAGGGGCCGAAACCTTTCTCTGTTATTGCCCCAAACTCCTAGGACTGGTGTTTAGAGTTACTCTGTGCTAATCTTGCATTCTAACCACTATACCACCCTGTCATTCTTTGTTGTAGTAACTCATGAAAGCCGGTGTGGTGTAGACAGAGTGTTCACGTATCGAGTTCAAGGGTCACGTAGCACCCAGCGTAGGAAAGGGTGTGAACAGAGAGGGACATACTTGCACTGCTGGTGGGAATGTCCAAAAATCTCAACAGATCAACCACATCACAATGCAAAACATTTCATTCAGACCAGAAATCTTCCTTTTAAATCACTGGGAACAGATCAGTTAACAACGCATCAAAAAACCTTACCTCGATCCTCCTCGCGACTGCTGCCTGGTATTCGCATCAGAATGGAAAACCGCGACCTCCCCATCAGTTTCAACCTGGCAAGACAAAATGCGGGAACGCTTAAACAAGCCTCAAACAAACACATCGAACCCTTTCAAATTTATATCCACACGGTACCCAGTCTTCCCGTACCTACAAATACACGAAACCCTTCCCTCAAACCTCTTATATCACAAATGGTGGTCTCTATAAAGACACAATCAAAACACAAAACAACAAACCATAATATTACACTTACAGCAAACATAAACCCCACAGAATCACCCAAACAGTGGCCAACGACCACCTAGCCATCGCTAAACTAACGTTAGCAAAGATCGCAATAACTACCTCACCCCGAAGCAACCCCTCCTGCAAAAAATGTAATCCTATAGATAAGACTAAGAAATCAACGTATACAGCCGTACCAAAATGTAAAAATATATTACTGTACTTTTATGTAATAACAAAGAGAAAAAACAAATAAAAATATTTTTTTAAAAAAGGGTCACGTAGCAGGTGCTGCGAAAGACCTCCAGCTGAACCTGGGGAGCCGCTGCCTGTATGAGTAAACAGTACTAAGCTGGATGAACAGATGTCCTGATTCAGCGTAAGGCATAAGAACATAACAGAAGCGCCAATGTCAGATCAGACCAATGGCCCATCCAGTCCAACACTCTGTGTCACACAGTGGCCAAAAATACCAGGTGCCCTCAGGAGGTCCACCAGTGGGGCCAGGTTCATACGATTATATGTTCATAAGGCAGGCTCATATGATCCTGGGAGACCAGAGTTCGAATCCTGGGCTCTACCACGGAAGCTCGCTGGGTCACTTAGGGCCTGTCACAAGCTTTTGGCCTGGCCGACCTCGCAGGGCTGTTGTGAGAAAAGGAGCTTAACGCTGCCAGCTGACCCTCGGGCATTAAGATTTGTTATCGGGACTGTAGTGACTGTGAGTTGATGGCGTCCCTTGAAATCAACCGCCGTGTGGGCAACAGTGTTAGGAGAGAGCCGTATATACAAAACCAGAGCTGGGCCTTTCCCTGCCCTGAATTAAAGTTGGTTATTTACATGCTGTGTAAACACACATGGCGCCTCTGAAAACCGGGCGACCGTCGGCGGCTGCAACGCACCGGGAAGAGCTTTGCGCTCTCGCTGGAAAAAGCAGCGTGCTCAGGGCTTAAGAAAACAGGATGGTTGTTTCCTTGGGGACTGGATTCCAGTTGGCCGGCCGTGTCCACAGAGGACCTTGCTTGGCCTTGGGTGAGCAGCCCAAAGCACCCAGCTGGGTTTTCGTGGGTGTTATGATCCCGGCTCAGCCTTGAAACGTGCTGGGGAGGACGTTGGTCAAGTTGTGGCCTACCCTACCCTGCAGGGCTGTTGTGAGGAGGAAGAAGAGATTGGAGTTATACCCTGCCCTCCACTCGGAGTCTCAGAGGGGCTTACAATCGCCTTCCCTTCCTCTCCCCACAACGGACACCCTGGGAGGTAGGTGGGGCCGAGAGAGCTCTGAGAGAACTGTGGCTGACCCAAGGTCACCCAGCTGGCCGCACGGGGAGGATGAGTGGGGAATCGAACCCGGTTCTCCAGGTTAGAGTCCGCCGCATTTAATCACTACACCAAACTGGCTCTCTAGTGGAGAAAGTGGAAAGGCAATTTGTGCTTTGGGTGCCCATGGGCAGGGTGGAATTGGCAAGACTGGGAATCTTGTAGGGCCCACGGCCTGTTTGGGGGCTCACTGCGGATTTCCCTGCCCAGAAGCCCTTGGATCCTGGGGGGGGGGTTGGTCACAGAACAGATGCCCCCACCCTGATCCATGGCCTCTCCCTTGTGTCACGGCAAGTAGCATAGCTCTGCCTTGCTGAGAAAGAGCCGGTGTGGTGAGTGGTTAGAGCATTGGGTTAGGAGCTGTGGGACCTGCGTTCGAATCCCCCCCCCCCCCCAGCCCCAATCGTGAAGCTTTCTGGGTGACTTTAAGCTGCTTACTCTCAGCTGCACCTAACTCACAAGATTGTTGTGCGGATCAAATGCCGAGGGGAGAATGGTATATGCTCTTTGGAGCAAGGGCGAGGTAGATTGAAGAGAAGAGTCGTCTGGTGATTACCCAGAAGGTGGGGACTCCTGAAAAAAACCCCTGTGTTGGCAACAGGAATTTACTTATTTGCTTCATGGGTGCGTTGGTTGGCCTTTCTCACCGGTGGCGACCCGGCTTCCATCCTTCCCCTCCCCTCCTTGTTATCTTCAGAACGACCCTGTGAGGTAGGTTAGGCGGAGTGTGTGTCAGTTGCCTAGTGAGCTCCCACGGCGAAGTAGGGATTGGAACCCAGGTCTGGCATCACGCTGGAATGAAGGGATGTAAATCCAACGGGCGGGGCTGCTCAGTGAAGTCAGGAGGCCCCGCCCACGGCAGCATAGAAGCTCCGCCCACGGCAGCATGGCTTCTTTCCAGCGGGGTTGTTTGTGATAAAGAGCAAATGTATTTGTAAACGTATCGTAAGGCATACAACTGTAGAATAGTGCAGAAAAAGGAGAACAGGTTTTGAATATGAACGTATAAGGAAGTGGATTTTGAACACAATATTTCTTGTTTTGTATTGCAAGAGAGAGAATAGAATTTTCTCCAAACTTCGGTATATTAAAAGTTATAGCTAGTACGCAGCGTTGATGAAATGCGTAATACAGAACATGCATTAATGATGAAACTACTGTGGGAAGTGTCTTAAAAATCCTAAATGAAGGGGATCTCGGGAGAGGTGTTTCTAACTTGTTTAAAACATCCTGTAACGTATAGTAACCTTTGAGAAATATAAGTTGTTCCATAATCCCTATGTTACCCCTTTCGTTCGTTCTGTACCCTTTCTACCGTCCTATTTTGTTTTAAAAATAAAAATACACGATTAAAAAATAGAGTCGGCAAGCCCCGCCCCTGCACTGACCGACAAGGACTACCTTCCTGCTTTAATCCCATTGCACTTATTTACTTTATTTATATCACCCGCTTTCTCCCTAACGGGGACCCAAAGCAGCGTACAGCGTCCTCCTCTCCTCTGCTTTATCCTTGCGACAACCCTGTGAGGTAGGCTAATCTGAGAGGTGGTGAGCGGCCCAAGTTCACCCAGCAAGCTTCTGTAAGTGGAGATTCGAACCTGGATCTCCCAGACCCTAGTCTGACACTTTAACCACGGTTTTCTGGTTTGGGTGGTCGGAGAAGGGGAATACCGGTTTTGGCTATTGATTCGCAAGGGATCGGAAGCTTGGCACCGAAAACGGATTTCGGGACACGAACGGCAATCTGGATACGTCAGGCGGTGGTGTATAACATGCAGCGTCGGCTCTCTATGAATAAGATCCTTGCTTCTTGGCTATATCTTAACCCCCCCCCCCCCCAAAAAAAAAGTCTAACTTGGGTGAGTCTGCATGAACCAAATCTTGCTCCAGGATAAAAGCAGCCCGGGTTTTTCTTGTGTGTGTGTGTTTGAGAAGCTTTCTGCAGGAAGGAAGAGAAGCGGATGAGAATTCGTCCCCGTCTCCCTTCCCTGGAGAAAAGCTTTCTGGCCCCGCTTCCTCCCGGGGTTTGGCTCCTTGGATGGACACATGGAGAAACGGGTGACCTCACAACTGCTGCCGTGGCAACCAATTATGAAGTCACAACCCGAGGGTGCCCGCAGCCCGGGGGGGGGGGCGGGAAGAGCCTTGGATCGGAGTACAGCCGGGAACAATCGCTCTCTTAAGACTGCCTCGCCGAAGCATGTTCCTGGAGTTCGCCACTACTCCATTCTAACATCTCCCTCTGCCCCGCGTTGGGGCTTCCTGTCTCCCTTGCAGGATGTGTCCTTCCCTGAAGAGCTCTTGGGGGCCGCTTGGTTGGTGAGGAGCCAGCATCCGTGTCTTGCCAGTCTCAATTTTTTTGCCAGCCGGGCAGCCCGGATCCAAGGGGAGGAGAGCACCATGCTGGTCAAAGAGTACCGGATCTGCATGCCTCTCACCACGGAAGAGGTAAGTGCGGTCCAGTTCTGGGGAGCGGCGCGATCGCATGGGGAAGGCCAGCTCCAGTTGGGTTACGGGTTCATCCTCTTTGGTGGAGGGGCGCCCAAGCCTCGTAACTCTCGCCCTGTTTTGCTACCCTTCTTCTCTTGGTGGAGATGTGGATCTAAAACCGAAATGAGTTCGTCTTGGCAGAACCAATCTGGTTTCTATCGGGCGTCGCTTCAAGTTCGGCCCCGGAGAATGAAACATTCGTACGAGGGAGCAATAGTTCGGTTCGAGGACAATCTAGTTTTATTTCGTTTTCAGGGGGTAGCCGTGTTAGCCTGTGGCGGGAGAGCTGGATTCGAGTCCAGTAGCACCTTAGAGACGGATGAAATTTTGGCGTGTAGGCTTTCAGGAAATAAAACTAATGAAGGGAGTTTTGACTCTCGAAAGCTTATACCGCGAAAATCTGGTTGCTCTCGAAGGTGTGCTGGACTCGAATCTAGGTCTTCTAGGTTAATTGATTTCCTTCCCGTTCAGATCCCCGGGCGTCTCACATTCAGACCTCACTGCATCGTCGGCCTTTAAGTCTTCGCCCTAGGGCCAGCCTCACCAGTGAAATATTGACCGTGCCCAACTCCATTTCCTACCGAGCCGAACTGCTGATATTCCTTTTAGTTCCATATTGCTTTCTCTGACTGTCTGTAACCCTCCAAGGTCTCTAGCAGAGACCGTCCCCAGTTTCTGCTTCACTGCAGATGAAACCCCGGACTTTGCACTCGCAACACATGAAATCTGTAGTGCTGAATTATGGCTCCTTCCCAGTATTACCCCTAATTGGGTTTTTGTAGATTTTATGCTGCTGGCTCAGAGTCGGTCACTAGCATTGCCACTTCTCGCAAGTCTGAGCAGAGTCTGGTCTGTTAATTCTCCTGTTTTGTAGTTTTGGGGGGAACCGAGGCTGAAATCTCGCTTCCTGGAGAATATATCCTGAGTTCTGAAAGCCACATTTTGCATTGCACGGAGGAAGGAGAGAGGATATCTTAATGTTTGAGAACTCTACACATGCTCCTGAGTCTTAGGTGAAGGGAGATAATCTGGTCTTCCCTGTTGGCGCAAAACCTGGAGGCGCAAATAGTTGCCAGACATCTTGTACAGAGTTTTCTAGATACCATGCAAGGCCCTTCCCAATAATAGACGAACTTGAGAGCCAGTTTGGTGTAGTGGTTAGGAGTGTGGACTCTAATCTGGGAGAACCAGCTTTGATTCCCCACTCCTCCACATGCAGCTGCTGGTGTGACCGTGGGTCTGTCACAAGTTCTCTCAGCGCTGTTCTCTCAGGAGCAGACTTTTAAAGAGCTCTCTCAGCCCCAGCTACCTCACAAGGGTGTCTGTTGTGGGGAGGGGAAGGGAAAGGAGATGGTAAGCCGCTCTGAGACTCCTTCAGGTAGCAAAGAGCGGGGTATAAATCCGATCTCTTCTTCTTTGCTTGATACACTACAGTTCTCAACCTCATTAAAGAAGGTCACGTGGTACAGTCCTCACAGGCCTATATCACATCAGAGGTCGGTAGTTCGAAAAACAACGTCCTGACCTGTGGAAAGCTAATACTGGGGGGATTTTTGTATCCTGGTGTTTCGCTTTCAAAATAATTTTACGGAACATTGCGATGGGCCTATAGTTCAGCTGGAGCTGAGTTCTAGATTTGCCCTTAAACTACGCTCTCGACTACAACCGGCTCTCACTTTACGGTACAAAGAGAAGACGGAATGATCAGCAGATGTGGAGTTCACACCCTGTCGGAGGTGTGCCTGCTCCCTGGGGGCGGCTTTAATTATTCCGTTCTGGTGCGGGCGGACGACGGAGGAACGGTTCATTTGCACGGATCCCTGCTACTCGTGGCTGCTCCCTGCTACTCATGGCTGCGGGGCCAGTGTACCCAGCCTGACACTGCGAGTCTGAAATGGTAGCTGTGTTGGGGGTGTGCTTGTGTGTGCGCACACACCGTCCTATATTGTTGTTGTCGTCCCCCTCTCCTCCAGTTTCCAGCACTGTTTTCATGAGGAATGGCACTAAGTGCTCTGTTTCGATCGCGTTTTAGCTTCAGCGGGGTCAGCTGGACTTCCCGGAGGGCTGGTTGTTGGGGACACTGCAGTGCCATGGTTACGCTGACAACTCCCTTTGTGTTCACTGGATTTAAGCCGCAGGCCAGTGGGGGGGGGATTCGATCTGATTCCGAGGGGGCTCGCCAAAAAGCCCTGCGCATTTTCGTGGGTGATGTGACCAAGCAGCTACACTGAGAGCTAGTTTGCTGTGGTGGCTAAGAGCGCAGACTCTAATATCAGAGAACCGGGTTAGATTCCCCACTCTTCCGCATGCAGCTGCTGGGGTGACCTTGGGTCAGTCACAAGTTCTCTCAGAGCCGTTCAGAGCCGACAGACTGATAGGGTGGCCACTCTCCAGGTAGCACCTGGAGATCTCCCAGTTTGGTGTAGTGGTTGGGCGTGTGGACTCTAATCTGGGAGAACCGCATGCTCCACATGAAGCTGCTGGTGCGACCTTGGGTCAGTCACAAGTTCTCTCAGAGCCGTTCTCTCAAGTGCAGTTCTCTCAGAGCTCTCTCAGCCCCACCTACCTCACAGGGTGTCTGTTGTAGGGAGAGGAAGGGAAAGGAGATTGTAAACCGCTCTGAGGCTCCTTTGGGTAGTGAAGGGTGGGTTATAAATCCAATTTCCTCCACCTCCTCCTCTTCTTCGGCTGGTCAGCATAGGACGGGCCTTCACGGGCCATGAGGTCTAGCCACTTGCTTTAAAAAATAAACCAGTGTTTTTAGGAATGGCCAGGATCCCATTCTGTGCAGAAACGCCCACGGCTCTGTGGTCATAAACCACTTGGCAGGCCAAGTGGGAAGGAAGTTACAGAACAAAGTTAGAGCCTGGCGGCACCTTTAAAACCAACCAAGTTCTATTCAAGGTGTGAGCTTTCCTGGACATGCACACTTTGTCATATACAACGAAATGGAATCACAGATCATAGTGGTATCTTCAGTACAGATCAATAGTGAAAATGTTTTTTTAACGGGTAAAAAGAGTGACAAGCTCAGTTTCTGGTTATAATCTGTTTGCATTCACTTGCGGGGAGGGAACAACAGAGGTAATAAATATGCCAAAACTGGAGACTGATGGACCCTAAATTGTAAGAATCCAGTCATTAGATCCCATCCGTCTCCTTTCACGCTTGGAAGAAGGAAGTTAGGTATCTTTAAGTGAGAAGTACCATCTTTGTGTTCCATGGTACGCACACAGTTTGTTGGATGTGACAATGGTGGCGTTCTTAGTAAATTAGTAAACTCCTTCCCACCTTTGCGGTGTGTGAAACTGATAACTCCTTGCGCTCCCGGTATATATTCAATTTACAAGTCTCTTTGAGATTTCTCGTGTTCACCCTGCGGTGTGCTGCTCCGTAGGTAGGGGAGCAAGACTCAAATCCGAGCCTCCCAGCTAAGCGTTCTGGCTTCCTTGCTGTTTGACTGTGCGGACTTCCATTTCCCCCTCTTCCCGAGCTGTCCCGAGTTGTGCGGGTTATTGCGCCCTTTGTGGTGGAAACGCAACTCTTCCATGCAAAATGAGAGAGCAGAGCTTTGCATTTTGCCTCCGTCGACGGGAGGTGAATTATTTCTTTTGCAAATTTTGCCCGCTCTCGATCGGATGACATCCAGTGCTCCCTCTAAGTATGGAGTCCCATGAGCAAAAATTCTACTTTGCGAGCTGCTGGCGTTAAAGTTGTGAGCGAGTGATTTGGCGGGCGGAATAAATTAGTTTGCTCTGGAGCCGTCCTTCCTGAACTGAGACAAAAAGGTGTGAGCCGGAGGCTAAAAATCTGTGAGGTGGCTCACACAAACTCAGTTTAGAGGGAACATTGAACCTTACGTCGGTTCAAGGAGGGTTCAAGCATTTTCCTTATCAAGATGTTAACGAGTTTGGGGCTTTTCGGTGTAGAAAAAGTGCAGCTAAGGAGGGGAATGAGAGAGGGTTATAAAATTAAGCCTGGCAGGAGAAAAATGGATTAAAAAGAGCTATAATTCCCCCTATAATTCCAGAACTTAGAGGCACCTAGTAAAGTCAACAGTAGACTTGGGATGTGCAGCCAAAATTCCTCCTTTGCTCTATGTGTCGTTAACCTGTGGAACTCACTTGCTCAGGATGAAGAGATGACGACTGGCTCAGATGATTTTGAAAGATGAATAGGCAGATTCATGGGGGATAGACCTCTCATCGGCCGCTGTGGAGCCTTCATGTTCAGAGGCAGTGTATCTTTGAATGGCTGCCACAGAATGGCGGCAACAGGAGGCGGAGCCAGCCAGCCACAGAATGATTGCCACGGCTTCACTTCAATAACACAATGTGTTATGTAAAAAATCTGCACAGCCAATCAAATCTCCATTGGCCAATCAGGGGCTCAGCTGGGCAAGAGCCCCACCTACTTCCCAAAAACACTTGGTGAGTGCCAGAAAAGGTGTCTGCAGGCTGACGCCCCTGGCCTAGTCACTAACCCCAGCCCTCCTCCTGACAGACGCATCCCTAGCAGACACCACAGCTGCCCGGCGGAGCTTGGCTTGCTCTCCGTCGTCTGCTTTTGGCCCACCTCTTCTCTGAGGCATTCTGCCCTCTGTGTGTGGCTCTCCCTTTCCCCGTTTTCTCCTCACAACAGCCCTGTGAGGCAGTCGAGCCTGACTGAGATCCAGCGGCTGGCCTAAATATCCACTGACAAAGCTTCACAATTGTGTGAGGATTCGAACCCCGATTCTGTTCCGCATTCCTAACTGGGACGCCAACGGTGACGGGCGGGGATGCGTGCGAACGTTTGGGCTGAGAACCAGGGGGGACCGAAAGGGTTGTGGCGGACCGTCTTGGGTTCCTGTCTTGGACACACATACCCCCAATCCATGGGTCAGCTTCACGCCGGGCCTCCCGGGCTTCGGCTCTCCTAGAGCTTCCTGCCTCCTCACGTGAAAGGCTGCAGTTGCCGTGGCAGCGTGCGTCATGGAAACTTCCTCTTAGGCAGGTCTGCAGAGAAACGGAAACCAAAGGTATGCAGTGGCGGCTGGGAGGGGGAGCTGGCCAGCGCCGGGGAGGAGGCAAAGGCAGAGAAAGGGGGGAGAGGGCTCGGACGGTAGAAGGAAAACACACAACTCCTGTCTTGGGAAATTCTTGGAGATTCAGGGGCAATGCTTGGAGAAGGAAGGGAGCTGGGGATGGACACAATGCCATACAATTCGTCCCCCAAAGCAGCCGTTTTCTACAGGGGAGCTGATCTTTGCAGCCCGGAGGAATGCTGGGAGAACTCCAGGCCTCGCCTGGAGGTTGGCCACCCACCCTGGAGAGGTGCTCGGCCGGCAGTGCCCGCGTGAAGGGTGGGCCTCCTACAGGCTGTGTCCGAGGGGTGTGTTTCAGCCCCAAGTGGGCCACAAAACGTGGTCACCGGAGCAGTGCCATTGTCCTAAATTTGGGCTCGGTGCTGGGCCGGATTGGTGTGAAACTCTGCCCTCGGGAGCTTATGGTCAGTGTCAGATTTATGGGGGAATTGCAGCTGAAGAGAAGAGAAGAAGAGATTGGATTCATGCCCCACCTTTCACTCCCCGAAGGAATCTCAGAGCAGCTTACGATCTCCTTTTCCTTCCTTTCCCTCGTGAGGCATTAAAGTAGTGAGCAAGCGATTTGGCTGCTGCAGACATTCGTTTGTGCTGGAGCCGTCCTTCCTGCGGTACGACAGAAATGCGTGAGCCGGAGGCTAAGGAACTGTGAGCTCGCTCACACTAACCCAGCTTAGAGAGAACACTGCCTGGGAGGTAGGCGGGGCTGAGAGAGCTCTCCCGAGAACTGCTCCTGAGAGAACAGCTCCGAAAGAACTTGTGACTGACCCAAGGTCACACCAGCAGCTGCATGTGGAGAAGTGGGGAATCGAACCTGGTTCTTCCAGATTAGAGTCCGCACTCCTAAGTGCTACACTAGACTGACTGCAGTCCTTTGGATACCGACCCCAGAGCTTGCAAATTCCCCCTGGGTTGAATCAGTGCCAGTTCTGTACAGCGCCTGGCGGAGACGTCTTTTTCAAAATTTCTAGTCCTCATCGGCACTCTGACAAAGGGGACTCGGAAGAAGATCTGGTTGGTTTCTGAGCGACGACTGGACTCCGATCCAGTTGCTCTTACGGCCCTTTGTTCCAGTCTCCCCGCCTTCCCCTTGCTGAAAATGTTGCCTCACCCTTGCTTGGCATAGCTCCAGGAAGCTGAGGCCTGTCTGGAAATCAGATACCTCTCGCGTGCCAAGAAACTAACTCCCTTCTTCAACCTTCTTATGAGGGTAAGAGACCTGGGCTCAGTCTCTGAACCCGTGGCCGCTCCGGTTTGGCAGCCAATCCCTTATTCCAGTGTGATGATGCACCCCTTCTTATACAAGTGTGTTAACTAAATGGAACCTCCAGCTTCAGGGGCAATCTACTGCTTAGTATTAGTTGCAGGGTAGGGTGAGAGAAGACAGCATACCCCGTTTGGGGGCAACCTGGAAGAAGCTGGCTAGCTCGCGTTGGAAACGGGACGGTGGACCCTAGGTCTGATCCAGACACCTATACTTTGGAAAGAGCAAAGTGCCTCTGAGCACGTGCAAAAAGGCCTTATCTCTTGCTTCCGGGTGACACTAGGCGTTTACCCAACTCCCACTTCACGGACATTACCTCTGCCATCCTGTTTGAGGGAAAGAGCTGTGTTACCGGCTCCGTTTCACATCTTAACCTTCAAGGGGTTGTGGGCTGTACGCCTCGCATCCAATGTTTGGTGTAGCAGTTAGGAGCATGGACCCTAATCTGGGAGAACCGGGCTTGATTCCCCACTCCTCCACGTGCAGCTGCTGGTGTGACCTTGGGTCAGTCCCAAGTTCTCTCAGAGCTGTTCTCTCAAGAGCAGTCCTCGAAAGAGCTGTCTCAGCCCCACCTACCTCACAGGGTGTCTGTTGTGGGGAGGGGAAGGGAAAGGAGTGTGTAAGTCACTCTGAGACTCCTTTGGGTAGTGAAGGGCGGGGTATAAATCCAGTCTCCTCTTCTTCTTCTTCTTCTTCCTCTTCCTTACAACAACCCTGCATGGTGAGTCAGGCTAAGGAGGGAGAGAGGGGGTGTGTGTGTGGCCCACGATCACCCAGGGAGCGGCGTGAGGATTCGAATCCAGCTTTCCCCAGCACCAAACCAACCTGATCTAAACTCAGATTTGGGGAGTGTGAAGTCATGGCGGAAGTGGGATTTGAACTCGGTTCTCACTTAGCAGCTGTGCCATAACAGCCAGGTTGAGGGTGCAGAAAAAGAGAGCTTTGTCCCGTTTTCTAAGTTGTGGGGTATGTATGTGTGTACCATTCGGCCACAGAAAGGGCCAGCGCTGGGATACAGCCCTGTGGCCAGCCGGAAAAGGAGAAACGGGGTCTTTGTGTGTCCCCCCCCCCGGGGGGGGGGTCGTCCGGCATCCCAGGAGGCTTACGGAGGGAATGGAATGCTTTTGCTGTGAGTGCCTTGGTAACCGCTGTAGATGATTACACAGCCTTCTAGCAGCCGTCCCACGCAGACACAGCCTGCGGTGGCGAAGGGCCGCACAAACTTGGCGTTTGGCAAGCCCTCCCGTCTGTGCCCCTGAAACTAAAACTAGGCCCCATGACCTCATTTTTTTTGCAAATCAACTACATTTGCACGTTTTGTCGAGCAGCTTTCCTATTTCCCGCCGTTAAGGAGGGGAAGAAGTTATCCTGAAGTCTCAAAGCTCCCTCGTGGACTTCCGGGGGTCTTTCTTTATCCGGGCGCACGTTTGAAAAGCGTCTAGCTGTCCCGGATGCGGGAGATCGCGCCCGTCTGCATAGCTCCGCCTCCTCACGGGCACCGGCCAATCCCATGCTCTATTTCTTGGTCACGCTAAAAGCGCGACGGAATATCAAGAAGCCGCTTTTAACGATACAGACTCCAAAAAGTCAGTTCGGAAGACATGGGCGTCGCCGGCCAAGCCTGTTTTGGTCTTCAAGGCTTTCAAAAAATGCTGTGAGGACTAGAAACTTGCTTTGTGAAATTAAAAGGATAAACTTAATGTTCACAGGAAGCTGAATGGAGCCTACCTCAGAGGGATTAAAAAAGAGAGAGGTTATCCCCTGTATTTGTTATCTGGGACTACCTAGAAGAAAAGTGGGATGGGACTGTAAACAGGTGAAGAAAGGAACTTGGTATGCGGTGACCGAAGGCCGGCAGAAGATGGCGCTGGGCTGTCTTCTGCAGTTATTTTGTTGACTGGGGTCTCTGAAAGTCCTTCAGATCGCAATGGATCAGTGCCTCTGTCGAGAATGTGACTGTTGATTAATAGATCTGATCAATTTGATCTTTTTGGAAAGTCAAACCTGTTTTCAGGGTGGTTTGGGAGAGATCTCAAAACAAAGCTGGTCGGCCTTCTAGGGTGTCATGACCGTCTGGGTTAAATCTGACAGCATCAAGAAAAGCTACTGGCTCACGAGAGCACGTGCTGGGAGAACTCGGGACTTGCCTCTTGTTGTTTGGTGTCGCGGACTCTAATCTGGGAGAACCGGGTTCGATTCCCCACTCCTCCACATGCAGCCAGCTGGCGTGACCTTGGGTCAGTCACAAGTTCTCTCAGAGCTGTTCTCTCAAGGGCAGTCCTCGAGAGAGCTCTCTCAGCCCCACCGACCTCACAGGGTGTCTGTTGTGGGGAGGGGAAGGGAAAGGAGTTTGTGAGCCGCTCTGAGACTCCTTAGGATAGTGAAGGGCGGAGTATAAATCCAACCTCCTCCTCTTCCTCCTCCTCCTCCTCCTCTTCTTCATTGCCTGCGGTCCGTTCTTCCCTTTGGGAAATAGCTGGGTGACCTGTTTGAACCTGTGGGCACCTTTTTGAACTCTGACCCGGTGTGTTGGACCCTGCCACAAAATGGCTGCCGCAGGAGGTGGAGCCAGCTGCAAAATGGCCGCTGCAGCTTACTTTGAGTCATGAGGTGAAGATCCTTGTGTGGTGGTGGCAGCTTGCTGCTGAAGTAACATTTTAGAAGAACAGACAAACCGGTGCCGCCAATCAAATCTCCAATCGCCAATCAGAAGCCCTGTTGGACAAAAGCCCCGCCTCGCCTCCCCCACTTTTTAAAAACATGTGGCAGGCATCACAAGAAATGTTGCTGGTTGCCATGGTGTCCACGTGGAACCATGCTGGGGACCCCGCATCTAGGTGTTTCTAGACTTCCTTCCTTGGTACGCAGGTTCTATCCCTCCTCCCCACCTGGAGCTGCGCTTGTTCCACATCTGATGTTGTATTCCGATGCCAGCTCTAAAGCAGCTGTGGATTTCATATGGCCTTGGAGACGTAACCAAGGCCACAGAAAAGAAGAAGAGAAGAAGAGATTGGATTTATACGCCCTTCACTACCTGAAGGAGCCTCAGAGCAGCTTACAGTCTCCTTTCCCTTCCCCTCCCCACAGCAGACACCCGGTGAGGCAGATGGGGCTGAGAGAGCTCTTTCGAGGACTGCCCTTGAGAGAACAGCTCTGAGAGAGCTTGTGACTGATCCAAGGTCACCCCAGCAGCTGCACGTGGAGGAATGGGGAAATCAAACCCGGTTCTCCCAGATTAGAGTCCGTGCTCTTCACCACTACACCAAACTGGCTCTCTCTGGCAGAGCAGAGAGACAAAGCGACCATTCTCTGCTCCAAACTGGACTTCGTCGTGTGCAGGGGCGGTGGTAGGAAGCCGGAAATCCGCTGCCAGTTTCCCCTGTACAACCCCAGAGGCCAGGAAGCTCATCTGGATACTGGGGGGTTTAAAAACCAAATCGGGACGTGTCGTCTGTGAAGTGCCGTGTCAGTACAGCCGCAGCTCCGGGAGAGCCAGGTGCCAAGACAGCATTCGTATTCCTCAACATCAGATGATTCATTCGGGGGGGGGGGGCAGGGAGAACAGGGACGTTTGTTCCAGAGAATGTAGTCTCTTCCTGTGGAGCAAAGTGGGGTGTGAGATTTTTAGTTGGGAGTGCCTCTCCAGTGTTACTAGCAGTAGTACAGAGAGCGGCACAAGCGGGCACGGCCCGAAATGTTTGGGCACCGGATATAAAGAAGAAGAGATTGGATTTATACCCCGTCCTTCAGTACGTGAAGGAGTCTCAGAGAGGCTTACAATCTCCTTTCCCTTCCCCTCCCCACAACAGACACCCTGTGAGGTAGGTGGGGCCGAGAGAGCTCTTTCGAGGACTGCTCTGGAGAGAACAGCTCTGAGAGAACTGTGGCTGACCCAAGGTCACCCATCAGCTGCATGAGGAGGAGTGGGGAATCAAACCCGCACTCCTGACCACTCCACAAAACTGGGGTGAGGCTATGCAGCAATTTGATCTTAGCCGTGGAGGTTGGACTAAAAGGAAAGTGAACATATTGAGGGTGTCTTGCAAAGGAATTATTATTATTTATTTGCAGATTTCTACCCCTGAAAAACGATTTGCCGTTCACTTAAGTTTGTGGTTGCTGTGCCTAGAAAACCCATTTGCGTTATTTTCAGAGTGGACTTTTATTCGAGTGCGTATCATTAAAAGCCGCTTTTCAACATTCTGTCGCACTTTTAGTCTGACTGAGAGACCGAGCACGGGATTGGCCGGTGCCCGTGAAGAGGCGGAGCTTTGCAGATAGGCGGGACTCCCGCATTTGGGACAGCTAGACGCTTTTCAGACATGCACCAGTGGTGTCCGTATTCAGTGCCTTGTAACAGCGCATAACTGAAAGGAGCTCACAGACCTTTGGGTTTTGTGTGTGGGAGTGTCCCGGTGGTTTGGCGTTGCTCTTGGCATGCTCCCGGGGAGTATGGAAAGGGATGCTGATCACCGATGCGCTGTGCGAGCGAGCAAAAAAAATCATGCAGACATCCCTGGAACATTTCAGCAATTTGACAAAGCGCAGAAAGCATCTTTCCAGCAATTAGAGCGGTGACAAGCGTCGTCAGGAAAAATAATAAAATTATGATTGTGCAGAATCGGTTTTTTGGAGGAGCGTGCTTCCCCTCCCCCGCCTCACTTACCGAGTGCAAAACTCACGTTTTTTTCGTTCCCAGTGAGGCCTTTTGTCTGGAGTGCCCTTTGCCAAGTGCAAGCTGAGAGAGAAGGGTAAAAAAAAGTTAGCTAAATGCCATGCCTTATGCATCCTCAGGAAAAAAACGCAAGCGTGAGGCGGTGATGCGGCCACGATCCATGCACACCGAAACTAGAACTGCCTTAGATAGTCTCCAGTTTGATTTTTTTCAGGGCCAATTAGAGTGGGTTAGTAATATTTCCTGGAAGACACTTTTTTCAAATATTTTGCCTGTGCGAACGTCCTCCCCCCTTTTTACCCCTTTTACCATTTTTATCCCAGTCAAAGGGCCGAGGGAAACATACCTGTTCTCACAACAACCCTGTGAGGTAGGGTTGTAGGTTTGTTACCTCAGGTAGTTTAGTTACCTCAAATGGTCTGTGTTGCCCCCAAAAGGGGCTGTCTCCCATTTTAGTTGGGGAATTAGCAAAAGAGACAAAATGGCTGGGCGGGAATCTTCACCGATGTTTTACGGGGATCTTTCCCTCGGAGAACTCTCAAATAACCAGTTCAAGGTAAAATAGAGATTGGTTTTATTAAGGAGAGGAGCCTCAGAGCGGCTTACAATCCCCTTCCCCTCCCCGCAACAGACACCCTGTGAGGGCGGTGGGGCTGAAAGAGCTCTTTCGAGGGCTGCTATTATTGAGAGAACAGCTCTGAGAGAACTTGTGACTGACCCAAGGTCACACCAGCAGCTGCATGTGGAGGAGTGGGGAATCAAACCCGGTTCTCCCAGATTAGAGTCTGCGCTCCTAACCACTCCTAACATACCATAAGCACGCAAGAAGACACACATGTAGCATTCCCAGGAATGGACAAAGAACAGGAGGTGTTCTTGGGAGGACTTTGGGATGTAAAATAAAAGAGTTTGGGCTGGAACTCCGATTGCTTTCTCCCGTGATTCAGAGGACTAATGGCCTGCTAATTAAACTAGTCAAAAAGAAACAACGCTGCTTGGTGACCCTCCTTTTGTGTTAGGCTGGAAGAATGACAGCTGTTATTGTGAAGGAAAGGAGGGGACGGAAAGGGGAGGGGAGGCAGGTCCACTGTTCGGTGTACGTAGATGTCAGGGCGGAAGGAGAGGTTGCAGCTGGGTCAGACCGAGATGTCACACTTTCCAGGGTTTTTGCCTAGGGATAATTCTGAGGCTGGCCTATCTGGGGTCCATCTTGTTTTTACTTCAGTCAAGTCTGCCTGGCATATGTTCTCCTGAGGTGATGTAAAATGGGGTTGTTTCCCTCCATATTGCCTCTCAATAAAAGAGAGGGGGGTCTGCTGGCTTACAGGTTGGGCTGAGAATAACTGACCCAGTGTCACCCCAGTGGGAATTCGAACCCAGGCCTCTGCACTTCTAGTTTGATGCTGTAACTGCTGCACTGTGCTGGTGTTCTCGGCCTTTTGAGTCCTCTTTGACGCCATCGTTGCTTTGCTGCCGCCACCCCAAGCCCCCTTTGCTGGCGCCCGTTCCCTTTATCCCTAGATTGGTCCGAGAGGTGGGCCCAGCCAGTCAGGGATCACACAAATAGAACTGTGTCATGGGGTGGCATAGCCAGTCGGCTTCAGCGTCTCTTGAGGGCAAGTGAAGGCAATCGAGAGTGGGCGCCAAAGAACGGTTTTTTTGAAGTGCCCCGAAAAATCGTTTAAAAATGGAGGCGTCGCTTGACAACTTGAAGAGGGAAAAAAACAACTACCGAGGGAGCCATATCAGCCGAACCCTCTCCGTAACCCGTTTGAGCGCATGGATTTGTCTATGGGGGAGACTTGCCCGTTGCTTCTTTGTGCTCCTCACACACACCCCGCCCCGCTTCTGCAGTACCCGAATTCCTCCCACACCTGCAGAATCGAGGATAAAAGCTACCCGCTAGTCATTCTGTAGAGGGGGAAAACAATGCTCAGTTTCGATGTGTGTGCGTGTCATTCTCCCTACCTCTTCTTATATTCTCTTTCGAGAACACAGTTCTAACAGGCATTATTGACTTGGTGCAGTCTTCTTCGGTGGGGGGGTGTGGATTTGCGTGAAAGCCTTCCTGTAGTGATGTACGGCTGCGAGAGTTGGACTATAAGGAAGGCTGAGCGCCGAAGAATAGATTCTTTTGAATTATGGCGCTGGAGAAGGCTCTTGAGAGTCCCTTGGACTGCGAGGAGATCAGATCAGTCAGTCCTAAAAGAAATCAACCCTGACTGTTCCCTGGAAGGCCAGATCCTGAAGCCGAAGCTCAAATACTTTGGCCACCAAATGAGAATGGAGCACTCACTGGAGAAGACCCTGAGGCTGGGGAAGACGGAAGGTCAAAGAAGAAGGGGACGGCAAAGGGTGAGATGGTTAGACAGTGTCAACGATGCAACGAGCATAAAATTGAGCAAACTCTGGAACACAACAGAAGACAGGAGGGCCTGGCGTGATGTGGTCCATGGGGTCGCGAAGAGTCGGACCCGACTGTGCGACTGAACAACAGCAACAAAAATTCCTGTTGGAAAGCGTATCTTGTCCGATTCAAATCCAGCTTGAGGCGCTTCTCCACAGATGTGTGAGTTTCTTTCTGAAAAAGGCCTCCCTGTGAGAAACTTGAGGCGAGCGCTCTTCTCACGCGTATGGCCTTTGTTGCTGCCTCAGTTCACGAATAGCGTGTGATGGCTTCAGAGATGGGGAATCAGGAGATCCCAGGTTCAAATCCCACCTTTGCCTCAAACTCCCCCTGAACATTGCAGGCAACATCCTTCTAGCAACGATGCTCTTTTTTCCCCTCCTCCCAGATGTGTGGGCCTGGGTAGACCTCACAAGGCAAAGGCACTCTGTGCGTGCCCAGAGGTCCTTTGATGATCACCTCAGGTGTTCCAAGGTTGCGCCTCAGTACCGCTCACAGATTTGAGGGCCGTACCTCGTACCTCAGCCCTTCCGCTCTTGCCTCATGGCTGGAGACACCAGATGGTCGGTGATCTCTCCGCTGGTGGGTGATTCAGTCCCGCTTTGCCGTGCACCAGGCTAAAAGTAGCTCATTTCAGCACAGTCGATGTTTCTTGTTGGGGCTGAGCAAACAGCCCTGATTATCGTATTCAGGATTTGCCGGGGCCTGGCGGCTTTCTGGGAGCCAATGTTTACTCTGTGGAGACGGTTCCCCCTTCCTGTAAGTGTCCCTCAGTCAGTCAATAAAACAACTTCTTGTTGCTTCCCACGCTGGCAGGGGGGAAAAAATATCTCGTATTTGGTTAAGGAGCCAGAAAATACCCCGATTGCGCCTGGCAAGATACGAGTGCGAACTCATCAAATCGTTTCTCTTTATTTACTTCAGTTATCCCCTGCCTTTCTCCCCAGTCGGGGCCCAAAGCAGCTCCCGTCCTCCATTTTACCCCCTGTGAGGTAGGTTAGGCTGAGAAAGTGTGACTGGCCGAAGGTCGCCCAGCGAGCATCTATGGCGTGGGTGGGGATTCGAACGTGGGCCTCCCCGATCCGAGTCCAACACTGTTAACCGCTGCACCACACCGGCCTTGCTTATTGCTGGGACATTCTCCCTTCCTCTTTGGTCAGCAAAGGGGCTCTTCTTACATTTCAGAAGGCAAATAAAGTAAACACAATATGGAATTCCTTGGCAACTGAGGCCTCCTGGTCGTTCCTAGCTGTCAGTCCAGCTTGTTTGGGTTTCCCTCGCCTTCCCTGGCCTTGACCTTCCGCTGGGACGGAGTCTGCCATGCGCTGGGACACACGCAAGAGGCCTTTTGCGGCACCCAGCACATTCCAGGCCAGGAGACCCTGCCTGTGGCTGTGAGGGCCGGCCTGGCAGCCAGCCTGCCGGAAGGGAAACCCGGTCTGCCAACAGCGTCTGAGTCCTGTCTGCTCCCCTGGGACACTCCGGAGAGCCATCTCTCCGTTCTGTGTGTGATGTAGGGCTGTTGTCCCAAGGGGGCATGCAGACACGCTGAAATGGAAGACAGGGGTTTCCCTATATATCTGGGAGGAGTAGAGAAGACCCTGAGGGCGTGCAAGGAAAACTTGTTTGCTTGGAAGACTATTCCTGGGCTGATGGAGGCGGATGGCAACATTAGAACCTAAGACGAGTCCTGCTGGATCAGACCAGTGAGGGTCCATCTAGGCCAGCGTCCTGTCCTGCACAGGGGCCAACCAGTTCCCCTGGAGGGCCAACAACAGGGCAAAGAGGCCGAGGCCTTCCCCTGAGAGGAATATAAGAAGAGCCCTACTGGATCAGACCAGGGGTCCATCTAGTCCAGCCTCCTGTCTCACACAGGGGCCAACCAGTTCCTCTGGAGGGCCACCAACCGGGCAGAGAGGCTGAGGCCTTCCCCTGATAAGGACATCAGAAGAGCCCTGCTGGGTCAGACCAGTGGTCCATCTAGTCCAGCATTCTGTTTCACACAACAGCCAACCAGTTCCCCTGGAGGGCCAACAACAGGGCAAAGAGGCCGAGGCCTTCCCCTGAGAGGAATATAAGAAGAGCCCTACTGGATCAGACCAGGGGTCCATCTAGTCCAGCCTCCTGTCTCACACAGGGGCCAACCAGTTCCTCTGGAGGGCCACCAACCGGGCAGAGAGGCCGAGGCCTTCCCCTGATAAGGACATCAGAAGAGCCCTGCTGGGTCAGACCAGTGGTCCATCTAGTCCAGCATTCGGTTTCACACAACAGCCAACCAGTTCCTCTGGAGGGCCAACAACAGGTCCTGTGCGTAGAACACCAGCCTTGTGTGCCAAGCAAACTGAAATGGCATGCCACCATTCAGCAGCTGTGCCAGGGGGTCGGTTTCCCCCCTCTGATCTCGCCAGCTCCCATTAACAACTCTGTTAAATGGGCTTTGCCCTTGGCCTCGGGGTTCCAGCCCTCACGCATGCAAAACCACACTGATTGAGAAACTGGGAGTGGATCCCCCATGGGAAATGGGGGGTGGGGGTCAGAGGTCAAACTGGCTGCCTGGGGGCATAAATCTCTCTCTCTGTGTGTTTAGACACAAAGAAAAAAGCAAGCAACCTCTTCCCGAAGCGGTCCCACACAACTGTTGTGTTTTGAAAGTGTCAGGGGTTAATGCCACACTGATGTGCCAACCCCGCCTGCGTGGGCACCGGCCAGCTGCCTTGGAGCATGATGCCAGCTACGTGGGAGCTCCGCGTGGCTCCCGTTTCGAAACGGGGGAGGAGAAACAATACATTTTCCGCCTCCCAAGGAAGTGAGCCAGTGTTCGCTGTGCTTTATGGTCACGGGGATGTTTTTTAATGACTCGGTGCCTTGTCCTGAATGAATCTGCTCTTCTGTTGGCCCTTCTTGTTGGACCAGAATTTGGAAGACCCAGATTCATACCCCTACTTGGCCATGAAGCTTGCTAGATGCTCTTAGGTGAGCCAATCCCTTTCTGCCTTGCCTACCTCATGGGGTTGTTGTTAAGGGT
Source organism: Lepidodactylus listeri (assembly GCA_029233225.1). Lineage (NCBI taxonomy): Eukaryota > Metazoa > Chordata > Lepidosauria > Squamata > Gekkonidae > Lepidodactylus > Lepidodactylus listeri. The sequence continues at coordinate 13,017,345 of JARCFY010000022.1, read as the reverse complement.
AAAAAAAGGATAAGGGGGGAGAAGGGGTTAAGGGACTGCCCAGAACTTCTTGAAGGGAAGGATTGGGGGAAAAGACACAAGGGGAAAAAGCAGAGAGAAGCAGCAGAGAGAAGGCATGCTGGCAGTGGTCCTCAGCTACCAATTTTTAGGGTGCTCTTGCGCGCAGGGGGAAAGAAAGGTATTTCCCGTTTGCCCTGAGATGCTGGTTTTCTGAGTGCGGGGAGCAACACAAACGCACCGGTTTCCCACCCTCGTCTTTGGAGCGGGTCCTTTGGAGTGAGGTAAGGGTTGGCGAGTACAAGGCTTGCCAGATGAGGGCGTGGGAGGCTGCTTTTGACTTTCAGCCCCCTTGTAGGCCTGCCTGCCTGCCTGCCTGCCTGGTGGCGCTGAAATGCCAGATCTCCCCTAGCGCCCCCCCCCCCCTTCGATTGGAAAAGTTGCAAAAGTCTGTTTATAAAAATAGAGCCGAGCATTTGGCGAGCTTTGGGATCCTGCCCAGACTGAAGGTGGCTTTAAAGAACAAATGAGTAGTGAAGCATCTATCTATCATCTATCTATCAATCATTTATGCTTGTCTATCTGTTTGTCTACCTATATCTATCATTTATGTTTATCTATCATTGTCTGTCTGTCTGTCTGTCTGTCTCTATCATTTATGCTTGTCTGTCTGTCTGTCATGTCTAGCTATCTATATCTATGATTTATGTTTATCTATCGATCAATCTATCTATCTATCTGTCGATCGATCTATCTATCTATCTATCTATCTATCATGCATATATTTATATTCTTTAAAAGTATATTTATCACAATTTTTGTATTGTCTTTACCGGGCGTGTTTCATCTGTTGTGAGCCGCCCTGAGTCCCGTTTGGAGGAGGAAGAGGAGGAGGAATTTATAACCTGCCCTGTATTTGGAGTCTCAGAACAGCTTACGGTCTCCTTTCCCTTCTCCTCCCCACAGCAGACACCCTGTGAGCAGTGTTCCCTCTAAGCTGAGTTAGTGTGAGCCAGCTCACTGTTTTTTAGTCTCCGGCTCACACATTTTTATCTTAGCTCGGGAAGGATGGCTCCAGAGCAAACTGATTTATGCGGTAGCCAAATCGCTCGCTCACAACTTCAAAGCTAGTAGCTCACAAAGTAGAATTTTTGCTCATAAGACTTACAGCTTAGAGGGAGCATTGCTGTGGGGTAGGTGGGGCTGAGAGAACTCTGAGAGAACTGCTGGTGAGAGAACAACTCTGAGAGAACTTGTGACTGACCCAAGGTCACCCAGATGGCTGCACGTGGAGGAGCGGGGAATCAAACCCGGTTCTCCCAGACTAGAGTCCGCCACTCTTAACCACTATGGCAAACTGGCTCAGTTTGCTGTCGTGGTTAGGAGCGCAGACTCTAATCTGGGAGAACCGGGTTTGATTCCCCGCTCCTCCACATCCAGCTGCTGGTGTGACCGTGGGTCAGTCACAAGTTCTTTCAAAGGGAAAGGAGATTGTAAGCCACTCTGAGACTTCTTCTGGTTGTGAAGGGCGAGGTATAAATCCAACCTCCTCCTCTTCTTCCTCCCCTTCTTCCTTTTTCTCTTCCTCTTCTTCCTTTTTTTTCTCTTTCTCCTCCTCTTCTTCAGTAAATAATAATGATTATATTATAATAATAGCATCTGGCTACCTTTGTGATGTTTGCAATATTCCTGTAAGATAGATCAGTGTTATTATTACCATATTGAAAAGTACGAGATACGGGGCACTCCAGAGAAGGCAAACTCCTGAGGTCCCCGCAGGGAGAAAGTTCAGCAGATCAGCTTCTTGAGGTTCTGTTTGAGGCAAGTTCACCCCACTCTAAGCCCTCTGACTTCAAGGGACTTGGCAGGGCGTATCTCTTCTCAAGGCTATACATAGCTACTGGAATCTAAGTTGCATATTGGAACAGAAGCTCGAAATTGTACTTTATGCATCTTCGCAGAGGAGGGCCTGGTGCAGGTTGGAACTAATTTGCATGCATAATTACCATTAAAACGAGATGCTTCTTAAGAAGAAGAAAAAGAATTTGGGACTCTAGCCAGGGCCGGATAACCTTTTCAGAAATTCCGGATTTATGAATGGTGGCGGAGAAAGTGAGATTGTGCCTTTCTCATGGCACTAGAACTCGGATTCCCTGAATGAAATCTGGGTTGCAGATTCAAGAGAAAAAAGAAAGTACTTCTTTATGTGACACAGAATTCACCTCTGGAACTCACTGCCACAAGGTGGGTCAATGGCTCCTCGCTTGGATGACACATTCAGTCCTCACATATGTAGTCTCAACAAGAGGGATGATACATCATCTATATTTTAGTGTATTTCTTTCTCAGAATAGTATATTAGAATATTGAATGTAATGCAAGGAATATGGGGATGTTTGGCTTCATCCACCTCAGAAAGGCGGGCGGAATGCCATTAAGTGACCTTCATGCCTGAAAGGAGAGAACAGACAGTATCAGTTTACTTCCCACAATTAGAAAAGATACCTTTAGACATTTATCTGCTATTTTGACATAGTTATTGACCTTATTTGACATAGTTTGACATAGTTATTGACAGCTGCTGACCTTATTATAACCATAGCTTGTTATTTAGTTGATCTTTGCACATCATCACGTTACGTGTTAATTTACTGTTCAGCCCCTGTCTTATAAGTTTGAACCTTACCTACTGTTCCGATGTATTTGAAAAAGTGTGTGTGTACACGAAAGGTGCCACTGGTTAGGAGCACAGACTTTAATCTGGGAGAACCAAGTTTGATTCCCCACTCCTCCACATGCAGCTGCTGGTGTGACCTTGGGTCAGTTACAAATTCTTTCAGAGCTGTTCTCTCAAGGGCAGTCCTTGAAAGAGCTCTCTCAGCCCCACCTACCTCACAGGATGTCTGTTGTGGGGAGGGGAAGGGAAAGAGGATTGTATGTCGCTCTGAGACTTCTTTGGGTAGTGAAGGGCTGAGTATAAATCCAATCTCTTCTTCTCTTCTTTATTGTTTATTATCTTCTTCTAAATTTGTTTTAAAAAACGGTTATTAAGATTTATTCCCGGAGGAGAGCTCTGTCAAAGTGTCTTGCAAAGGGAGCAAAATAGAACCTCACACATATAATGTTGGCACATTTCTCCCTTCCTCTGTTTTATCCTCACAACAGCCCTGTGAGGTAGGTTATGCTGACAGTGAGTGACTGGACCAAGGTCACCCAGTCACCTTAGTGGCCCAGTGGGGCTTTGAAGGGGTCCCCTGGTCCTAGTCTGATATGATACCCCCCGGCCTGGTTCTTCCTACCTCCCCTGTCTCTGCCTCAGCTAGAGAGCCAATTCGGTGTAGTGGTTAAGAGAGGCAGACTCTAATCTGGCAGAACCGGGTTTGATTCCCCACTCCTCCACTTGAAGCCAGGTGGGTGACCTTGGGTCAGTCACAAGTTCTCTCAGAGCTGTTCTCCCAAGATCAGTCCTCGAAAGAGCTCTCGCAGCCCCACTGACCTCACAAGGGTGTCTGTTGTGGGGAGAAGAAGGGGAAGGAGACTGTGAGCCACTCTGAGACTCCAACTATTGTGTCAATCACAGCTCTCTCATCCCCCCCCCCCCAATAAAACCCAGCTTGCCACAAAACGAGCTAGAGCTTCAGGCTGCCAGACAATCTTCGGATCTCCTGGCTGTACAACACCCACTGCCATACATGTAACTAATTTTTTTTCTGCTCCAGCTCCTGCAAAACTCTTCTCAAAGGTTGCGATGTTCTTGTTTTTCTTGTAGTACCGAGTCGGGCAGCTCTACACCATCAGTAAACACAGCCACCAGGAGAGCGACAAAGGCGAAGGGGTGGAGGTGGTGAAGAACGAGCCGCATGAAGACCCCGTCCACGGCCCAGGCCAGTTCACGGAGAAGCGGGTGCACCTGTCCAGGTGAGCGGGGAACGCCAGGCCGCTTCCAGGCCTGCCCGTAGCGGAGACCCTGCTGTTGGGCGCCGCTCTTTGAACGACTATGAAGCATGACTTTCGCGCTCTCTTTATTGGAGAGCCAGTTTGGTGTCGTGGTTAAGAGCGCCGGACTCTAATCTGGGAGAACCGGGTTTGATTCCCCACGCCCTCCGCCTGCAGCTGCTGGATGACCGTGGGTCAGTCCCAAGTTCTCTCAGAGCTGTTCTCCCAAGGGCTGTCCTCGAAAGAGCTCTCTCAGCCCCACCAACCTCACAGGGTGTCTGTTGTGGGGAGGGGAAGGGGAAGGAGATAGTAACACACTCTGAGACTCCTTTGGGTAGTGAAGGGCAAGGCATAAAGCCAACATCTTCTTCTTGATGCTGATACAGCTGTGTCTCCTTTTGGAAAAACCGGGCAGGCAGTGATGTGAAAGACCTCAAAACTTTGGAGAGCGGCTGCCAGCCTGAGTAGACAATACTGACCTTGATGGACCGAGGGTCTGGTTCAGTAGACGGGAGCTTCGTGTGTGTCTGTGTGTACTCCGTGGTCTTCCCTACCGCTTGTGTGTGTAAAGTGCTATCAAGTTGTATGGGTAAAAGTACTATTCAGCCTTCATAGGATCGTAGAGCTGGGAGGGACATCCAGGGTCATCTAGTCCAACCCCCTGCACAATGCAGGAAATTCACAAATACCTCCCCCTCCACACACCCCCAGTGACCCCTGCTCCACGCCCAGAAGATGACCAAAAAACCTCCAGGATCCCCGGCCAAACAGGCCTGGAGAAAATGTGCTTCTTGACCCCAAAGTGGCGATCAGCATTTCCCTGGGGGTGTAAGAAAGAATTTCTTTCCGGTGACGCCGTACGGTTTTCAAGCCGAGAGACGTTCAGAGGTGGTTTTCCATTGCTCGCCTCTGCAGAGTGAGCGTGGGCTTCCTTCGTGGCTTCCCATCCACGTACTACAGTGATCCATGCGT